>LR990649.1:16385015-16887734 GCA_905147715.2 Xestia xanthographa | reverse complement strand
ACTAGGCTTAGTTTCGCTACTGTCCATTTTTATATTGTGGCATGTTGTATCTACCTAATCGTAGTGCGTTATGGACCAGTTTTCGAGGAAGTGTATTGAAAAATCCATTTTCTCTCTTTTCAATCCAGCATAGCTCGCTTACCCAGGTGCTAGCTCTAATACGACTAAAGGTATATGGCAGAAAGGTATGTTACAAAAACATTATACTTTACACCCAAATGTGTTGTTTTTAATTTCAGTTGCTCATTTTTGACACTTACCAAAAACTCTCCGACCAGTGACCTTAAAAAGATCAACCCATCCTTTCTGCTTACACAAACGTAGGGTGCAGTTAAAAGGTATAATTAAACGTATCATTCGATCGAATGAACAATATTTCTCTTTGATGTTGCTGTTAAATGAATATTCCGACGCGGTACGTATTATTTCGTTAATTACAAGCATTATGGAATGCAATGTGGTCTGTTAATTTCCGTTCCACTCATATTGTGTAGTGACATAGTAGAATGTATGTGTCGTTAGTATATTGCTGTTCGCATGTCATTGTTTGGACGGCGTTTGTGCTTTGTAGGTTATATGTGAAATGAGTTTTGTCGCAGTGTTTAAAGTGTAATGTTGATAGTGTGTAGTGGGTGTAGCGGGTGTCGTTAAGGGCGACTGAATGATGTAAAGAGAAGAGGCTTTTACAGGCAAAGTATCTTTCTGTAGAAATAAAAATAATTGTAACTCTTTCTTTTGTTTGCCCAATTTCTCACAGGTCATGGTAACTGTAAGAGTAAATTATTTTCCTTCAAACCTGTGGCCTCTGTCTTTTTGTCAATGTTCATCTGACTGCGAATATGAACAATCTGCACGTCATATTTTATGGGAGTGTAGTCATTGACGGAATGAACGCAATTATATGTTGGATAGTACAAGTTACATCCGAAGTTATTTACTATACGGACGGACTTTGTAGAAACTAGACGTTCAAACTTTATGCCATACCTATTATTGGAATCAAATATAACAGCTCAGCTGTTATCCGTTTTATTTTTTATTTTTATTAATTAATGATAATATTTATCTATGGTGCTAGACAACTTACTGGGCTTATCCAAATGGGGGAATGAATTCGCCTCTAGAGGCGTTCGTGTAGACTAGGGTCTTCCGAAATGTCAGATGTCATACAGTGTTCGCGCGTTACGTGCTTTTTTATCACATATTTATACCAATACTCACGTTTGTGTTTTAGACTGAGCCATTCCTGATTAGATATGACTTGAAGATTTTAAGTAACAACTTAGGGTCTTATTTGTTAGTAATTGGAGGTAGAATTATTTTTAAATGTTTCATGTTTGTTAATTTTAGGGAGAATATTGTAAATATGTATCTGAAGTTTACACTATGTTGTTATACGAAATAAAATAAACTTTTTATGACGTTATTAGCACTTTATAGTATAAATAGAATAATTGACAAGACCTTACTCGACAGTAGCGCCATCTGGTAAGCTCAATAACGATGGCCCCCATTGTAAACGCCTCTTTATGCCTCTTTATGCCTACTGGCCTTGTTTTGTTCTGTCTCCTGCGGATATGTAGGAAAGTGGAAATTATGTTTTCCCTAGTACGGGATCCAAGACAGTTTAATTGTTTTTCTGGGACTTCGTCGAGCTTCATTATGTCGGCGCTTTTCTGGTGGTAGCCACTGTTACTTCTAGCTTTTGGGAGTTGTACAGAGGTTTGGGAATAGTGTGGCAGGCTTGTTTTTCTTTCATTAATTGTGATCCTCAGCAGTCATCAGTGGTTTACTGCGAATTGATTGTGGCTTTGTAACAGCAACAACTTTGGCAACTTTCCAATTGAAAACATGAATCCAAAAATTTATCAAATTATTTCATATTCTATCATTAAATGCAATGCATTAATTGCATTGTATCTAATAGTAAAGTTATGAAACATATCTCGTAATTAGTTTCACCAACTTTGAATGAAAATATGCGCTGCCTCATTTATAGCCCCATTTATAATTAACGGGGGTTCATAATTGCCTGTAAAATGATTGGGGTTCAAAAGTCCCGTCATCCCGTGTAGGTTGAAACTTATTCTCTTACAATCCCTGTTTTAATGGCGATGTTTTTGTGGACCAGTCTCACTTTATTTCATAATCATTTCTAATATTTTTCAGAAAATAAATTGCAGTGGTTACAAAAAACTACAAGCAAGATTAATTTTTGGTCCAATCCATTTTAATATCAATGAAAGCGGAAGTAAGTAAATGGTTAATACAATAAGAAAATCGCCATAATCGGACAAACATAAAGTAGTTTCATTGTTTTTTTTTTTTAATGTAAGTTTCGTCGGTTAACAAAAAAGTTAACAATCTCTAACACCATAACTGCCACGCTTTACAAAGATCAAGTAACGAACTACACAATAGTAAGTCCATATGGCCCTGACACTTTACGCAGCAGAAGTGTTTTTGCGTTCCAAATGGAACCCTTCCGGTAAACGAGAAGTTATTCGGGCGTAACATGAACTTTCGAGTAAATGTAGCATGTGTTTAACCACCACCATAATTTTAACGTAACGACCCACTACGTGAGAGAGATAAGTCGAAGTTTTCGGCAGTGAAGGTATTCCTGGTTTATCGCACGCACGTTGGAAGAAATTTTAATGAATGCGCTATAGTTACTGCAAGATTTATTAAGCTCGCAGCATTGCGTGCGTCCGCGGCTTAGAGCCCTCTGATTTATACATGAAATGAACCCTAATGACATCGTTAAGTCTTTGTATTTTTAACGATTTTTGATTGCGTCGTTTGCGATAGGATTGAGTAGGGTCAGTGTGTAATGAGGTGCGAGGTTATCGGACTAGCCGTTTGACGAAAGTGCGCGAGTAGGCAGTTTTATGTCGCCAGCATAAGTTGGGTTTCATAGAAAATCAATGTGATATTCCTTTACTTAGAAATATGACGTGTTTGACCGTAGTTTTTCTTGAGTGTGCCTAGATTTAGGATCACTCAAGTCTTTATTGAATTATGTAACATGTACGGAGTAACTGAAGAAATGAAGGTTCGTACCTTTTTGCTTTGAGATCGAACAGGGTCATTAAATTTCTTAACTTTATTTAGTACCTACTAGCGGACGTCACGCGGTTTCACCCGCGTAGTTCCCGTTCCCGTGGGAGTACGGTGATAAAATATAGCCTATACGAATTCGGAAGAATCTCTCTAAGTAATGGTAAAAGAAATTTTGAAATCGGTCCAGTAGTTTTTGAGCCTATTCAATACAAACATACAAAAATACAAAGGTTTCCTCTTTATAATATTAGTATAGATATTCAGTATTTTTTACAAGAACACGCAGGTGACTTCACAAACAACTTGAGAGAGTAATACTGTATTAATTTTCTTGTTATTATCATATTCAGAAGGTAAAGCTGTGGACAACCTACGACGTAGGTACCTACTGAAATTATTACTTCAACGATGTTTTTTCACAATTTTGTAACCTTGTTTATGTTTGTTTCACCTTGTTTACAGAGTGTAGTATAAATTATGGAGTATTTTCAAAAGAAATAAATTAATACTAAGTAGATAGTTTGGAAGGGACATTGACGGTTTATTACGAACCTGATCTGAAATCCTAACCCAGTCGCAGGTTAGGTTAGGAACTGAAAAAAAAACAAATTTGTTTCGAACGCAACCCTATTCCTAACCTGACCCGACGTAACGTTCCTATCCTAACCCGAATTGCGATATAGATAGAATTACCCTCTTTAATTTATGTTAGCCTAGTACTTTTTCTATGGTAACTTATCAATTTGTTTGAATAACTTTAACAAGAAAGAACGTTACACCTGTGAAAAAAAACGGGAATACAAGGAAAACCTATCTATATCGCAATTCGGGTTAGGATAGGAACGGGCACCAGGTTTTCAGTTCACTTACATCATTATCATAGAAATTGTTAATTGGTAACTTAAATAAAAAAAAAACTTTTTAGCAAAAAAAATAAAACCGACTTCAAAAAACACAAAACACAAAAAAGTGAAAAATAACTTTGGCTTCAGAAGTCGGTGACATTTGTTCGATACTTTTAGTTTTTTTTTTTTGTCACCGACTTCTGAAGCTTGTTTTATGTTTTTTGCAAAGAAGTGTTTTGTTACTTTTTCATTTTTAGTTGTAATATCCTATACGAATATTTGCTATGCATTTATTTTTCATTGTTAAGACCTATACTACCTCAAATGGCTTAGCATGATCCTTCGTTATGCCTAAAATACTGCAGCATTACTTTTGAAATAAATGTATGGTAAAGTTGAGGATTAATTTTAAGTCCTATGTTTGGCGAAAACACGATTCCATAAACTTGTCTCGATAGAAAAATCCAAATTTACCTCCAAATTGAACAATAAACCGCTGGTATTCAAAAAGTACTTCAAATTAGATCATAAAACTTTGCATAGTAACTGAACTAACTATAAAGTCTGTACCTAGTACTACTTTTGAACCAAAATGTTCCACAAGTTATTTTTTTTAATATGTCAATTGCATATTTTATTTTACGTATGGTTGATTGTAAAATTTCAAATAATTAATTTTAAGTACCTACTTCCAACTTTAACTCTAGAATCTTGACTTTTTTTTTTGCTAAAATTAAAATGTTATATTATATAAGCCGGAGAGGTGATCTGTACCTCAGGATTGTCCTACTTCAGACACCTTTCTCTATTTAAGTTTGTGCATAATACCAGTGCCTGTAATTTTTGATGTCGAGATAAATAAAGATTTATGATTATGATTATGATTATAAAGCAGGTCTTTTGTTTTTTATTTTTTCCAAAAGACGAAATTTTGATTTTATAAAAATAAAAACCACTCATTTCGCACCATTCGGCCTGCAGTGACTGACGTAACAACCACTTTGTAGTGCAAGTTGATTAGAACGTTATTCTAACGGTATTTCAAACGAAGTTGGCCACAACATACACGCTCAAGCGATATGCGTGTTGTGATAGCTACCAAAAAATAATCTAACTTCTTACTTATTATAAACGCAAAAGTTTGTGCAGATATTTGTTACTCTGTCACGCAAAATCGGCTGAACGGATTTGGATAAAATTGACACAGATAGTTAACTCTAACCTAGATTAACACATGGTATACTTTTCATCTCGGTAAATGCATGAACATCTGCCTAGCCTTTTCAGAACTATGTTGGGGTCGGCTTCCAGTCTAACCCGATGCAGCTGAATACCAGTATTTTACATTGAGGGACTGCCTATCTGACCTCTACTACCCAGTTATACCCTGGGTAATACGATACCCCTTGGTAAGACTGGTTCATGCGACAGACGAATGTTTCAATCCTATTAAACAATGGATTCATATTTTCTTCAACATCCTACAGATTGCAGATGAAGTGTGTGTTACACTATTGGGGTGCTGTTCCACCTGATCAAAACAAATTTAAGGTTGACTGGTTCATCATCATCATCATTTGAGCCGAAAGACGTCCACCGCTGGACATAGGCCTCCCCTAAGTGTCACCACATTGACCGATCCCGTATGCGACTCGCATCCGTCGGATTCCCGCAACCTCCACCAGGTCATCGGTCCACCTAGTGGTTGGCTTTCCAACGCAAGGTCTTCCGGTTCGCAGTCACCACTCTAGAACTTTTCGGCACCATCGGCCATCCGTTCTGCGAGCAATGTGCCCTGATCTTCAGCAAGGTGCGAGATTGGGATGGTACTCGCAACCGGGCGTGCTTGTAAAACTATGAACGTGGACGACGCAATTGAAATTGACTGTACAAGACTCGCAGAAGGCATTGTCTTTACCACCATGAAAAAGAAATGCTCAAGTATGTAGCCAAGCCTAGTCAGTATAGTAGTGGTCTATTTTCTATCTGTTGGGAAATTAGTTTCAATAATTACTTAAAGCCACCGAACGGATGCGAAAGTGTGTAACTTTAGCTCAGATGGCTAGCTTTATTTTTAGTCCTAGCTCGTTTCTAGGAAAACTTTTTTGTTAAGACTTGTACGAGAGCTTCAGTTTAGTTGCAGCTTCGTTTTTTTCTGATTCTTTTTCGCTGAAAAGTTGTTCTTTGCGTTTAAACAAAAACGTACATAAATGTATGGTCTGCGGGTAAAAATAATCAGATTGAATAATACTGGTAGATATAAATATCCGTGGTACTTTTAAAGTCGCAAAGATACAGGAAAAACTCTGCGAAAACCGCTTGCGCTGGTACGGACATGATGAGGCGGGATGATGACCACATGACAAAAAGAGTCATGAACATACATGACGGCAAAAGAGGTCGTGGACGACCACCAATAACCTGGCTACGAACAATAGCGAAGGATATGAGAGCGAGCAACACAACGACAGAGACAACCCACAACCGTGCGGTGTGGCGCAGAAGTACTAGGAGGGCTGACCCCAAATAAATTCGGATAATAGCCAGGAAGAAGAAGAAGAAGAACATTTGAAAGAAAGAAAGAAAAGTATTTATTGAACTCACACAGGATAAACAGAAACAAAAAGATACAATAGAAATGACAAAATTATTTATAAAAGTAAACAAGAGAAAAAATAATAAAAAAACAATCAAAATGGTCCTGTGCAATGCCAAAAGGCTCCTAAGATTAATACTGGTAGATAAATTTGGAGAGAACTCTTCCTACCAACATGCATCGTCATTATTTTGTAGGAAGAAGGGGATGGGCTAGTGGCTAAATAATACCAGCGTGGCAGCCACACCGGTCGATCTTTAAGGCTAAGAAGCGGTTGCCAAGATCGGTCTGTGAATGGATGACCATTACAGGTAATCATTGGCCTGTAAGTCTGTAAATCGAATTATCCAATACTACAGATAGGATTGTGGATGTCAGATTGGCAGTCACTCCGTTTTAAATACTAGTAGTAGCGGCATCCAATTAGACTGGAAGCCGACCCCAATTATATTAGTCCTCCTGACCGTTTACGGTCCCGGTGGCCAATCTTAACAGAGATTAGCCATCGGTGCGGGAGGTATTATAGTGCACAAGTGTGAGCAGGCACAGGTGAACTCTCTGTTCTTTTTCTCTCATAGTCCGATGGGACGGCAATCCGACAAGACGGGAGAGAGATCAGTTGCAGGACCAACGGCTTAACGTGCTTTCCGAGACACAGGGATGTCTAACCGCCAACTTCCAAACTCCGGGCTGCTACTGAGAAATGTCTAATGGAAAAACCCAACAGCACTTTTTGCCCGACCCGGGAATCGAACCCAGGACCCCACGCACAGCAGCCGCGCTTGCGACCACGAGACCAACGGAGCAACCCCAATATATAGGTAGCTGGGAAAGGCTAGGCAGATGATGCATCGCCATTATTTGTCGCTTCTCATTTGTACAGACCCGTGTAGGTTAGTTGTCAAAATGGGATAATTACGAGATGGGCCGGAGTCAGCCAGACCCGGGCCGAAAGGAGTGCGTATCGGAGCCAGACACGCACTAGATTCTGTCAGATACTCGTAATATACTAATATATCTGCCAAGGCCCACTAACCAATCTGTCCGTACCGTTTTGACCGAAACTTTAGTCCAGAGAGGCCTGTAAATGGCTTAAAACAAAAAGTTAAATTAATTTTTTTTTTTTTTTGTTGAAGTGCCAAATTATGTTCCCAGTCGTGCCTCGTGAGGCACAGTGCATTGTTATTTTAATTGTGTCTGTAATTGCGGGTATTGAAGTGCTACCTTTTAAATCACAATCATCTCAATACTTACTATCTATTTTTAATAGCTGAATGTTTCGACTATATTTCCCATGCCTAGGTTTTTATTCTTATTTTATGTTTACCAGTAACACAGATTGTGGTATAGGTTTTCGGTCAAAAGCCAAAACTTGTATGGCCGCAGATGTCAAACCCATTTGTGTCGTTAACAAAATCCTTTGCTAATTTGCCGATTATTTCAAGACAAAGATTTCACACTTAAAATCACCCTAACTCAAACTAAGAGGGTGATTAGCGAACAAATCCACCTGGTATCAAAATTTCAATTACGTATTAACATTAGCTCGTCTTAAAAGGGAGGGGACGAACCCTGCAGAGAATTATAATTATCTATTCGGCCCCAATCGGATCTTCTCGAACATTCCCGAACTTTCCACTTTGATTCTTCGTTATATCTATTTTACTAATTATATTCAACTGGCCATTTGCCTTTATGCCTAACAACTTAAATCCTTTTATCCGTTTCGTGTTTGAATTTAGAATTTTCGAACAAACCCTTCTTGTTTTGATTTCGGTGTATTGGTGATGAGTTTGAATGGTTTGAATTGGGACTGAAGTACCCCTCTGTCATAAGTAAAGTGGGAAGGGACTGCATTAGAATTGGATGAATATTTAATTGAATTGTCATCGGACTATACGACTCTCTACCTAGCTCTGGGAGAAGTATTAGTATCTATGTATTAGTGAAACAGAACTCGTATTTGTTCATAAATTGAAAAAGAATTTGTGTGTGTCTACCACTAAAAAACACGACTAAGCTGACGTTTTCATGTAAAGTTTAGGTGTACAACTTACACGCACTTAAACAACACTTAAACTTTAGAAAAATTAAGTCTATTATCAATGTGTTTTAAGAAAATTGTATGAGGTAACTAAATTTGAAAACACTACAAATAATCTATGAGAAAAATAAAGCCAGTTTTCAAACCTATTTTAATTATCAAAGACACCCACCACAATTCGATTCAATGTCTCCGCCAATAAAAGTAAACGACCATCACTTCATGACGTCACAGCTACGTTACGACCACACAATTGAACGCAAAGGTAGTTCCGACCCCAACATTATCACTTAAAATACTTAATATGCTCACAAACGTTCCCAACACCGTGAAATTCGTTTCACGTCCCCCAACGAAATGTCAAACGGTTAGAGAACCTTCTCAAATACTCTAAGAGGGTCGATTCGACCCCTTGACAGTTCTAACCAGTAATCCGTCGAAAACGAAGGGTCACTTTCCAATTACATAATTGTCTACTCGAGCGCAACGGACGCTCTCCAAACGTTGGCAAAATGGCCCTGATTATACAACTATTTATAAAAAGGATCAATTGTTTTCAGAATATCTTACGAAGAAACACACAATAGCAATACCGATAGCAAATAAAAAACAAATATAATTATTATTTCTGAGTGCTAACCAGTTTAAACAAGGTCCAAACATGATTCTTCATATTTTTTGTATTTTGGATGCGTTTACAAAAAAATAAACTTACATACACAAATAGCTAGACCCGAATTGTTTGTTTCGTGCGGGGATCGAACCGACCAAGGCAAGAGCGGCTTAACCTAAACTTCTCCACCGAGCTCCACCCAGTATTCAATGATAATACGTACAACATACCAAACAGTATACCTATTTAACATGTACCTATAGGTCCAATATAATCCGTCTTAGTTAACCACTATAATGTGAACACATCCAAACTAGGACCCCTTCACATAAGTTATATAACATTTTCGAAATTGTTTCTATGTGAAGTTACAGACCACGACGATGCCGCGGGGCGATTTCCTTGAAACCCCCTGTATATAAGTTTCAAGTTTTATCATTAACACTTCACTGAAACATAGGTCGAAACCGTCAACGTAACTTTGCCCACGAATGGTAACTTTGCCCACGACTGGTAACTTTGCCCACTGTACAGACTGAAATATCGATAAGGGTGGTCTAAAATATTGGAAGTGTTAAAAGCAAAGAATGGTTTTTGCTTCGCTTGTTTGAAACTGGAGCAACACCTTGATTTATTGGCCTTGAATTCCCGTCGCAACGTCCGACCAACTTTACTAATTAAGAGAAAGATTAATTTCCCTTTTCCCTTAAACAATTTCCTTTAAAAGTTATAACACTTGGAAACTCTTTTTTGGTTATAAAAAATAATCTGATTCTTCCTTAAACCCCGGGTGGGATATTTAGCAGAGATTTTTCACGAAATAAAAACGAAACAAGTAATTTTCTTTGAATAATACAGGAAGACTGATGAAGAATAACAAATTATATTAATCATACTTTTCGTTTGTAATATAGAGTGGAACGTGGCAAACAGAATTTGTCGAATTCGAAAAATGCGTGGATCAAAAAGGTTAAAGGGAAACTTAGTTACTCATGTCATAATCAAATACACGTGTATAGATCAGGGGAACTGAAGTAGTTTGTCAATCGTGCGGAAAACTCAAGGCTCAATGTAACATCATCCATAATCTGCCTAGCCTTTTCCCAACTATGTTGGAGTCGGCTTTCAGTCTAACCGGATGCAGCTGAAAACTAGTATTTTACATGGAGAGACTGCTTACCTGACCCGCACAACCCAGTTAGTACTGGGTAATACGATACCCCTTGGAAAGACTAGTTTTCAAACTTTCGGGCCACTGGCTACCTGTAAAGACTGTCAAAGATCTACTAATGACAGCTGGGACCAATGGCTTAATGTGCTTTCCGAGGCACGGAGGAAACTCGATACGTATGAGTGGTCCACGGACCAATCAAAGCAGAGCGACATAAACTGAAGGTCGACCCGAGTGGCTGGTATTGTTTAACCACGAGCTCATCTAGGTTCAAGGTAACGTCAGCATGATACAACAAAAAAAACTTAGTTTTCCATCAAAAATCAATCACTTGCGTGACTATAATGGGACAATAAAGGCAAATGTAAAATCAACATCGCGCACCAAAATATCATGCACGATAGAGCAATAGTGTAGATGGCAAAAGAAAATCTAATAAGTCCGTCAGATAAATTTCCAAAAAATATTGGGCAAATATTTTTTCTTTTTTCACGTAAACAAAAAATTGAGACGATACAGTGCGTCGAAAACTCGTGTGACATTTGAGTATATTTTTTACTCAAATTTGACGTCACAAGCCCCCCCTCATGATCTTTGACACGCGTCATCTTCGTCGATCTTTATTAATTTGATAAAACAAAAAAACACGTATCCAATATTTGTCGATAATCTAACTGACGGACTAAACAGAATCATATTTGTTTTAGTCAGTCATCATCTCTATTGTTACGATACAATATCTAAATAAAACCCAACAATAGAACCATGACGTTGCGTGAACCCCTGTAACAGTTATAATAACGCAACGATTTTTAACGTTATTTACTCAAACGTTTTAACATTAAAGCTCGGTTTTTGATCCATAATGATACAATGGAGGTACACTAACACGCCATAAACTCATTTGCTGGCGACTCCCTAATCTTGGTTGCCAGTGTATTTAGTTTCACATTTATGAACACCGTTGGCGTGGAACTTGCTTCGTACATAATTATTAATATGGGTTTAGAGCTGTAATGAACCACAAAGCTCGCGCTCCATATAATATCGTGTAGCTGTACTATTTTGATTGCCAGAATGTGTAATTTGGAACTGGTAATTACGCATTATAGTGACAATCACGGTTTGGATAATGATGATCTATTTTGTGTTAATTTGATACTTTTGGACAATTTTCTATATCAGTGTAAATATTTTAGTATTGGCTGTAGGCGTTGGAGCTTTGATTGATGTCCTAGTTAGACAAACTATAACAGACTAACTATTGGTTGTCTAGCTTGTTTAAAATAGTTTGTCTTCAGTAAATTTTCCATGTTGTGGGTTTTAATAAGGCTTGTAAAACAGTTGTGTTTTTGCTGTACAATAAAGTATATTCTATTCTATGCTAATTACTTTCGGAGAAAATTCGTAGTTGTATCCCCTGAATTCCTAATTATTATTTTAAACAATAAACAACAAACCAGTTCTCTTGCAAAAATCAGTAAATTATATTTTATTCGGCGAACTGGAAGTGTAAAATCAGTTCCTACGTAGTTGTAGTGCTGTTTTTTTTTCGCAAAATGTACTCGTATTCATCAAAGTATTTGTCTGTGGTTATTTTAATTTATTTTGTTAATTTGTCAACAAACGACAAGTTGTTTTATTAAAAGAAAAAGTTTTTAATGATAATCAATTTCTTGCAAAGATTGTAATGTTGGTACCTATACCGTACTTAATGAGTGTGTGGCTGATCCAAAAACTTGTTTTAATCAATAATTTAACTATTCGTTTACCGAATCAAAGCAACCAGAAAAAGTATTCTGTACCTATGCTAATATTATTGTTATTTCTTGTTCTTTTCTTAATCTTTGTATGGTGTGGTTAATGCCTAACCTGGTGTCAGAGTTTTTATGCCGTCCAAAAAATTTATTTCAGGCATGCTGGTTTCCTCACGATGTTTTCCTTCACCGAAGCGAAAGTGATAATTATATCCAACACGCATAATTAATCCGAAAACTCAGAGAAGCGTGTCTGGGGTTCAAACTCAAGACCTATGACTTGGCAGTCGGACGGTAACACGACTAGGCTATCACTGTCGGCAACTTTTTTTTATTTTTTTTGGGGTGACGTAGCCCTTTTTTTTCCTTTTTTTTTTCCGGATGGGAAATCGTCAAATGACTCCTCCTGCTCTGGGCGGAGCAGGAGGGAGTGTCAGACTTTTACTGACTAAAACCCATCCATGTTCCTTCATCGCCCTTTGTGTTCCGGGGCCACGGTATCTCTTTCGAACAGTCCCGCAACCCCGGCAAGAGATGACGTAGCCCTGCTTTTTCATCAATACATAACACTTCTCTATATCGTCATCTGAGTTACGTGTAGTCACTCCCGCTTTAGCCATATCTTCTAAAATGTATTCATTCTTACATTATCACCTCACATACACAGCATAAATCTTCACCCATCGTCTAAACCAAGTTCGACCAAAAATCGATGATGTGCCTGAAGTTTGACGCGGCTAGAAACAAATTTGCAAGCGTTAGCATGTGCACGGATGCTTTCGACAAGGTTGCTTGCTGGGAACGGAAGCGAAAGAACTCATTTGTAGCAACCAGATAGCTCATAGTTTGGAAGTCGAATGAAACTGTCGGGTTTTCCTCTTGGGCACGAAATTTTTGGTTCACGCAATCTGTTATCAGACATAGATAGGTCAGATAGGCTTGCTCCATGTAATATGTTGGTATTTAGATGCATCCGGTTAGACTGGAACACGACCCCATCATAGTTGGGAACATGGGAAAAGCCTAGACAAATTAGGATGAGACGTGTTACGTAATATCAAGCATGGTGGCCTAGTGGGTAAGTCGGAGGTTGGAATTTATAAAGTCATAGTTATTACAATTAATCATCAACGTATTTCATTTATCCTGTCATAGATAATGACGTTACTTTCTTTCCATACGTTTGTCGTGTGCTAGTTGTTCAGTTTAAATTAAATAATGAATAAAACCTATGAAAACTAAACTGACAAAGGACGTAAACAGTTTTGTTTCATCTCAAAGTTTTATAACCGCTCATAATTTTTTTATTGCAAAATTAAAACAAAGAAGTCAAACATTAAAAGCGTTTCAGTCGACTTCATTTATCTAATAATGCCGTAGAGACTATATAACAAAAGTTTGCAGCTACTACGCTATGCGTTCAACTTTGTCGAGACTTCATTTCTGTGCCACTGAATGCCATATTCGTGGCAACTAGGTGTTATAAATGAGCTCATTTTTCTGGCGGGAGAACTTTTTATGGATATTGTTTTGCTTAATAATATTTTCAAGCGCTACTGTGATATTATGCAAGCAATCTTAGGTCTGGTTCCCTTGAAGCAAAGGCTCAGATAGAGCTATTTTAGAATGATGTAAATAATAGATTTTTTAAACATGCCGGAGAAATAATTTATCGGGTTCTTGGAGATGAGTTATAATGTTTTTGTAATAAAACATGAATGTAATAATAGCTGTACTTTGAGATAATTTAACGGTACTGTTATGGTGTAGTAAGTGCTCCATTAAATATACATCATTTTCTTCTCAAGCATTTACTTTTTTCTGCAATTTTCTTTACTTGTTACATTGTCATGATAATTTATTAACAGTAGATATCTACTTAGGGACGTTGGAACCAATCAACGTAATTATTCATGGTATAATTAATGGTGATTGAGTGGGCTACTGAGGGGCGGGTAGAAGAGTAGGTGTCCTGCAATACCCATGGGTCCTTTTCCCAAGGGTAACCGATCTCAAAAGCGATGAGAGTTATAATTATTAACACTCATATGGTACGCCGATGACAGAGGGATATACTTGGTATTAATCATAATTAATTTAACACTAAAAGTCTACTTTAATTTCCTTTTACACATAATATTTTAATTTAAAGTCTCGAATTTCAAGATGATAATCTGAGAACACGTGCAACATAAGCCAAACTCTTAATAAAATAATCCAATAACCTGATAAAATACAAATCAGTGCACAAAAACCCGGCCAAGTGCGAGTCGGACTCGCACACGAAGGGTTCCGTACCATTGACTATATTTAGTATTTGTTGTTATAGCGGCAACAGAAATACATCATCTGTGAAAATTTCAACTGTCTAGCTGTCACGGTTCATGAGATACAGCCTGGTGACAGGCAGACGGACAGACGGACAGACAGCGAAGTCTTAGTAATAGGGTTCCGTTTTTACCCTTTGGGTACGGAACCCTAAAAAGGGGCCCTTGGAAAAATTCTTACATTAAAATTCAGCGGGCTTAATCAAATATTTGTGATCGAGAAACTGCCAGCAATTCTTATGAACTGAAAGTGGAGTTTTTTTTTACCCCTTTGGCTTGTAAGGGACCGCTCGCGTTATTGTATTTCGTCCATGTTTCTATAAAAAAAACCTTTAACCAACAAGTTATGTCTGAGAGTAACTTCTGAGACGAGTATTTTTATTTTCTTTTTTAGAAATTTGCGAATGTTGTGTTGTTCCCTCGGGTATTCTGTGAACTTTCTTGTTTCGATGCCTTTTCAGCGATATATTGGTATGCTGTTGTTTTATTTACTGGGCGATTCTTTTGTTAGTACGTGTACGAAGTATGTCCTACATCTGTAGTCGAATTTGGATCGTTTCTCTTATTTGGGTTCTTTATCTCTTATTGTATAGAAAAGTTGTTAGGCTACCAACCTTAAAGTATTTTTTGTAAGTTTTAATAGAATTCCACTAAATTGAAGTTTATTGTTCTATGTTTAACCAGTGTTTAAAGTTTAACCAGTTTTTTAGTTGATTTCTTACATTTGGGATATAAAAAAACTGACATTGGTAGGTCACGAGCAAAATTCAACACTGATTTTCTCGTGAAATATAGCTTTTTTACTCTAAATAGACTTGCAAAAGCAAGAAAGCGAAGTTGCAAGAAAGTCGCGGTCAAAATACCACTAATCGCCTGATTTGAAGCAATGATGTGGCCTAGAGAGAACGCTTGCCTAGAAGAAACCGAGTCATTGACCGAAATTCCTATTTCATAGGCCCAACGTACCATTTTGGTAACAACATAACATTACAAACAATACAGAAGGAGCAAATCACTTTTAAAACTTACTACGTTATGTAAATAAAATATATAAATATAAATAAATATTTCTGGACATTACACACAGCGCCATCCAGTGCCACACTAAGCAAAGGCTTGTATCGTGGACACCAGATAGTTGATAATTATATACGTACTACATAGATATTTTTCGTTTGTAAATACATACTTATTATGCATATAAACATCCATGACTCGGAAACAAATGTCCATGCTCATCACACAAACATTTGCCCCGACCGGGATTAAAACCCGGGACCCTAAGAACGTAAGGCAGCCTCACTACCGCTACGCCATTCGGGTCGTCGACATGATATGTGTATATATTAGTGCTCGTGAATGTACAAGTCAAGTCCATCACAAACACGGCCCTATATTGACTTTTAGTCCAGAAAAAGCAAACACAACACACACGTATAACCACGAGCATAGCTTCATAAACTAACAGACAATATTTCATACCCATATTTAATTTCACCTAGCTTAAAACACGCTCTAATTGTAACAAATTTCCATTAAGTTTGAAGCTCGGTGTAAGATAATGAACGAAGTACTCCTAGAAAGCAATAATGTCTGTAAACTCAAAGTTGTATCGAGTTCAGTGAGAACTCTTGTTGTATTTACACAACAATTCACTGAGACTTAGCGATGGTACTAACTAAGCAACGTTTAGACGTAATAATGCCTTTTATGTCTTCGCTAAAAATCTCAACTCGAAATTTGGTTTTTGAAGAAGAGATTGCTATTTTGTTGAGATTTTATAAAAAAAAATATTCAGGCGATAATGTTTTCTTAAAATATGATTTCATAAAAAAAAACAATCATACAGTAACGTCGATCAAAAACATTAAAATTTATTTACGGTGGGTAAAGAAATTTTAAGCAACAAGTTTTATAACGTAATTTAATTTTGACGTGTAAGTACAAGTTTTTTTAATACCGATTTTCAGAAACATCATCATATAGCCATTTCCCAACTAAGTTGGGGTCGACTGATGTCCTTTATCATTTATGTCCTTTATATTTATTATACCTATCGGATTTCCGAGCGGCTGAGACACCACGTGTCGCTATTTATCCATTATTTGTTGTTGGTCCTCCATTTTGGGCGTATACGTGCAGTTGGTTGCAAAATAATACGCGCAGTACAATTCACTTGAATTACAAAGATTTCAACGAAACATTATCAAAATAATGAGAGATTACAATGATAGTTACTGATTAAATCCAAATTATAATCATTAAGACGCAGTATTTTGAGTTTAGAGCCAATGGATTTGTGCGTGATCACCGGGTGACAGCCCCATCAAAAAGCCGCTGTCACCGCGGCCATGATATTCACAACTCCATTCGGTGTTAACCGCCCTAAAATCAATCTTAAACCACAGAATAAAAATAATCGATTACAACGTATTAAAAAGTGTAATAATTCAACTAAATCATCGCGCGCCGTTATACTTATTATGTACTAGCTTTTGTTCGAGGCTAACGTCACACTGAAAACTTCATATTTTTCTCTAAACTAACCCCTTAGGTGCTTATTTATAGACACACATGCGTCTAATTGTATTATGCGCATAAAATATACGTACAGTATCGAACAGGACGTACCCGTACGCACATCGAATTCAGATCAAGCCGACCCCTCCTGATGGAGATTTGATGTCATCCGCCGACTGGCCATGCACATTTTATTGTTTTTTTTTTCTTTACAACGACAGTTTTTCTGACGTCTTATTAAACTTCAGTTAGGGATAAAGTGTGACTAGAATATGTTTATTTATTTGTCAGTTGCAATGTTTATTTTCGGTAATCGGGTTTATAATTTTATTCCAATTATTTGTTTTCTTTGAAAATATTGAAAGATAAAAAAACGTAATTGGACGCTGACAGACGTGGTTGGAAAACTGTCAAAGAAAACGAATTATTAATTTGTAAACTAAAGAAAAATATGCGAAAAATAAAGTTTCAAGTCGAGTATTTTTTGTCTGCGAGGTCACATTAAATTACTGGCGAAACGCGACATACGTAATTGTGTTTCGATGACTAAATAACATAAAAAAAATAGTTGATTATTTATTTTTTTGGGGTTAATGACAGGTCTTTTTTTATCGTGTGTTTAGTAAATAACCTGGTGTCAGAGTTATTATGCCGCCGACGGGACTCTGATTTAGCTTTACATGCCGGTCAAGAAATATCTCTCAGGCATGCTGGTTTCCGCACGATGTTTTCCTTGCTGTTGCAAGTGATAATTATGCAATACGCAGATGAATCCGAAAAATCAGAGGTGCGTGCCCTCGGTTCGACTTCGAGACCTATGACTTGGCAGTCCGACGGTCACACCACTAGGCTATCACTGCTATAGTGACAGGTTACGTATAGACGTCATGGATACTGCTATCCTAACACGTCAAAACAAAAAAAACCGGCCAAGTGCGAGTCGGACTCGCACACGAAGGGTTCCGTACCATTGACTATATTTAGTATTTGTTGTTATAGCGGCAACAGAAATACATCATCTGTGAAAATTTCAACTGTCTAGCTGTCACGGTTCATGAGATACAGCCTGGTGACAGACAGACGGACAGACGGACAGACGGACAGACGGACAGACGGACAGACGGACAGACAGCGAATTCTTAGTAATAGGGTTCCGTTTTTACCCTTTGGGTACGGAACCCTAAAAACAAAAAAATATAATGTATAACACTACCGGCAGTCAATTGGTCATTGATCCCAAAAACAGTCAAATCAATATCTTGTTTGTTCTATCATGTTTAGATCGATATCGATAGCCATCAAGTAAGTATGTGGACTGTTTAAGACTTCCACGGTTTTTCACTACACTTAAAGTACTTACGGCATAATATCCGTGATTTTCTTTATTTATGAACTCCCGATATTTCGACGCTGTTGCTCACAATCACGGATATTATCCCATAAGTACTTTAGTATGTGGAGTTTCACAAGGTTATTCAATTTGAACTTATAATATTGGTCTGCAAGAGTCATGTACCAAGACATACCTCAGATTTTTCAGTTTTATGTGCATATTGATTATCACTGGCTTCATCATCATCATCATCTGCCTAGCCTTTTTCCCAACTACGTTGGGGTTGGCTTCCAGTTTTACCGGATGCAGCTGAATACCAGTATTTTACATGGAGCGACTATCACTCGATTGATTCTCACTGGCTTCATCGTAGGGAAATCAAACCAGCCAGAGAGATATTTCTCGACGGGATGTAAAGCTAAGCCCCCCGGCCTATGGGCCGCATAAAATATCTGATACCAGGTTAGACACTAACCATACGAAAAAGAAGGGTCATGTAAAAAATAGCCAAGCTAGGATTCACTCCTAACTGTAAACAGAAAAAAAAGCGCCAAGGGAACATGCAAAGTGAATAAACGAGTTGTTTCACTCATTGTGGTCCATTCGCAACTGCGCCGTCGTACTCGCACCTAATTACTAAATAGCTTAATGGATGGAACGGCCTCATTAGACCGGAGTGGAGTAGCGTTTAGAAAGACATTCTATAGCCAATGGCAGCGAATATAAGGCCGCACATTCGCAAAGTTGCTTCATCGGGAAATTAAGCTCTAAAAAGCTGCTTTTTAACCGGCGACGGAAGGTATGTGCTCGTCAGCAGCTTTTGTGAATCGGTGTTGGTAATTCTGGCGTAGTTTTTTGAGTCGCTTTCGTTTCGAAAATGAGAAAAAATGTTTTCATAGAAACGCTGAGCAAAATCCCAAGTTTTATCTACAACAATACACTAGAGTCATGCTTTCTTTAAACTACACTTTTATGACTAAACTTAAAAATAAAATTGAGCTATATCCTCGAAGTTGATACGGTTTATGCTTCAAACTGCAGCATTCATCACGTGACGGTATTTGTCAAAAAAATCCAAAAAATATGCCACGCAAGTTTGCTCTAAGAATTTTTTATTGGTACTTTTTTGCAGAGACAACTCCCAACACAAGATTTGTGTCCACTGCATACGGGAACTTTGGTACACCCAGCTTGATTTATGAAGCCGAAATTTCAGTTACAATGGATGTTGGTGGAGACTATTTTGCTCTCAACTCGACTGCATACTGTTTTCTCGGTACACAGAATTCTGTGGCGTATTCGGACGGAAAAATCAGTGGAATATCAGCTTGTTATGTGGTTTGTTTTATAATTCTTCATTGTTGTGTAGTGTTGTTTTTGTTTATCTTAGATTGAGTTTGAAGCTTATAAATGACGAATTATTAGTCCTTTAAGTTTTACAGAGCCAAGAGTTTCCACTCACTTCCCTCTTAAAATAGGTAAGGCACGCAAATCTACACTAATATTATAAAGAGGAAAGATTTGTATTTTTGTGTGTTTGTAATAAATAATCTCAAAAACTACAGCGCCGATTTCAAAAATTCTTTCACCATTAGAAAGCTACATTCACTTTGAGTAACATAAGCTATATTTTATCCCCGTACTCCCACAGGAACAGGAACTACACGGGTGAAACTGCGTGACGTCCGCTAGTATTTTATAATAATTTTCATCGGTTTTCTTTACTTCCGTCTCACAAATCAATGTCATGAAAAGGTCTAAACAAAATCAACTTGCTCATTTGCGTATTGTCCCCTAATTTGCAAACACAAGCAAACTCGGATGTCAACTTTGTTCCGAAATGTAAATTATAAATCTATTATCCTAATCCCCAAGTGTCCGTTTGAGTTGAGAGCTTCTTCAAGAATGATAACGAAGTGTCGATACGAAAATTTTGTTCAAAGTTTCTGTCCCTCTTGTTTTGTCCAGATTTGAATATCTTAACGAGACAAAGCAAACAGACACAAAGTCTCCAAATAAACAATTATTTTTAATTTCGTCAATTTTCCTTTTGAAGGAAGGACTTTTGAAGGAGTGTGTTATTTTAATTTTCTTATAGATGATACTTGTAAGAGGAAAAGTAATTTAAAATTTTGTACGTATGGATTTGTTTTGTAATTCTTTTATTCGAATGAAGCGGTTCTACTTCTTTCATATTTTAATTAAGTTTTGACTTTTACCGTTTTTTATTTCATGTATTTACTTAGGTATGTAGTCGTGAGGAAAGTTTTGAGTATCAATCTAAATATATAAAAGAAGAAACTGACTGACTGACTGACTGACTGACTGACTGACTCATCTATCAACGCACAGCCCAAACCGCTGGCTCTACAGATTCCAAATTTGGCAAGTAGGTTCCTTATGTGGTCTAGGGGTGCACTAAGAAAGGATTTTTCAAAATTCACCCCCTAAGGGGGTTAAACGGGGCTCCAAAGTTTTTTGTATGAAGAAACAAGATTAGTTAGACTATTCTATTTGAAACTTCACAGGAGTGCTCCTATTGATAAATGAGTAGAAACGGGTTTCAGGTTTTTTCAGAATTCAACCCCTAAGAGGGGGAAATGGGGTGGCAAAGTATAAAAATCAATGCACAGCCCAAACCGCTGAGTCTAGACATTCCAAATCTGGCACATAGGTTCTTTATGAGGACTAGGGGTGCACTATGAAATATTTTTTTTAAATTCAATTCTAAGGGGTTCAAACCGGGGTCCAAAGATTAATTGGGAAAATAAGCTTAGTTAGACTACTTTATTCGAAACTTAACAAGAGTACTCCTATCGATAATGAGTTAACATTTGTGTTTCAGGTTTTTTCAGAATTCAACCCCTAAAGGGGGAAATGGGGTAACAAAGCCTGAAATTCAACATAGGTATTGTTTTTATGGTGAATTGGGTCGGGTGTATTACAAAAACAACGATTTTAAGATTTATTGTGGCGGACCTGAAATACAATCATTCCCCGTTGGGGTGCGATGGGGTTGAAATGTCTAAAAATCAATATGGGTGTCGATACCGAGATTATCAGGGGCGCTGATTACGAAAATGGCATTTATTTTGAGATCCAGAAGATGGCAGGTTCGACTTCTATACAGGGTTATTGTTGATTTATTGTGATGATTGTGATAACGATGATGGTGATTGTGATGATGATGCTGATGATTATGATGATGATGATTGTGATTACGATGGTAATGATTGTGATTACGATGATGATTGTGATTACGATGATGATTGTGATAATTATTGTGATAACGATGATGGTGACTGTGATAGTGATTTTGATGGTGATTGTGATGGTAATAGTGATTGTGATAGTGACGGTGATTGTGATGGTGATAGCGATGGTGATGGTGATTCTGATTGTGATGGTGATTGTGATAATGATGGAGATGATCGTGATTACGATGATAATGATTGTGATAATGAGGTTAGTGATTGTGATAGTGATTGTGATGGTTATTGTGATTGTAATTGTGATTAAGATGAAAATGATTGAGATTACGATGATAATGATTGTGATTATGATGATAATGATTGTGATGACGAGGATGGAGATTGTGATGATGATGATTGTTTTTACAATGATAATGGTTGTGATTACGATGATAATGATTGTTAAAATGATGATAGTGTTTGTGATCATGATTGTGATGGTGATTGTGATTGTGATGGTGATTTTGATGGTGGTTGTGATGGTGATTGTGTTGGTGACTGTGATGGTGTTTGTGATGGTGATTGTGATGGTGTGTGATAGTGATGGTGATTGTGATAATGATTGTGGTTATGATAATGATTGTGGTTGTGATAGTGATCGCGATTGTGAATTTGTTATCATGATGATTGTGATTAAGATGAAAATAATTGAGATTACGATGATAATGATTGTGATTATGATGATAATGATTGTGATGACGAGGATGGAGATTGTAATGATGGTGATTGTGATTACAATGATAATGGTTGTGATTACGATGATAATGATTGTTAAAATGATGATAGTGATTGTGATTGTGAGGGTATTGTGATGGTGATAGCGATGGTGATGGTGCTTCTGATTGTGATGGTGATTGTGATAATGATGAAGATGATCGTGATTACGATGATAATGATTGTGATAACGAGGTTAATGATTGTGATAGTGATTGTGATTGCTATGGTGATTGTGATTGTGATTGTGATGGTGATTGTAATTGTGATAGTGATGGCGATTGTGATGGTGATTGTGATAATGATTGTGGTTGTGATAGTGATCGGGAGTGTGAATTTGTTATCATGATGATTGTGATTAAGATGAAAATGATTGAGATTACGATGATAATGATTGTGATTATGATGATAATGATTGTGTTTACGATGATGGTGATTATGATAGTGACGGTGATTGTGATGGTGATAGCGATGGTGATGGGGATTGTGGTGGTTATTGTGATTGTGATGGTGATGGTAATTAGGATGGTGATTGTGATAATGATTGTGATAATAATGGTGGTTGTGATAGTGATGGTGATTGTGATAATGATGGTGATTGTGATAATAATTGTGATAGTGATGGTGGTTGTGATAGTGATGGTGGTTGTGATAGTGATGGTGATTGTGATAATGATTGTGATTACGATGATAATGATTGTGTTAACGATTATGGTGATTATGATAGTGACTTTGATAGTACTTGTGATGGTGATTGTGATAGTGATGGTGATTGTGAAGGTGATGGGGATTGTGGTTGTGATTGTGATTGTGATGGTGATTGTGATGGTGATTGTGATGGTGATTGTGATGGTGATTGTGATGGTGATTGTGATGGTGATTGTGATAATGATTGTGATAATGATGGTGGTTGTGATAGTGATGGTGATTGTCATAATGATGGTGATTGTGATAATGATGGTGGTTGTGATAGTGATGGTGATAATGATTGTGATAATGATGTTGGTGTGATAGTGATGGTGGTTGTGATAGTGATGGTGGTTGTGATAGTGATGGTGGCTGTAATGATAATAATAAACTGTGATGATTATGAAATTTAGCACATAGATAGTTTATAACCTGGATTAACATGTAGGACACTATTTATCCCTTTGCTATAATTCAGTGGGACAGTTATCGAACAGCACGCGGGCGAAGCCGCGGGCAACAGCTAGTGTAACATAAGAGTAGAGGAAGACCAAAGAAACGATAGATGGACTATGTAAAGGATGATATGGTAAGAAAAGAGGTGTCTGATGACATGACGAGTAATACGGAAGTATGCAAGAAATGAATTGCGATAAGGGCAAGAGAGTAATGATAACTTAGGTATAAGGGTGTAAAACACCTCTTAACGAAGCCGAAAAGCACTTATTCTCCTCCTCATTGCGATCATTTTTTTGTTTCACACCATACCTGGGAACCTTCTAGTTACGGAGATATTGGCGGTCAAAGTTCCAACGTTTTGACAAGTTTTTTTTTTAATACAAGTTTTTAATGTAAGATTTCTACTTTAAACACCTCCACGACCCCCGTGCTATTCAATCCATCCATCAGCACAATGTTTTGAGTGCGTTACATTGAGTTCTACCACAAAACATGATTTTTCAGGCCAAAAAAAAAGTCGTTTCCCAGCAATAATTTTTGCGTAAAGTTACTTAGTTTGATGTACAGAATGCTTGGTTCACGGCTTCGTGATGAGGTCTTTTACACTCTGTATAGTAATGGGTAATCTCGTAATTACAATTATAAGACATAATAAGTAGCACCATTAAATAGACATAAAAGTGTAATCTTATTTTAGAGATAGCTAAGATAAAATATATTGCGTTACGTGTTGTGTAACAGCTATTAACCCAAATTAGTGTACCTAAATAGCGGCTAAATGGAAGTTTCAAGTATCGAGATAATTTACTTACCTAACTATAGTCTAAGATCCCTTAAATAACGACCTTCATCGAGCTGGTTAATGGATGAAAAGTATTATAAATCAAATTAAATATGTCAAAAAAATTATTGCAAATGGGTCCAAAAAAATGGGGAAAAAATTCAAGTCCAGAATATTATTATGATTAATTAGCAATTAAAAAAAAAAAAACGGCCAAGTGCGAGTCGGACTCGCGCACGAAGGGTTCCGTACCATTATCTATACATTAGACAAAACGGCAAAAAAATCACGTTTATTGTATGGGAGCCCCCCTTAAATATTAATTTTATTCTGTTTTTAGTATTTGTTGTTATAGCGGCAACAGAAATACATCATCTGTGAAAATTTCAACTGTCTAGCTATCACGGTTCATGAGATACAGCCTGGTGACAGACAGACGGACAGACGGACAGACACCGAAGTCTTAGTAATAGGGTTCCGTTTTTACCCTTTGGGTACGGAACCCTAAAAATAAAACATTTCTCTGGTTTGGTAACCTGTAGAAAATGCAAACGTTAGGATAACCGGTTAACCTAACGTTTGTATACTCTATAGGCTTCATACTTTCAATTGGTATGGAATTTGTCTATTAGCCAAACCATTGAAATGTTGAAATAAAAAATATTTACTGGACTGAAATTTTTTAGACAACCCATTTGCAATATATTTTTTGACATATATTTAATTTGATATAAAATACTTTTCATCCATTAACCAGCTCGGTGAAGGTCGTTCTTTATCGGATCCTATACTACTACACCTGTGTGTCGGGTTCTCAAGGTAACATGAGACATTAATCAACATTATTTTACAGTCTTAGGTACCTAATCATATTAAATTGGAATGTGTCTAAGTCTGATCAATTTTAATTACTATAACATAACATCACGTAATCCCCAAAGGGAAAGACAGAGGTGAACCAATAGTACCACCCAGATTTTGCCAATTATTTTTAAGTCCCATTTCATAGAGGGCTATTACCAGCAATAGTACCACCCAGATTTTGCCAATTATTTTTAAGTCCCATTTCATAGAGGGCTATTACCAGCAATAGTACCACCCAGATTTTGCCAATTATTTTTAAGTCCCATTTCATAGAGGGCTATTACCAGCAACCGGGCACAAATCTAGACCCCGTGGCTGGTACTGAGAAATTCCTGATGGAAAATCCTAATAACAATTTGCCCTACCCCGGGGTCGAACCCAGGACTTCATGCCCAGTAATGCCAGAAGATTTTTTTTTTTTTGATATCTAATTAAAGATAAAATAAAATAATAAAAATAGTTTATTGGTAGAAGTTTAGATTTTAACAAAATTTTGTGATTGGATCCTCCTTTTAGGCAGATAGTGCCTGTGTTAGGAGAGTCCGCTCTACCATAGCAGGTCGTATTATACAAAAAGCTAAATTAAATAATATTATGGTGTGGAAATTGTGTGTCACAATACAATTTCCACACCATAATATTTAATTTGATCATCATTCTTACGCGGTTTTAAGTAGTAGTACCACAAAATTGTATTCTTATACTTTGTAATTTGTTTTTTACTTTATAATATGATTATTTTTAATAAGAAGTCTTGTAGGTGAAATTAATATATCTCATAAATCACAACAGTTTTCCCTTATTACATTGATACTTGTACCACAAGAAAATTCGGTATTCTCAATTTTTGTTAAAACTAAAAAGTGAGGGTCCACGTGCAAGTCAAGCTTCGTGTGCAAATGTGCCTAAGTTTGTAAGTGTGTGTGTGTGTATGTGTGTGTAATGAACCAATAGTTTTTTTCATTTGAATTCAAATAATTATATAAACTATTGGTTGGGACATTACGCCAAACAAATAGGTACCTCTTTCATAGCTATTGAAAGATATTTTTGTACGAAATACAAAAGAAAATCATCGAATTCGAGAAGCATTCATTATTTTGACTTGGCCGTCTACAATACTTATTGTGCGTACTACACAAAAGGACCAGAAAATTTGGTTTTGCCTGTTCATAATAATTTTAATTCAATTGACGACAAGTGACATTCAAAGACCTCTGTTTCGTCGAAATAATTATTTCTAATAAAAGCTCTTATAAGTAAGGAGCTCGTCTACGTAAAGAATACGTGATACGATTGAGGTGTAGACGGTTTTATTTTCATTACATATTTTTGTACATAATGTATACCTATCTACACTCGACATATAATTATTAGTACCTACCTATTTCTAGTGACATTACGAGACATGATCTGGATTAAAACTATTTCGAAGAAAATATTTATTTTGTTCCAATGAGGGATTTTCTTTTTAGCTCTTCCTTAGTCGCTGGATAGATGGCGCTAGGAGTAAGTATGATAATGCAAGGAACGGAACCTAAAAAAACTGATATTAACAAAGCGCGAGAAATGTTGGTTATATTCGGAAGGTTAAGCAAATGAAAGTGTCAGTCAACGAGGGTATGTGACGTGACACAATGTTTTTTTTTTCAAGCGTTTTGGCTTTGGCATAGTAAGTTCAACGCCATCTATAGAGTTCTTGGAAACTAAGTTATTTTTTAAAACCTCAAAAGGAAAACCTCTCATTGTTTTGGTATATTATACAGGGTGTAAAAGACCTCATCCCAAGCACCAAGCATGCTGTACTATCGGGGTCTTTTCCACCTGACCAGTTTAATTTTTTTTCGCTTAAATCATGCGGAGGCGCCGAGCCACGCCCCCTTAAAGTTTAGGCCTATTAGGAAAGCGTCAACTTTGGCGCGCAAAATAACAATAACTCTCATTTGGCGTGCGTCGTCAGTGCGCTCGGCCGATTCGGTATCTTTTCATTCATTATTTCTATACAAAGTAACGGGGTGGGGCTAGAGAGTGTTTCTATATTGCGAGTGCAAGCAAACATTAGCCTAGTGGTGGTCAGGCGGGAGTGTCCTCGATAGTACATCAAACTAAGTAACTTTACGCAAAAAATTTTTTGGGTGAAAAATCATGTTTTGTGGTTGAACTCAATGTAACGCACTCAAAACATTGTGCTGATGGATGGATTGAATAGTACGGGGGTCGTGGAGGTGTTTAATTTAAGTAAAAAGCTTACATTAAAAACTTGTATTAAAAAGAAAACTTGTCAAAAAGTTGGAACTTTGCCCCCTAATATCTCGGTAACTAGAAGGTTCCCAGGTATGGTGTAGAACAAAAAAAATATCGCAATGACGAGGAGAATAAGTGCCTTTCGTTTTCGTTAAGAGGTGTTTTACACCCTTTATTAGTTAATAACTGTTTTTTTATGTTTTTTTTTATATATCACTTTAGATTGAAATATTAAAAAATGTAATCAATGTGTATAGAAATAAATAAACGAAAAAAAAAAGAACTGTAAAAAACTTGAAAGTTTTTTGCGTAGCTTACCTATTTGCAATTGTCTATCAAAGGTGTCGAAAAACTCTTTTATTACTTTTGACTCTTACGCTTTCTTAATATGCTTTTTTTTTAATCTTGTGCGTTTATTCTTTTTGAAAAACAAATGTTTTTTTTCAACAGCATCTCCTTTACTGTAGTTACTGCACTGTTTATAGCTCAAAATAAACATGAGCAAGGGAACCTGTTCAGTGACTGAATTACAAAGTCATTTACTAAAGTTTCTTAGTCTAGAGTCTATTTAAGTGGAGACCATTATATTCCAATAAAACTTCAATTTCTCATTTAGACTTCGGTAAATAATCTCTTAAAACTTTAGATATCCAATTCAAAAAGTCCAAAGTCGTACCTAAAGACGTGTGAAGTGTGAATATGATATAATTTTCAAGCTGAATTACTTTTAAGTAGGTATTATATTTACAAAATGAGTTCTACGTTTTATTATCCTTCAGAACTTTACTTGCATTTTAATGATGTGATTAGTTAAGATGAAAATTAGTTATTTTAAGACTGACACGTTTTAGACGCGAGGTGATTAGACTGCAGTGTCAAGTTCAAGTAATTACTTTGAGTTTTACAATTTTAATATTTTATTATTATGTTAGTTATAAAGAGGATTATGGCTCTAAACGCCAAGAAAATATACGTTTCTCGATTAACATCAAGGCATTGGTTTCAGTTACTACCAGATGCAGCTCATTTGCATTTTACTTCTATGAGGAACATTTATTTATATTTTACTGCTGCAGCTGTGGTTGGAGCTTACTGGGACTGAATACAATTCATACGGAAAACATCAAGGTATAATATACGGTAGGTAATGATATTATCAGTAACTAAAACAGGTGATACAATTTTGTATTATTTTGTATTGTTTGTCGAATTACAGATGGGGCCTACCTATTCTGTACATTCATTTTTTCACCACTGCTCTTAAAATTAGAAAGATACTAGCATGTCATTGTCAGTGACATTTGTGATCATGATGTCATCACGGCCCGCTTCTTTACAAGCTCAATCAAGCACTGGAAATTCACTCCTCCTTAAACCGTCATAAAACTTTTGCAAAAGACAATACATTTGTATCACCGTCTCCAGAAATGATTGGACTCAATTTTCAAGTCAGCTTTCAAGAGGCCAGTTAAACAGCCAACGCGGTGGAGCAGTTTTGTATATTGACATCAAAGAGGATTTGCGTCAACCATTTGTTATGCAAATAGTATACCTACGGTAGTTAGGTGAAGGGTTAGCCACTTAGTTTGAAGATATTCTTGCAAACGATCCTCGGGAGAGCAGTATTCTTTGTAGTATTTGATTCAGTATTTAAATTTTGGGCTTTATTTGTTTAAAGATAAGTACAGTAGTGTCAGACTGCCTCGTTAGTCCAGTGATCGCAAGTGTGACTGCTTAAATTCAGGTATTGGATTCGCTTCCCAGGTCGGGCTAAGTGTTATTACATTTTTTCCGTTGAGAATTTCTCACAGCCAGGGTGCCTAAATTTGTGCCCGGTTGATGGCAATAGGCTCACCCCCTATTAAATGGAACTTGACCTACAAAAGCAGAGTGCAATAAATTATGAATAGAAGCCACAGAGTCTGGACTTGTGCCCGATTGATGGCAATAGGCTCACCCCCTATTACATGGAACTTGACCTACAAAAACAGAGTGCAATAAATTATGAATAGAAGCCACAGAGTCTGGACTTGTGCCCGATTGATGGCAATAGGCTCACCCCCTATTACATGGAACTTGACCTACAAAAACAGAGTGCAATAAATTATAAATAGAAGCCACAGAGCTTGGACTTGTGCCCGATTGATGGCAATAGGCTCACCCCCTATTACATGGAACTTGACCTATAAAAGCAGAGTGCAATAAATTATGAATAGAAGCCACAGAGTCTGGCTTGTGCCCGATTGATGGTAATAGGCTCACCCCCTATTACATGGAACTTGACCTACAAAAACAGAGTGCAATAAATTATGAATAGAAGCCACAGAGCTTGGACTTGTGCCCTATTGATGGTAATAGGCTCTCCCCCTATTACATTGAACTTGACCTACAAAAGCAGAGTGCAATAAATTATGAATAGAAGCCACAGAGCTTGGACTTGTGCCCTATTGATGGTAATAGGCTCTCCCCCTATTACATTGAACTTGACCTACAAAAGCAGAGTGCAATAAATTATGAATAGAAGCCACAGAGCTTGGACTTGTGCCCTATTGATGGTAGTAGGCTCTCCCCCTATTACATTGAACTTGACCTACAAAAGCAGAGTGCAATAAATTATGAATAGAAGCCACAGAGCTTGGACTTGTGCCCTATTGATGGTAATAGGCTCTCCCCCTATTACATTGAACTTGACCTACAAAAGCAGAGTGCAATAAATTATGAATAGAAGCCACAGAGCTTGGACTTGTGCCCTATTGATGGTAATAGGCTCTCCCCCTATTACATTGAACTTGACCTACAAAAGCAGAGTGCAATAAATTATGAATAGAAGCCACAGAGCTTGGACTTGTGCCCTATTGATGGTAATAGGCTCTCCCCCTATTACATTGAACTTGACCTACAAAAGCAGAGTGCAATAAATTATGAATAGAAGCCACAGAGCTTGGACTTGTGCCCTATTGATGGTAATAGGCTCTCCCCCTATTACATTGAACTTGACCTACAAAAGCAGAGTGCAATAAATTATGAATAGAAGCCACAGAGCTTGGACTTGTGCCCTATTGATGGTAATAGGCTCTCCCCCTATTACATTGAACTTGACCTACAAAAGCAGAGTGCAATAAATTATGAATAGAAGCCACAGAGCTTGGACTTGTGCCCTATTGATGGTAATAGGCTCTCCCCCTATTACATTGAACTTGACCTACAAAAGCAGAGTGCAATAAATTATGAATAGAAGCCACAGAGCTTGGACTTGTGCCCTATTGATGGTAATAGGCTCTCCCCCTATTACATTGAACTTGACCTACAAAAGCAGAGTGCAATAAATTATGAATAGAAGCCACAGAGCTTGGACTTGTGCCCTATTGATGGTAATAGGCTCTCCCCTTATTACATTGAACTTGACCTACAAAAGCAGAGTGCAATAAATTATGAATAGAAGCCACAGAGCTTGGACTTGTGCCCTATTGATGGTAGTAGGCTCTCCCCCTATTACATTGAACTTGACCTACAAAAGCAGAGTGCAATAAATTATGAATAGAAGCCACAGAGCTTGGACTTGTGCCCTATTGATGGTAATAGGCTCTCCCCCTATTACATTGAACTTGACCTACAAAAGCAGAGTGCAATAAATTATGAATAGAAGCCACAGAGCTTGGACTTGTGCCCTATTGATGGTAATAGGCTCTCCCCCTATTACATTGAACTTGACCTACAAAAGCAGAGTGCAATAAATTATGAATAGAAGCCACAGAGCTTGGACTTGTGCCCTATTGATGGTAATAGGCTCTCCCCCTATTACATTGAACTTGACCTACAAAAGCAGAGTGCAATAAATTATGAATAGAAGCCACAGAGCTTGGACTTGTGCCCTATTGATGGTAATAGGCTCTCCCCCTATTACATTGAACTTGACCTACAAAAGCAGAGTGCAATAAATTATGAATAGAAGCCACAGAGCTTGGACTTGTGCCCTATTGATGGTAATAGGCTCTCCCCCTATTACATTGAACTTGACCTACAAAAGCAGAGTGCAATAAATTATGAATAGAAGCCACAGAGCTTGGACTTGTGCCCTATTGATGGTAATAGGCTCTCCCCCTATTACATTGAACTTGACCTACAAAAGCAGAGTGCAATAAATTATGAATAGAAGCCACAGAGCTTGGACTTGTGCCCTATTGATGGTAATAGGCTCTCCCCCTATTACATTGAACTTGACCTACAAAAGCAGAGTGCAATAAATTATGAATAGAAGCCACAGAGCTTGGACTTGTGCCCTATTGATGGTAATAGGCTCTCCCCTTATTACATTGAACTTGACCTACAAAAGCAGAGTGCAATAAATTATGAATAGAAGCCACAGAGCTTGGACTTGTGCCCGATTGATGGTAATAGGCTCACCCCCTATTACGTGGAACTTGACCTACAAAAGCAGAGTGCAATTAATATGAATAGAAGCCACAGAGCCTGGACTTGTGCCCGATGATGGCAATAGGCTCACCCCCTATTACGTGGAACTTGACCTACAAAAGCAGAGTGCAATAAAATATATGCATAGAATTCACTGTTTTAGACTTTCACGGTTTTTCATTAGAGTACTTACGGGATTATATCCGTGATTTTCTTTATCTATGAGCTTCCGATACAGCGCCGAAATATCGGGAGCTCATAAATAAAGAAAATCACGGATATTATCTCGTAAGTGCTGTAAGTGTAGGTAATGAATAGAATTCAAATCAAAAGTAGGGACGTTAACAAAAATTGATTTAATTAAAGAACCACCATTTTTTCCAAGCGATATTTCAATTCAAATAGACTAACCTTATATATTAGTTAAATGGCAAGATTTATGCTATTTCACGGAATCTAAATTCTTGTTTTATACTAGATGTCATTGTGCCTTTTACTCCGTCTGTGAGTAAATCAGGAAGCAACGTTAGCTTGTAAGTTACAAAGCAGAGTACTAAGAATGAAGCATTATAGAAACGAATAATACGTTGTTTACGTCTTTATTTTAAAAGGAATTTGTCGTGATTATTTTTAATTATGTAGAATAGGTTTTAGGCAGAGTAAAGTTTTGACGAATAATTGCATATTGAACATTGAACTTAATTTTCTTTTCTTTCATCATCTGCCTAGCCTTTTCCCAACTATGTTAGGGTCGGCTTCCAGTCTTACCGGATGCAGCTGAATACCAGTATTTTACATGCTGCGACTGCCAGCCGTTTTGGAGATTAACTTCAAGTTTATTTATGTGTATTGATGAGTTGGGCAGTACCTAATAGACCCACATTTAGTTAGTCAGTTATGTTTAAGACCCCTTGGCCCCTATCAAGTACATTATATTGTAATAGGGTATATGCATGATTTTTTTTTTATTACTCTAAACAAAGCGTATTAACATCAGAAATAGTAAAGTAAAATTATTTTTTTAATATCTATAAAAAATACTAAGTTATAAGCATTTGAAACTGCTGATTAGACAGAGAGTTTCGATATAGCGAATGACGTCATTCGCTACATCGACGTACAAAATCCATACTAAATTCTGTTTATCTAGAAAGAGATAGAAACAAAAGTTTAAATGGTTATAACTTTTGTGTTGTTTGGCCGATTTATGTCTTGTTTTCGCTTTTAGTCATTATTTTTATAGATTTTTAACATTCCGTATCGAAATGAAAAAAAAGAAAATGTATGCATATTCTCTATTGAATAGTACCTACAACTAAGGTTATTTATAAGTGGTTATTTATGTACTAAGTCCTATTAAATATTTGTCGGCTGGTTAATGGACGTTATTTACCGAGTCTGGCGCGAATAGAGTACCTAGCTTTTTCATTTGTTTTTTGCGCCGAAATGAATTTCAATTGTGTATTCGGGCAGTTACAATGTTGGCTTTGGTATATCGTCATTGCTGTTTTATTTACTGGTGTGTAAACTAACAGTAGTGTAAATAAAGAAAAATATGTAGTTTGCAATGTTTACACTTATTCATAAATAAAGAATGTAATAGGAATATTATATGACCAGGATAATAAAAATTGTTACCTTTGGGTTTGTTTCGATGTTTTTTCTTCGAGTAGTTAGGTAGGTAACTACGACATCATGTAGTTTGTTAACATTTTGACGTGTTATCGTTTTTATAATATAACACCACGCCTGTAATCCCCGAAGTGTTTGGCAGAGGTGTACAGAGGTGTAATTTTAGTACACCCACATGTCACCAATTATGTTTAAGTTCCATGTAATAGGGGGTGAGCCTATTACCATCAACCGGGCGCAAATCCAGACTCCGTAGCTGCTACTGAGAAAATTCCTGAAGGAAAATCCCAGTAACAATGCCCGACCCTGGAAACGAACAGGATCTCATACATAGAAGTCGCCCTTACGACCACTGGACCTACCAGGCAGCTTTTGAGGAGTTTTTAATAATCCATACAAAAATAAATATAATTTCGTAGAATTTTATTTCAGTACCGAAAACAATTTGTTGAAAACGCAGTATCATGATACCAACCTAATCAGCATTCATCTCATGACAAGAAAACTTTACCACTTGCATTTAAACAGACTTGTTCGCAAAAGAACACATTACTTAAAACAAACACATGTACATGAACTCAAACACATTTCCACAACTTCGCTCCAAGTAACGCGTCTACTTGACGTAAAGTGCTACTCAACCAAAAATGCAAAACGCACTCATACACACACACTCCCTTTTCAAACTCCAGGTGCTTTAATTAAAACAGCACTCACACACACACATACACTCAAAATTAGCGTGTCTAGTACACACGTACGCACTCGTCATCGCACTTTCCATGAACCTCAGAAGTTTCCTTTGTCGAGGTGAAGTTACAATTTGCGGAATAAACAATTGTATATGAAGACGGCTTAAATTTCATAGGTCGGAATAGGAGCCCATTGAGGTAATAGGGATGTTTTGGCCCGTTTTACAGACGAAAACCTCACTCGAGATCACGTAACGTTTTCATAGCACTGGAAAATTCCAAATATATTACCTGCGACCGTTGCATTGTTGAGAATAGAAGTGGGGTGGAGACGTTTGTTTTGTTGTTTAATTTTATTTTATTTGTTTTAGTTTGTAATTTGTTTTTTTTTTAAAGTAAATGTTTCGTGTAAACAAAGGAATTCATAAGTTACACATGCAAATACATTAAAGAGTAGGAAAACGCAGTCGTCAGTCGGTATTCTTACTATAGGCTGCTATTAGCTTTTCTTGACAACTTTGAAAGACACTAATTTACAAACATGGTAGGAGACTTTGTAATAAGTTTACCTATAATTAAACACAATCATGGTACCTAAGAAAATTATTTAAAAAAAAACTATGTTAACTGTGGTGACGTAGTCTTTTGAAACATACACTGTTAAAAAGCATTTTCTCTAGCTCTTTTGACACATATGGCTAAAAAAAACCCCTGAAAAGTAACATTCAAATAAAAAGAACAGCATCAGTTGCGCACAACAGTTCCACAATAAGCTTATTAAGTACAATCGCATCCACAGCGGCATGAGGCCGCTCAAGACTCGCACGTGTGCCCGCCGCGGAATTTCCTCGTTGCATTTACCTCTGATGACGCGTCCCACCATTACCTGCGGGACCGTCCCAGCAATTTTATATTTCGCTGCAATATCGTGCTGGTTGTCACACAGCTTGATAGATTATCTTGCACAACGATATTTTATAGATTAAAAATATAAAATGGGGTAGTGTCATCGTTCGTGGTCCGTTTTTGGGAGCCATTTTGTTAGTGATGTATATTTTTGTGTAGTTTTTGGTAGTCATATAATTTTATTAACAGTATGTTTTAATTTGCATGAAACTTACTGACAAAGCCTAAAAGGATACATTATTCATTTGACGTGAAAGCAGTAATTACAATATGTTATATAGCTAAATAAAACAAAATGTAAAAGCTTCTTTGTCTAAGTTGTGGGTAACTTAAGAGCTCAAAGCTAGATTTAAAACGCATCGAAAAGAACATTAGAATGCAAATCAAGTCAGACACCGAGATCAAAAAACAAGTAAAACCGTAAAGCAATATAGCTACACGCTTTCCAATCCAGTTTACGGCTTAAAATGATATACAGAACTCTTTTACGTTTCCGCCGCTGCGTTCCCCAATCTGAAACGGCCATAACTCACTCATTCCCCACGTTCTGTGTTTTATCAAATTTACACGTTTCAAAAATCCAATCGGGTAGTGTTGAACGAAAAATGTCACTGCAAAATAGGACTTTATAATACAGAAGCCGTGGCCGGGCCAATATGCTGACGGTACTAGGGACACTTGAAACTCGATTTTCACCGTTCCGGTGTAGTCGTGAAATTTATAAGTAGCCCGCATTGGTTATAGTGACAGGTTAGTGGTGGGTTTGAAAAAGTGCTTTGATATTTGGCACTTGTGTCAAACTGAAGTGTCTAATCTTCTGAAAAAGCATGCTGTACTGTGTACATGGATCGTTATGCTTGAGACCTGTAGAACGAATGGCGCCATCTTATTTTTTTTTTCAGAAAAATATGTCAACGTCAATCGATGATAAAAGGTACTTGTAGAGATATAGCTTATCTATCCCATGCTTGATTGTTTCTTGCAAAAAAGAACTTCAATCGGTACCAACATAAAGAAACAAAACATGTGCCCTTGAAGTTACAAAATAAATATGGTATTGCGTTAAAACTTTAGCAATAGCAAAAAAACTATCTACAGTAGTAGTTTTAGAAATAAAATTAATGACGAACAAGTTTGAAATTGTTCCATAATGATTTGAAACTTCTGTTAGATCGTTCTCTAACTGAGTTTTAGAAACAAAATAAGTACGTAGTTTCATTCGTTTTCTTATTTTATTTTGACTTAGCTTACTGAGCAAAGTAGTTGATTTTATCTAAATAAATAAAGTTAGTTTCTTTTTGTTTCAAATTAGATTAGGGTTTATTCATTACACATTTTTTCTTTTTATATATTTAGGGACATCTATGAAGAAATTCATTATACTTAAAACGAAAGACTGATAGAAAAATAGCTAACCTTGAAGAACCATTATGACCAGCCAACCATGACGTTATTCTATGGAAGAGTGTGATACATTTCAAGAGCTTTAAAGTCGCCCGCTGATCGCCTCTAGGACATACAAGCATTTCGATTTTTTTGCAATAGAAAATTGGGGAAAGAATGGGCGGACAGTAATAGCATCTATGTAGGTGTGGTGAGTGATATCCACATTCATAAATACACAAGTTATAGAATCGGTGTATCACAAACTAACACAAACAGGATATCATATAAAAGAGCATTAGTACTTGCGTAAACATTTCATCGGAAGAATGTTTAAGACCGCTTTGCATTTCCCACTGCGATGTCACTTGCAGCCTGCAACGTGACTCCTAACGAAATTCACACGTTATAAAACACGTCACGCTACAACGTGTCTTGTGCCTATATAGTTATAAGTTACATTTTTTATATTGGCCAATGATCTACCTTCCATCTTACACCTTATGCCCTTATAATTGATAATCTATTGACTGCATCAGTGAGCGGAGTTCGCGTAGCTGAATTTTAGGCCAAAAACATTTTTGAACTTTTTGCCATCAAAACTCTAAGAAGAAGTTTGAAGAACATTAATGCAACTGTTATCACGATTCCAGTAGATGATTTTTGACCCACAAGGGTTGAAACTATTGATAGATTAAAAATAGTGAGATCTAGAATTATAGTGTCGAACAGTTTGCGTGTCAATGTCCTATAAACCATACATTATCGTGTATTTTTCAGTACTGTAAAAATTGATTTATTTTTAATTTCAAACAGGGTGTTTCTATTTAAAGAAAACACATTACAAAGGATTTTTCTTGAGACAGTTCAATTTAAAAACATATATTAGCTTATGCTAGTGATCACAAACTTTTCCTATAAATAATAATAAAAAAAACCTATAAATTGAAACTTAATAGAGGGTTGTCGTTCTGGAAATTGATAACGAGGATTATTTTAGTAGATTTTCAGCTGAAAACAAATGAAAAATACCGCTTACCGCTTTTCGCTTTTTGATCACTAGCATAAGCTAATATATTTTTTTAAATTGAACTGTCTCAAGAAAAATCCTTTGTTGTGTGTTTTCTTTAAATAGAAACACCCTGTTTGAAATTAAAAATAAATCAGTTTTTTCATAATATAATCTACCGTAACAAAAAAGATTTCGATTTTGCTAAGTGATCGCAAACTTTTTTCATGTGTGTATGTCATGTGTTCCACATAAAAGGTACACGCGTAAATTAACACCAAACAAAAAGCGCTCCAATAAATTAATATTACTTTTTTCGGCGCGCAACGCAGCGTTTTTCCATGAAAACAATCGGGATTTTTTGCCTTATTTACGGAGAGATCGTTTCCCGCTGGGTTACAGCAGTCATGGCTGTGCAACACTATAAATATCCCCTCCGGAAACATGACAAACAATTGTATTGTGGACAAAAATAAACAGCGATTCGACGAAATGCCTTCCATCGATAGTGTGGGGATACGACTGAACACAAGGACCTGACACCTGATTGTGAGTGTGTGAGTGTCAATGGCGTTGTTTTTTTGTGTCAGTGAATTGTAATAGATGAGTGGCTTCTTAAAGAACTGTCGTTTACAATGTTGTCGGTATACATATTTATCTACTTTTTGTTCTTTACTTTCACTGGCACGACTGTTTTTTGTTCTGGCCCTAAACTTTTTCACATCCATATCCATAGCACTCACTCACACACACTCACACATAGAGGTCACTTTGACTGCATGACTGCTGACTGAGGGCAGGATATAGAGGTTAGTCAACATAATAGTCACAGTGGAGCTGATCGATGCTACTGGAAGTGCCAAACTCGTTGCTGTTTGGGCTGTCTGCTAAGAAGAACATAGTCAGGGCAGACGACAGACTTTTTGTGCGATCGAGTCTGTGGCGCACTAAATGTCTGCATGGCATACAAAAAGTCCGTCGCGGATTTTACGCAGACTCAACGCACACGACGCACATCTTCATAGTACATTACATCCCCCACTAACGAGCGCAGATTGCATACTAAAAGTGCGCCGTCTGCGTTACCACGTGTTGAAGCAAACGCCCTATTTCTTCGCGCACTTTTTATGCGGCGCGATCTGCCAGAATGGCAATGGATTTGTTGGCCGCCGGACTTTTTGCGCCTCGTATGTGTTACTACATAATATAATTGCTTAGGTTCTATTTTCACGGACTGAAAAATACGTCACGGATAGTCTGTCGTCTGCGCAGGCCCCTAGTCACACAATATGAATGGATATACTAAAAGTACTGGCACTTTACAACGTTTTCACTGTTTATTATCAAATGTTTACGTAACAGGCTTATAAGTAGTTCACATTATAATTAATTGTGTGCACATCTCATCATTACAAGACCGCTTTTTTTAATTTATGTATTTTATTAACTTCGTCATTAATGACTAAAACAATTCACTTTCGATGGTTTCCTAGGGACAGTCGATCTGAGACGTGGCGATATACAACCAGTTCGAGATAAAAGTCTATTCTATTGCCACGTAGACGGTGACGTAGCGATTATAAATTGAATATTGTGTATATCGAATACGCTTTTGTCTGTCTCACTCATTGAATGATTTACACTGTTTTGTATCAAATACAATCTACTCAAACATCTAACACAGGCCCGTATAATTGCTAACACAGATCACGCCTCCCTTCATTCAAATCACACATTATCGAACAATCACTTCACGTAGACGTCTCCCGATGACTTGTAATAGACGTCGTGTGCCGGACAGGCCCACCGGTGGGCCACGAACGAGCCCGCTCTATCCCGTTGATTGCATTTATTCTATGACGGGGGCCCATCTAGCTTGGCTGGGCATAATGACCTACCCCAGGCCAACAGTGCTATCAGAAATTCCCTTGTTAATAGATTTCTGAGAGTCGATTCATGTCAATTATGTTCGGACGTTCGGAGCCAGGGCTTACTAGAAAATCAATTGGGTATTGTTCTTTTTGTTGAGTTACTTTTTATGTGAGGCTTAGTGGAGCCAAATTACTTTTAATTGTATTAGCCATAGAATAGATTTTTGGTTGAACAGTGACATTTATCATAATATTGGAGGACTTACTGTTAAACTTGCTGCATTGTAGCTTGTGTCCAATCTTAAGTGGTATCTAAACTTTTATCATAAGTATGGTTTATTATGCATTTACATTTTATCATCGTCTGCCTAGCCTATTTCCCAAATTTATTGGGGTTGGCTTACATTCTTACCGGATGCAGCTGAAAAAAAAAAGTATTTTACATGGAGCGACTGCGTATTTGATCTCCACAACCCAGCTAGTATCACAGAGTAATAAGGTCAGAGGCATCATCTGCCTAGCCTTTTCCTAACTATTTTAGGGTCGGCTTCCAGTCTAACCGGATGCAGCTGAGTACCAGTATTTTACATGGAGCGACTGCCTATCTGACCTTCACAGCCCAGTTCATACTGGGTAATACGATACCACTTTGGTAAGAGTAGTAAAGTAGTAAAGTCTGACAGACTTTTTGGACCACTGAATATCTGTAACGACTGTCAAAGGTCTACAAATGACAGCCGGGACCAACGCCTTAACGTGCTTTCCAAGGCACGGAGGAAACTCGGTACCTATGAAATGATGGTCACCCATCCACAGACCGACCTCGGCAAGCGCGGCTTAACTATTAAGATCGACCCGAGCGGGCGTTATGATTCAGCCACGAGCTCCACATGCATGGATTTATAACTCATATTGAGATAATTACTTAATTAGCTGATCATAGCCAAAGGTGTTGATTCTGTTGTGCACAAACTAAACTTAATTTAGGCTATTGCTATATTTTTCTCTATAATAAAACGAGAAAGAGACGGACGTAATTTAGAGCTGTCAAATTTAGTTGGAACTAATATTTCCACGTAAAAACATGTCGACTAAAAACACGGTGAAGCGCAAGGCATGAACTAGTTTGACATCTCTAACTTAGTTCATAGCTATAGCCGTCCTTTTCGCGCACTACCTTTTAGTAAAAGATAGCAATAGCCTAAATTAAGTTTAGTTTGTGCACAACAGAATCGACACCAGTATCTCATTTCTGGAAAAAATAAAACATCGATATTAAAAACAAAGATCAAGAAAAGTACGTACTAAAGCAGATTATAATAACTTCCTCTAAGCTTTATTTAATACCAGCTAGGTATAACCCGTTAATTAGCTTTTCGGTACTTTGCGTTAAATGAGGCCGAAAATTTTGGTACCTACCTACTAATTGTGTTTAGCGGGCCTTCGACTTTACTGGAATATTAAAGCGAAATACAGTTAAAAGTACCTACAGGTGATTACAAAGTTGTTTCTTAACAAATTAAGCTTACTTACCTTTAAATAATTTAGCTACTATGATTGTGCATCAGCATCATGACTGTATTGTTATACTGAGTTTATTATATCAATGGGGTAGATGGGACACCAATCAATTGAGATACTTTTTAAGAGCTGTCAAAACGCGGTTCTCTCGTCGACTGTTTATTCAACTCAATGACTCAACTATTTATTGATTTCAAAGCAACTAAAAATCGAATTTGGCAATTAATTGAAAATAAATCGGGTTTTCAGGCCCAAAATAAAGTGTTTTTTTTAGAGATTGGTGTCTTGGAATTATTGTTAATTTATGCTAAATACCGACATTTTCCACATTTTTTTTTTTGACTTGTCGGTTGTGACCGTCGGACTGACAAGTCATGGGTCTGGAGTTCAAATCCAAGACACGCACCTTTAATGTTTAATTATCATTGCTTCGGTGAAGGAAAAAAAGGCAGAAGACCTGTACGCAGCAGTGAGCGCAACAAGACTGGTAATAACGATGATAACTCCTTGGGCATTTACACTCACGAACTTTTTTTTGACTGCCTTACACAACGGCATAAGCTGTTAGCTTGTGCCGCGACGCAAGAACAATATTATGGAATCAACCAGACAAGCTCTGATTTGTCGGATTCATGTACGTATTGTGTAATTATCACTTGCTTCGGTGAAGGAAAAGATCGTGAGGAAACCAGCATGCCTGAGAGATATTTCTTGAGGAAATGATGTAAAGCCAAGTCAGAGACTTAAGAGTGGCATAAAAACTCTGATACCAGGCTAGGCACTAACAACACGATAAAGAAAGAAAGAAATAAGCTACTATGATTGTGCATCCTTGATATACTGTGTAATTAATCAATTTCGCAATAAGATATGTATATATATTTTAGGGGCCGCCCCCACGAGCGAGGGAATCGCGGCGATATTTTCGTATAGAAATACGTTAAATCGCCGCGATTCTCTCGCTCGTGGAGGCGGCCCTTAAAATATATATAGAGAGTGTATAGAAAAACATGGCAGGACGATAATATCGCTGCGATTCTCTAGCTCATGGAGGCGGCTCCTTAGGCGTACCTATATAGTTCTTGTGAACACGAGAAAAGGACAGTATTTAGCATAATAAAAACTTAAGCAAGTTTCACGAATTAAGTGCCATTGTACTTCGTTGGTCAAGTGGTCGCATGCGTGACTGCTGAGCATTAGGTCCTGGGTTCGATTCCCGGGTAAAGTGTAATTAGTATTTTCCATCAGAAATTTCTCCGTAGCAGCTATGGAGTCTGGATCTGTGCCCGGTTGATGGTAATAGGCTCGCCCCCTATTACATGGAACTTAAACATATTTGGAATTAAAGGCTTGATGTTTTGTGTGATTACTTATTTGCGAACTTTAATCTCGTTATTTCACTAGAAAACACAACATATAATATGAAATGTCTGTTCTACAGAACATACTAACAAGTACAACTTCACCACCCGTGCTTGCACAAACTCCATTACCCACAGTTCCTTTGTTTAAACCTCTGTATTTTATATCATACAATTTTACACACACTTCTTAACAAGCTAAGTTTATGATATACATCCTATACGTTTGTACCCTCGAGATTTTTAAGTTTGAACGAACTTAAAACTCTGCGAGGTGCAACCTAAGCGGTGGGGTTAAAAAGTAGCCCATTCCTTTTTTCTTTTCTTTTCTGAAGTACTTTCAGTTACCCCACTGAGACGTGGTCCAGGGTTCTTGGAAGTTAGTTTGTCAGGGGAATTATATTCGATTGTCATTTTCCTTTAATTTGTGAGTAGTGATGTGAGTTTAAAAGGGAACTAGCCTTTTCAAAGAACAAAGGCGAAGTTTATCTTTTTTTTAAACTAGTGTGCCTGTGACTGCGCCTACATGGAAGTCGAAAAATATCTCATGAAAATGTAGCAATAGGATAAAAAGTATCCTACGCTAGGATTTAAGACAATGACCTGGACAAAGACTGGTTTGCCGCTAAGGCGTAAATAAGTAACGGACACAGAGACAGAAAGAGTCTCTTTCGCATTTGTAATAATGTTAATATGGATTTAGAACACGTTTAAAGTTTTAGAAATGGCTCCGGCCCATAATGTTCTGCTTTGTAGAACTTTTGTTCTGACACTCATTAACGTGTGACAGTCTATTTTAAAGCTTGAAATGAAAAAACAATCCTAAAATAACATAACATATCATCACGCCTGTAATCCCCGAAGGGTCCCTGCAGAGGTGTAGCTAATAGTACACCCACATTTCCCCAGATATGTTTAAGTCCCATACAATACCCCGGTGAGCCTATTGCCATCAACCGGGCACAAATCCAGACTTCGTGGTTGCTACTGAGAAATTCCTGAAGGAAAAACTCAATAACACTTTACCCGACTTGGGAATCGATCCCAGAACCTCATGCTCAATAGTTGCGTTTACGACCACTACCAGACCAAACGAGGCAGTATAATTATGTCCTAAAATCGAATACAAAAATTCAAACACGAAAGACAAACGTACACACATCAAAAAAAGTTTCCGATCACTTTGAGAAATCGAAATCTTTTTTGTTACGTTAGATTATATTATGATTTCTTCTTCTTGTTGTTATTTATTATTGTGTTTATTTTTTAATTTCAAACAGGGTATTTCTATTTAAAGAAAACACACAAGAAATATTTTTTCTTGATAAAGTTCAATTTAAAAAAAATCACAAACATTTTTTGATGTGTGCACAACACACTCATCTAAAAACAAAACACGACACCCGTCAACGAAAACCAATTCCTTTTAAACGAAAGCTTCTTACAAATAATTAACTAACCAATAAAAGGTTTCACATAACAAAGCGAATAGCACTCTATGCAGGACCAATACCTCTGTATTTTGAAAACACCAATAAATGGCGGACCATTAGGTACTGGGTTTTATTTTATTTACTTCTTAAACAGCTTAAGTGGACGTATAAAGTGTGGGAAATGCCAAACGCTCGGTTTTGGTGCTAAAGGTGATTTGCAGCAACTGTGAATACCTGTCTCCATCTGTTGGAGTCTTTAAAGCCACTTTGAGATTATGTAAAGAGGATGAGTGTGTTGGAAGAGTGTCCCAGTGTCCTAACGCAAGCGATCGGCCGCGCGAATGTCCGATCACCAAGCTCATTACCCTTCATTGGTGCGACCACGCAATCAGGTTAGCTGAACTTAAAGAACGGAGCAGCCGTTTGTTCGCGCGATGATCGCTTTTGTTAGGATGCTGCCAGTCTTTACTCACTAATGTTTAGTACTCCCAGGTTAATCTTTGTGTACACTAGTTACATGTAAAGGGAAGAGCTTTAGTTCACAGCCAACATATGTATTTCTAGTAGCGTCATAGTCAAATAAAAACAGAAGCCAGTCTCGATAATCCACCCAATTAACAAGGCTTAAGCAAAAAAAGTGCTCCGGTTCAACTGAATTTATTTTAATTTGCGCCACAGAAGTGTACTCACGTTACCTTCCATGCTTATTGATTTACCTTTGAGCGGTAGATTTTGCGAAGTATCTACGAGTCTTGAACTGTATGAAGGTAATTAAAGCGTGCTTTCTGTGTGCAATCGGGAATATATATTCCCCATTTTTCAGGTGAATTTTAAGTATCTTTAATAATAGTGTCGATTCTGTTGTGCACAAACTACACTTAATTTAGGCTATTGCTATCTTTTACTATAAGGCAGTGCGAGAAAAGAACGGCTATAGCTATGAACTAAGTTAGAGATGTCAAACTAGTTTATGCTTTGCGCTTCACCGTGTTTTTAGTCGACATGTTTTTACGTGCACCCTTCATTTGTATAGAAATATTAGTTCCAACTAAATTTGACAGCTCTAAATTACGCCCGTCTCTTTCTCGTTTTATCAGAGAGAAAAAGATAGCAACAGCCTAAATTAAGTTTACTTTGTGCACAACAGAATCGACACCAATACCTTTAAACCTTTTTTTTTTTAATTCTTGTAAATATAAATCTGAATCTCGGAAATAGCTCCAACGATTTTCATGAAATTTAGTATGCACGGGGTTTCGAGGGCGATAAATCGATCTAGCTAAGTTAAATTTTTAGAAAACGTGGTTTACCAACAAAAAAAAAGAGCAAAGCTCGGTCATCCAGATATTTAATAATGATATGCGCAGATAATATTATGTCATTTTATGTAGAATATATATTACATAATTATTTACTGGTGCAAGTAAAATAAGGTACAAAAAGGTCTGTAAATAAAATAGGCAACCTGTTTTTGATACTCACTTGACTGATCTTGCTTAGCAAAAACTCCTAGACCCATAACTTTTCTAAGCATTGGAACAATACACCTTCTCTAATTAATCAACTTCCAATGCAACAGTCTTTACAAACTTTAACATCCAACAAAAAAAGCTTTAACAATACAAAATACCATAATCTAAAACAAATGTGTGAAAAACTTTTACTAAACAAACGCTTTTTCTATAAACGCGAAATGTAACTTTTATTATTAACTAGCACTTAGCCCGGGACTTCTTTTGCAAAATTGTGAAAGGTCGGCTAATAAGCATGATATAAAAATTGTGATAGCTCGCCTTATATGCATGATATATAAAAATTGTGATAGCTCGCCTAATATGCATAATATAAAAATTGTAATAGCTCGCCTAATATGCATGATATAAAAATTGTGATAGGTCGGCTAATAAGCATGATATAAAAATTTTGATAGCTCGCCTAATATGCATGATATATAAAAATTGTGATAGCTCGCCTAATATGCAAAATATAAAAATTGTAACAGCTCGCCTAATATGCATGATATAAAAATTGTGATAGGTCGGCTAATAAGCATGATATAAAAATTGTGATAGCTCGCCTAATATGCATGATATAAAAATTGTGATAGGTCGGCTAATAAGCATGATATAAAAATTTTGATAGCTCGCCTAATATGCATGATATATAAAAATTGTGATAGCTCGCCTAATATGCATAATATAAAAATTGTAATAGTTCGCCTAATATGCATGATATAAAAAATGTAATAGCTCGCCTAATATGCATGATATAAAAATTGTGATAGGTCGGCTAATAAGCATGATATAAAAATTTTGATAGCTCGGCTAATATGCATGATATATAAAAATTGTGATAGCTCGCCTAATATGCATAATATAAAAATTGTAATAGCTCGCCTAATATGCATGATATAAAAATTGTGATAGCTTGGCTAATATGCATGATATAAAAATTGTGATAGCTCGCCTAATATGCATGATATAAAAATTATATTTTATAGCCTATAGCATCCACGAATACTACCTAATCTATCTATCTATATCTATATTCTATATATACATATAATAAAACAGTAGAAAAACTGTGTCTGTACATTGAAATATTAAAAAAATAATAATTGAGGGGGGTTTAGAAACAGTAAAAGAGCACGAATCCAAAAAAAAAATTATGTCTGTTTGTCTGTTTGTCTGTGTGTCTGTTTGTTTGTACACGCTAATCTTCGGAACTACTGGACGGATTTGAATGATTTTTTTGTTGTTGTATAGGTATTAAGTCTGGGCAAGATATAGGCTATAATTTATCTTGGAAACTTGAACACCTGATGCAGAACCACAACAGACCAGCTGAACTATAAGAGATACAAAAATGGTACCATAGCAAAAATTGTTCCATGTGATGGGCATTTTCTGCTGAGAAAATAAATTTAAAGATTTGGAACACCTGATGTGGAACTCCAAGAGCCCTGCTACACTTACTTATATATAGGAATGACGTTTTAGCAAAAGTGGTTCAATCTGATGAGCACTCTCTGTTGACTTATAAAAATCGAAGATCTGGAACACCTGTTGTGGAACTCCGAGAGCCCAGCTACACCATAACACATATAGGAATGACGTCTTAGCAAAAGTTGTTCGGTCCGATGGGCATTTCCTGTTGACTTTTATCTTGGAAACAAACACCTGATGCAGAACCGCAACAGACCAGCTGAACTATAAGAGATACAAAAATGGTACCATAGCAAAAATTGTTCCACGTAATGGGGATTTTCTGCTGAGAGAATAAATTTGAAGATCTGGAACACCTGATGTGGAACTCCAAGAGCCCAGCTACACTATAACATATATATAGGAATGAAGTTTTAGCAAAATTTGTTCAATCTGATGAGCACTCTCTGTTGACTTATAAAAATCGAAAATCTGGAACACCTGTTGTGGAACTCCAAGAGCCCAGCTACACCATAACACATAGGAATGACGTCTCAGCAAGTGTTGTTTGGTCTGATGGGCATTTCCTGTTGACTTTTATCTTGGAAACAAACACCTGATGCAGAACCGCAACAGACCAGCTGAACTATAAGAGATACAAAAATGGTACCATAGCAAAAATTGTTCCACGTGATGAGCATTTTCTGTTGAAGATCTGGAACACCTGATGTGGAACTTTAAGAGCCCAGCTACACTATAACATATACCTATACAGGAATGAAGTTTTAGCAAAAGTTGTTCAATCTGATGAGCACTCTCTGTTGACTTATAAAAATCGAAGATCTGGAACACCTGTTGTGGAACTCCAAGAGCCCAGCTACACCATAACACATAGGAATGACGTCTTAGCAAGTGTTGTTTGGTCTGATAGGCATTTCCTGTTGACTTTTATCTTGGAAACAAATACCTGATGCAGAACCGCAACAGACCAGCTGAACTATAAGAGATACAAAAATGGTACCATAGCAAAAATTGTTCCACGTGATGAGCATTTTCTGTTGAAGATCTGGAACACCTGATGTGGAACTCCAAGAGCCCAGTTACACTATAACATATTTAGAGGAATGAAGTTTTAGCAAAAGTTGTTCAATCTGATGAGCACTCTCTGTTGATTTATAAAAATCGAAGATCTGGAACACCTGTTGTGGAACTCCAAGAGCCCAGCTACACCATAACACATAGGAATGACGTCTCAGCAAGTGTTGTTTGGTCTGATGGGCATTTCCTGTTGACTTACAAAAATGAAAGATCTGGAACGTCTCGAATCGTCTCGCGCATCCCGTTGTATTCCCGTCCCCGGACTCTTAAAATTCGACATCAGACGTTTCAGGTCTTCGATTTTGATGACTCCGTTGTCGCTGGCATAAGCAATAGGATCCGCGTACGAAGTCGCGGGCAGAAGCTTGTACTACCTATAAGTGTTAAAAGACTCTTAACGAAACCGAAAAGCACTTTTTCTATCTGTGATTGGGATCTTTTTTTTTCTAGGCTACCTAGGGGAGAGCATAATGAAGAGATAATGAGCGGATAGGTGATGAAACTAGAAGGTTCCGCTTCTAGTGTCTGATATATTGGGGGTCAAAGTTCTAACTTTTTCATAAGATTTTTTTAAATACATTTTTTTAATGTAAGTACCCCGTACTATTCAATCCATCCATCAGCACAATGTTTTAAGTGCGTTACATTGAGTCCTAGCGAAAAACGTGATTGTTCACCCCAAAAAAAGTAATTTCCTAACAAACATTAATTTTTTTGCGTAGAGTTACTTAGTTTGATGTACAGAATGCTTGGTTGACGGCTTCGTGAAGAGTCTGTTTACACCCTGTGTACCTAACTATCGGTAAAAAAAAAAAAACATTTTAATTTGGATCATTAGTTCCGTATTACCACCCACTACATTAAAACTTACCAACAAATTTTATTATACTATATAAAGCTCGATTACCACTCACTGACTCACTGACTCATTGACATAATTGTTCTCCCAGATGGTGGATGGGGAGGTGGGTATATTTTGACAGATTCGTAAACAAGTAACTCCCGTGAGTATGGGAAAAGTCCCAAACCTCCCCTTTTCGCCCCCTTTTCTCCCCCTCCCCATCGTATCTCGGAAACAAAGAGACCCGTATTTTTCGTTTTTTACGGATTCGTATAGAGGAGGGTCGGAAAAGTAAAAACCAGTTTTCAAAATTGACCCTTTTTTCCCCCTTCTCCCCCCTTTAGGCGGATCTCGGAAGTTGAGAGACTTGGAACATTTTTTTTTTCAGATTCGTGTAAAGGGGCAACGCGTTAGTCAAAATCATTTTTCAAAACTCCCCACTCTCCCCCCCTTCACCCCTCCCCCTATCGTATCTCGGAAACTAGGACACGTAGCGGCTTTTTGATTTTTACTATAAATTATTAATGAGGAGCGTTTAAATTTGTAAACGGAGGGTATCCTCCCCTCCCCAACCTCCCCTAAAATTGAAAGGGCTGTTACTTCGTAACGGTTAGAGATAGCCATTGGGTGTTTGAACAAATATTATAGTAGGCGTCGAAACCTGTCTGGTGGTAGGTAGGTTTTGAGTGGAGCGAACCTGCGAGACCGAGTGGAGCGAAGGGGGGAGGTGGCGAGCGAAGCGAGCCGGCGACCTCCGCAGCGTAACGAAGGTTGAGTGGGTGAAGCGTAACTCAGCTTTTAACGATTCTAATGAATTCTCATTTTTTTATTTAGTTTTTAGAATGTTTAAGGGGTTCTTAAGGGTTTTCATACTGATTTAGGGGTAGTTGTAACGGATTTTCCAATTATTTTAAGGATTCTTATGGATTCTCAAAATTTATAAGGGTATGGAATACGTCTTAAGAACACGACGACACGCGAGCTGCGCGCAGCTCGCGCACCCAAGCAAATACTAGTCTCTTTATAATATTAGTATTAACATGTTTAGGTTGTTAGATGAAAATACATATTTGTAATTACATTATATTCCCTGTATAGATTCTAGTTAATTAACTGCCCTATTATTGTATGTAATCCCAATGATCGAACCAAAGCCGCGCCCGGTGATATTCCGTATGACCGGGCATACAGGATTGTGGATGACATAATGCGTCCTCTGAAACGATCGCTGGATTTGAATGCATTAACTCGTTGAAAACTAATACAGATTGAACTGATATCTGCTAATTTGGATTGAAGTTCATTGTGACTGTGTTGATCTGTGTTAGAGAATAGGGGACAGAATAATGAAGGAGATAATGAGCGGATAGATGGTGAGTGGGATAGGGACAACACTAGAGGAGGGAAAAAATAACTTTTAATTTTCCAGGCTAGCAACATTTTTCAGCCGAAAAAAAACAGGCCAAGTATTAGTTGGACTCGTGCACTCGTGTTCTTATTAAACTACATATTTAAGCTTTTCAGTTTTTGTAAGACATTGCTTCTTGTCAAATTTCATGATTCTAGATTCTAGGTGAACGGGAAGCACCCGCTATGATTTGATGCCCTTGTGAAATTTCAAAATATGGGGTATGTAAACAGTCATATCAGTTTGACTCACAAGTTTGATTTTTTTACTGCTCCAAGAAGTAGTAGATTTGAGTATTTAATATTAATTTCAGTTTGATACCTTCACGCGTTCCTGAGAAAAACACTATTGACAGACGCACAGACAGACGGACAATAAAGTGATCCTATAAGGGTGCCATTTTTGCCAATTGAGGAACCCTAAAAAGGAAAACGATAATAGAAACGGTTTTTATTGAAAAAAAAAAAAACAGAAACCATTTTCAATAAAATGGTTTCAAAAATGTTCTGAACCTAATCTATAAGTGCTAAGTCTATTGAAATAAAACGTTCCTAGATTTACTTAATACTACCATTTACAACATTATCGAGCTAAAAAAGTACATAAAAAATATTTAACACTCTTATAATCCGCCTATCAAGATTTTCTTACTTAATAAGTAAAAAGAAAATTTCTCACGAAAATAAACACTTAATGTTAGGCGGTACATAAAAAATCCATTCCACTTTGCCAAGTTCAGAGAAGTTAAATTTAAAATCAACTGCCAACATCCCTCCAGTGAAATCAAATTATTTTTGCAACCGTGAAAACTGGGAAAACATTTTTTTCTTCTTTTGATCTAAGAAAACATTGCGTCCAATATTTTGGGTAAACATCAATTTGGCGTAATGACCTGTTCGGCGTATAATGTTGTCTAATGATTTAAATAATGTTCCAAATTCGAACAAAATCGGTTGGGTCGTGTTTGGGTCTCATTAGTAACAGTTTAGTAACACAAAGGTTTGGTTCACAATGAACTCGGCACGCTATGGCATGATGGGAGATCGTATTATGAGAACTTTAATTATATCGGTTAACTGCTTTTCTAAGGTCTATTATTATATATATCAGGTAACGTGATTTCAAGGAAAACGGAAACGTCAAATGGAGTCGAAGCATGTGAGGTTTCTAGTCCTAGTAATCGTGAAGTCGTGTTGCTATTGTTTTAAACATGACTAACGTCTTAATTATGACATTAACTGTGCTGTGAAGGCCAGATGGGCAATCGGTTCAAGCTCGTGGCTCAATAATAACAGCCGCTCGAGTCGATCTTTAGGTTAAGCCGCGCTTGCCTAGGTTGGTCCGTGATAAATGATAAATGATGTTTATTTTGCAAGTAGGTTTTTACAAACACTTTTACACGTCATTTTTTAAAACTAGATGGGGCCGGTGTTTCGTACCTGACTACTCTGAGAAGAAACAGCCGAAACAAACTCAGAGGTCATAGTCTCTTTTAAAGTCCAGACAATCTTGCTCAATTCACATGGATGGGTGACCACCCATTACACACCGTTTTCCTCCATGTCTCTAAAAGCACGTGAAGCCGTTGGTCCCAGCTGTCATTTGTGGATCTTGGACAGTTGTTACAGGTAGTCAGTACCCGATCGTATTACCCAGTATCGACTGGGTTGTGGAGGTCAAATAGGCAGTCGCTCCATGTAAAATACTGGTATTGAGCTGCATCCGATTAGACTGAAAGCCGACCACAACATAGATGAAAAAAAGGCTGTGGAAATGATGTGTATGGATAATTTATGCTCTAGAATAGTTATAGAATAAGACTTCGACACCAAAAGTTTTCGAAACGACAAGAAAATATCAAACAACTATTAACGCCAATATTTTATAAAAAATCAATCTCAATATAAAGGCCTAAAGTTTATCACTAAACGTGGCTTAAAACACGCTAAACGCGAGTCAAAGTTACTTCTTTAATAAGATTCACGTTATCGAAACTCGAGACAAGATTAGTTACGTGTTGACGCATAAAATGTGAACCATTTTCACATATTTCTCATGTCTATAAAAATCTAGCTCCGGATCTTGGCAAGGAAATAAAAATTTAAGGCACAATAATAACAAGAAATACTCTTATTGTGTGTTGAATAGTAATCTTATTGTAATATGTTTTGTTATTGGAGTAACAATTTGGAGAAAATTTGTGATTATGTGATGTTTAGTTAGTGGGATATGAGATGACGCTTTTTCATACTTTGACTCACTGGCCGACTAGTTACAAGACAGTGTGATTGAAAACCTTGGTATTGAGTTTGATGCCCAGCTCAATGAAATTAAAGTGAGTTGCTTTCATTTATTTTGATCATCGTATTCACTTGAGTGTATAACATTGGTAAAAATCATCATCATCGTCATCAGCATCTGCCTAGCCTTTTCCCAACTATGTTGGGGTCGGTTTCCAGTCTAACCGGATGCAGCTAAATACCTGTATTTTACATGTAGCGACTGCCTATCTGACCTCCACAACCCAGTTAGTACTAGGTAATACGATACCCCTTGGTAAAGTCTTACCAAGGGGTATCGTATTATCTACACTTACCTACCTACCTATTCAACCAGTCGGTTGTCAGACTTTTTGGGTCACTGACTACCTGTAACGACTGTCAAAGATCTGCAAATGACTGCCGGGACCAACAGCTTAACGTGCTTTCCGAGGAACGGAGGAAACCCGGTATGTAATGAGTGGTCACCCATCCACAGACCAATCTAGGCAAGCACGGCTTAACCTAAAGATCGTCCCGAGTGGCTGTTATTATTTAGCCACGGGCTCCTCATCATCATCACCAGCCTATAATGTTCCTACTGCTGGAACACACGGCCTCCTCTCTGAGGGAATGGGCTATAATCTACCACGCGGGCCCAGTGCGGATTGGTAGATGTGACATGTCTTCGAATGTTTGGTTCTAGGACATGCCGGTTTCCTAACGATGTTTTCCTTCACCGTATTGAGAGCAATGGTGATGAAATAAATTACACAAAGTAATGCGCCTGTCTGGGGTCGAACCCACGAGTAAGTCGTGGGTTCGACCCCAGACAGGCGCATTTCTTTGTGTTCGAAAGTCGGGGCCGCCACCACTAGGCCCCCAGCTGCATTGGCATATGCCAATGCTCTACAAGTTTATTTTTTAAGATTATTTGTTTAATAGATCAACGAACAACAAAGACTGCCTCGTTGGCCCTGAGCCAGTGTAGTCGAAAGCGCGATCGCTGAGCATGAGGTCCTGGATTCGATTCCCGGGTCGTTATTGGGTTTTTCCATCAGTAATTTTTTTTTCAGTAGCAGTCACGGAGTCTGGGTTTGCGCCCGGTTGATGGCAATAGGCTCGCCCCCTACTACATGGGACTTAAACATAACTGTCGAAATGTGGGTGTACTATTAGGTACACCTCTGCCTAAACCTTTGAGGATTACTAGCGTGATGTTATGTTATGTTATGTAAACCAACGAAAGCCGAGTTCAACATAAGCATATGCAAACTAAAATCCCAAATTCAAAGCAATAAAATCGAATATAAAATCCGAAACCCAAGAATTGAAAGCTCGCATGACTATTCAACTCAAAACGGGCCAATCGAAGCGCAAAATGTTCTTACAAACAGGATTTTGTCGAACGCCGATTGGTGGATTTTCAGTAGACCTAGCATTTCAAAAACGCATTGAGGGAATGTAAAGTGGCGTGATATAGTTTAGATTGTGCCCTAGATTTGCGTTCTTCAACGCAGTCGGTAGCCATTTGGCCTTGTCTAGAGTGAACAAACGGTAGCAAAAGCGGTAGCGGGCGCGACTGCAAGCGCAACTAGTTGGCTACATTGAATCGCGGTTTGTTGTATTGATCAATAGATATGAAGTGTCCGCAGGGTGAAACTGCAAACGATCGCTCATTAGCTACGCCGCTCAGTTCCGTCGTGCTAAGTATGTACCTAGAAAAATTGTCAATCTTTTAAAAAGCTGTTTGGATTTCTACAAGAAGTTGAAACATGGGTTTTTGGGTAAGAACCTAATACATTCTTCTTTTTTACATCAACGTTATCGGTAATAGAGTGTCGTTCTTTCTTGGCATCTATGAGACGACCGCAAACACGTCACTATGAACGCAAACGGCAGTTTCATAGTGTTTGATTGAGTATGAGCTCCTAGAGCTATAAGCCGAGCTACACGATAACTGACAAATGCTTGCACTGACTGGACAGGTCCACTAAAATCCGTGTGGGTCTTTCTTCAAAAGACCATCTCAGACACTAATCTGCATAGTCCTCATGTGGATTGAGCAAGATTATGTCTGGACTTCAAAAGAGACAATCAATACGAAACACCGCTGCACCGGCCCCATCTAGTTTTTAACAAATGACGTGTAAAAGTGTTTGTAAAAACCTACCTACTTGCAAAAATAAACATCATTAACATCATCATCATTTCATCATCACTTCATCATCACTTCACGACAAAAATTTTAGCCATTTGCTTTACAGAGCGCTACCAAGGCGTGTGAACTGTCCAGGTAGCGACTAACAGAAGTTCTCAATCAACACGAAAAGAAGAAAAAATATATGTTTGATATTTTTCTTGCCCGCCAAAGCATCCGCGTAAACTCCGCACCCTAGTCGAAGCCTTAGTTTTCAGGTCGCTGCAACTGCGCGTGGTTATATTTGCATGGTCATAATAAAGCAATAAAATGTTTTTCGCGTGGCTGAGAGCTCATTTTATACAGCTAGTCTTGAACGAGTTAAGGCTCTATAGATGGCGTTTGTTTTATGTTTTAAAGCAGGTTTTTAGTCGCCAGATGTTTTCATGTGATGGATTTGGTGTAGCAAGTTTATCCAAGTTTTAAGAAACTTGTGCAATACCCTCTTTTTTTGTCCGTCTTTCTTCGCTATACCTTGTTTACCTATACCATTTGCGATAACAGCATCAATACACCATGCACAGGTTCAAATTAAATATGAAGATGATAAAAATATATGTTTTTTTATTGGTAAACGTAAGCATTTGTAACTTGAAACATCGTTTTTATTCAATCAGACAGAATGTTGTGTAACATAGCAAAAATACTATATTAAAGACTACACGGTTGGCGCAGTAGCTTAGCTGCTGGGCTGCGAGTCGCGGGTTTGTGTTCCGCACGGAACAATTAATATTTTAATGGCCAACAGGTTTAGTTAGTTTAAAAAAAAAAAAAACTTTATATAACATAAAAATATACAGAGCTGTAGAACTTAAAAATAAAGCAACATTTACACCAATATTAATAAAAAACACTTTTGCAGGCTAGGAGCACCTTAAGTATATAGTAGTAATGTTTATTATCTTATCACAACATGAGGCATTTATTAATTAAATATTTAACATTATCATATGAAGTTATTGTAATAACTTCATTTATAAAATTGAGGGGGTATGGCTTACAGGTAGTTGTTCCGTGTTCAGCTGTTTATGTGTCTGAGTTTAAATGTTTAAATTTTATTGTGTAAATACCTAGTGCGGGGCAACACTTTTCTTTTAAAGAAGAAAATATGTGTAGGGACAGTAATTATCGCTTAGTGAGATTAAATAGGAATTATTATATCAATTTTATGTATGTACCAAGTCAAATCCACCATAATATTTAAACGCTAAAACATCCACACATAATCAGGGCACTCCTATTACGTTTCGAGTACCATTAAACCCTATTCATAACTAAATTTATTTCCATTCAACTTTCATACAGACTCCTAACCATAATGAATAGCTGTTAGTTCGCTTACAAATCTTATGGCTGTACCAAATGCCTATAGACATGACCTAGATGCTACGCGCTTAGCATTTCATAAAAATTGTTGTAGAAAGATAAATTTACTAAAGTACGAGTACTTTTGACACGGTTTTTTGTCTCTTTTGAATGATTTTTTATTATAATTGCTTTGCCTGTTGTAACCCAGTGATGACGGCCCTGTTTTATGAGTTAAAGGTCGTGGGTTTTAATCAGGTAATGATCTTCATATCAGCCTGGAATCACCCACTGCTCGGTATTCGGACTCCTCATTTTTCTGCCACATTTCCCGGTTCTGTGCCAGCGTCCCTTATTCAGGTATTTCTCGCAACTTTGACGATATCCTCGACCCTACAAGCTTTACGACACCCCTGGTTTCTTTGTTCTAACCTTGACCACAACTTGGTCAAAACCTTGCTCCATCGGCCATATCTGCGTCATATCTAACCTAGGCAGGTACTTTGTTGAATTTATTTTAATCATTACTACTCTCAAAAGGGTCCACCCTTTATAGCAGAACTTTTTATGTCATAATATTACTTTGCATAACAGCGGATAGCATAAACTTCATTTCGCAGAAAATCGTTTGGCAGGCACTCATTTATCATACATTCAAAACTCATAATTTTGTAAGTCAGAATCATCTTTAGGCATACATTTCATATGCATAAAAATTAAAAGTAGAACCATCTAAGCGCAGAAAGTTCACAGCCAGAATCATCTTTTGGCATAAATTTTATATCGATAGTCACTAAAAGCAGAACTATCATATCTCAGAAAGTTTACAGTTAGAATAATCTTTTGGCATACATTTTTTATGCATAACAATGGAAATACTCATCTATCACATCCACATCACAGAAAATTCATTAAAACAGTTGATTGTGAACATATAGTTTTTATTTTCCTGTAAGCAGGAGGCAAACATGCAAACAAGCATACATCTTGCATGCAGAAAGCATGCAGTATGCAAACAAGCATGCAGTATGCAAACATGCAAACCAGCATACAATATGCAAACATGCAAACCAGCTTACAATATGCAAACCAGCATACACCATTCATGCAGCAAGCATGTAGCATGCAAGCAAGCATACAGCATGCAAGCAAGCATGCAGCATGCAACATGCAGCAGGCATGGTTTCTGTCACGGCTTCGGCGCTGCGGGGCTCCGGCCGTCCCACGCGAGCTTATCGTCGCAGATGTGTTTAACGCTCACCACCGCAGCTTCGGCTTGCTGGCCGGCTTCGCCGGCCAGCCTCAGCAGCGGCGGCGAGTGTTACAACAACCTGCTCCTCAACTCGCGGGCCGCCTCGCCCCTCCGCGCCTACGCGATTTTAAATTACACTCTAGGGGTAGGGCAGACAAGACTACGTAAAGTCGGTTTTGGAGCGATTCGTTTCTGTCACTAAGTTTTGTAGCCCATCATATTGACTTTTTAAGACAATATTTAAATGTTTGGTTAAAAATGCAATTTTATATAAATGGCAATAATGCCAAATAAAATTATTCCAAATGAAATTCTGCCATCTTCGTAATATGCCAAGTGAAATTGTGCGAAATTTGAACATTGCCAAAGGTAATTATGCCAAATAAAATTCTGCCATCTTAAAAGTATGCCACTGTAAATTCGGAAATACAAACATTCGGCCAAGCAATAACTATATCAAATCATTTTTATGCCCTACAAATATTCGTTTAAAGAAGATTATGCCAAGTGTGTTATGCCAAATAAATTTCGGAGCATCAAGATTCTGCCAGATAGAAGGAACCCCTCTCAAAATGATAACAAAAAATATCGTGGGGGAACTGGTATGTCTTAGGACTAGAAAGTCGAAAAAATTACTGTGACATCCACCGCATTATGCTCGCATGGTTGATTGTTATGTTTTCTATTTTCTCTCATACAGTTAATAAGCATAAAATATCCTTTGTCCACTCGAATACTTATCAAAGACCTTTGACAGTCGTTAAGTAGTCAGTGGCCGGATAGTCTGACAACCAGTCTTACCACAGGGTATTGTATTACTCAGTACTAACTGGATGTGCAGGTCAGATAGGCAGTCGCTCCATGTAAAATACTGGTATTCAGCTGGATCTGGTTTGACTGGAAGCCAACCCCAACATAGTTGGGAAAACGTTAGGAAAATGATGATACTTATAAAAGATGAATTAAAAATACTTCATACGATTATGCCCTAAGATAATGTTTGCTTTGAAAAATTTGGATATTAGTCGTAAAATATGGATGAACTCATGCAGGCCTCTGTTATGCATTTTACATCAAATTTACAAAACTTGTCCGTTGAGGTAACTCAAAGCCCCTTGTACAGGATTAAACCTTCCATGCTGCATGAATTAACAAGCGATTTTAAAAGAAAAAAAAACTTTCAAATAAAAACGTACACACATTTCGAAAGTGCAACCCATCCAGCTTCTCAAAGCGACAGATGGAATCAGTTATCCGACGGATACAGAACGTATGCAGTCGTGATATAACAGAAGCGGTTAGGTATGATTACACGAGCAACTTCAATTGCACTATTTTGGGGAATATCGGTGAATAAGCTATTACATGTCGTCGTAACACAGTCATATTCAGCAATTTACGGCTTTGCCTAAATGTTGCAGATTCTTGCTAGTGATGAATTGAACACAACATATTGTGCTTTGAGATACTACTGATACTTGTAGCCTGTCATCCCACTGCTGGGCAAAGGCCTCTCCCAGACTTCGAGTTGTTTCTATCCAGAGCTAATGTAGACCACGGGGCGTTGGTTTTTCCTTCTGCGCTTAAAAAGCAACTTATTAAATTAGTCAGCACATTTAAGCAGTTTAATGTAAAATAATACAGATCAATAAAAGGAATCTCTGTTCTGGGAAATATTGTGGAAACTAGTCCACAATATTTTCCAGAACAGAGATTCAAGTCCTAATTTCTAGAATCAAACTCAAATACTGATAAATGCTTATGCTATGTTTGAAGAAATAATTTTCAAGGAATTTAGGTTGGTTATAGGTCAAAACGGTACGGAATAATATTATTATAGTAAAAAAAAAAACTAAAAAACACGCTTTTGAGTCAGCCGTCATTTTATTTCTCGTTTTCTTCTCAGAGAAAAATAGCTAGTCCGCCATATTGCATTTTGAATGACACCACTTAGCTCACCATGCATTGTCATCCAAACTAAAAAAGTGTGCGAAATTGCAGCTTAATCAAACACCTAGAAGTGGGTCAAATTTAATTTCTAAGATTTTATTACATAGTTGGTCACAGGTAATAAAAGCGAAGGATTTTATTAAGCTGTGGACAACGGTCACTGTAAGATAAAGTATCTTTCACGTTTTTTTGTTTATCCAGATTGACTGTATCTTAGTTGCTTTTCTACCACCTCCGGCAACAGTTCCCAGACAGTTGCCGACAAAATCGCCCGTGTAGACGCAACTTTATAACAAAAGCGTTACCGACGACATCCCGAGATATTCATTATTCAGTGCCGCACATATTTACCGTTTCTTTGTCTCGGTATGCTAACGCTTGTTTCATGTGTAACTTTGAACGTATGTTTGTTATGTACGTACCTATATGTATGTATGTGTGCGTGTGTGTAAGAATGATGCTTATGAGTGTGTTAGATAAATTAAATTATTATGTGTCTAGTATTAAATACATAAATACTTGAAATACCTATAAATGCAAATATTATCTGTTTTATTTTGTCTAATCAATTGTTACAATGAATTAATTAAATAACAAACTTATTTGTGTACAAGTCAAACACTGATTTGACTCAACGGTCACTTGTGAATCATACTTATTTGTTAACGGGTATAAAAGAGCGGAGCCTCATTGGAGCGGGTTCAGTCGCTCTACGACTTTCGGGGCGTTAACATCTAAGGTATGACATTATTTTGATTATGGTTGATAATACTATTCTGATTATATTGTTGATTTGTCGTGATGACGATGATAGTGATTGTGATAACGATGATGGTGATTGAGATAACGATGATAGTGATTGTGACAACGATGATGGTGATTGTGACAACGATGATGGTGATTGTGATAACGATGATGGTGATTGTGATAACGATGATGGTGATTGTGATAACGACGATAGTGATTGTGATAGTGCGACGATGGAGATTGTGATAGTGCGACGATGGTGATTGTGTTAGTGATTGTGAATAACGACGATGGTGATTGTGTTAGTTTAGGTTAGATTAATATTGTGATAAAATGATGATGATTGTGTTAAAATGATGATTGTGATAAAACGACGATTGTGATAAAATGATGATTGTGATAATGAAGGTGAATCACAATCATCTTCATTATAACAAGATAATGAAGATGATTTTGGTTATTATTATGTTATTATTATGTGTGTTGTTTATTAGGTATGGTCGATATATTGCTACGTAACGTTGTGTTATATACACTACTACGGTTAATTGTTATATACTACGAGGTAAATATAATGTTATTATGAAGTGAATCCCATTGTATTCCATTGTGTTTTGTAACCATATTCTGATTTAAAAGAGTGTCCATGGAGTTTCTTGCCCGTTCTTCTCCATAGAGATCTACGCTAGGGAATGGGCAACTACAGTACTTTCACAGTTTTTATGTCTTGTGACTGGGACTGTAGCTACATTTAATTTTCATCTTTGTTTCGACAATTCAAAAGTGCCTGTAACTGGCTTACTTGAAATAAATGCTTTGATTTTGATTTTGATTGTTTATATTTTATACCTAATAAGTCACGAACATTAAATATTTAAATACATCTAGTTACATATCTACATAGTTATATACTCAAATTCTAACAAGTGCTTACGGGAAAGGGTTTTTCTTCTGCAGGGGATAAATAAAGATTGGTGTTTTAAAGATATGGCGTTGGCGTAAGTTGTTTGCAGCAGTGATAGCCTAGTGGACAGACTGTCGGACTACCAAGTCATAGGTCTCGAGTTAAAACCCAAGACACACCTTTGATTTTTCGGATTTATATCAATTGCTTCGGATAAGGATAATAATTATCAATTGCTTCGGTTAAGGAAAACGTCGTAAGGAAACCAAACCTGCATTCCTGAGAAATATTTATTGACGGTATGTAGAGCCAAGTCAGAGTCATGGGTGGCATAAAAACTCTGACACCAGGTTAAAGTACTAACCACAGGAAAAAGAAAAAGAAAAGGCGTAGAAGTACAGTCTCTTGAGTAACAACTTCAAGTGTTTATAAGGTCTAACGTCAGTAAGTGGCCGAATAACTCAATGATTTGGCCAATATTAAAAATTCAACAGTCGTATACTCGTCTTATGTACCTACATAAACCGAATTCCGCCATTGCTCTTAAATGTAGATTTCACAACCAATTATCCAATGAGGGATGTTTTTTTTAAAATGTGTAGGGATGAAGGTGTTTCATGCGTGTTCCACGCCGGCGGCAAGTTGCTAGTTAAAATAATATAAACACACATCACCTCATAAATTATCGCGGAACGTTTAAAATTAATTTGTGTAAAATATTCAAGCACTAGTAACAATTTATTAACCATGACATGTAGTGTAAATGTGCTTAATTTATAACTCCACACTTAAAATTTAATCGTCTCTTCATCGTGATTTATTTGGAGTCAAACAAGCTGAAAATAACAATTCTTAGTTCCGCAAGTTTAATATTAAAATTCAAATTGCGGACCATCCGTTTGTTGAAGTCCAAACATCAGTTTAAAACAATTTATAATTGATTAAATTCAATTTGGTTGTGTTAGACAAGGCGCTACGGATTGTCGATGTAGTCATTCGTATGCTTGGCTCGTAGCACGTCGTAGATCCTCGTAGCGGCTCGTAGCGACTCGTAGCCGACACGCGTCACGGGCGCGCTCGAACGTCACTTCTGTCGCCTCGGGCATTCCTAGTACCCCTTTGTGTAAATGTCGAATTTATTTTACTTGAATTGTTAATCGATAAGTTGAATAAATGAGTTCTGCAGTTATTGGGATAATTGAAAAGGAACGTGTTGTGAATACACAGGAGAGGAGTAAATGCATTCCTAGGTGATTCAAATGGGATTAAAGTTTCAGCGTGCCATTTCACATCTATACACAAATAAAATAGCTTGGAAATACTAATAAGAGTAACATAATTTTTGTCTGAAAGCTTGATGAAGATTAAGGACCTATGTTAGTCTGCTCTCACATTTGATACCATAACAATTGGTCAACGAAACAACAAGAGCCAATCAAAAAGCTTAATTCTCGTATTATGTAAGACTAGCTGACACGCGCAACTTCGTCTGTGTCCCATGAGAGAGAGAGAGAGGGTTAGAGAGAGTGTGAGTCAACCTTCAAAGATAGACATATTATGCTATCGCGGATTTTTTTTGGAAATATTTTCGATATACAAAAACAATTTTTGTACCGATTCATTAATTACGTATGTATAGATAATAACATGTCATTTTGTGCATTCAATTATGAGCAAAAACCTTTTAAAAACAATATTGCTTACCTCCCATTACATACGCCCCATACCCTTTCTTGGTTTACAAAGAACATTTTTGTTGAATTTCAATTCAATCTATCCAGTAGTTTTGGCGTGAAGCCGTACCATACACACAGACAAACAGACAAAAATTCTAAATACTCACACGTCACTTCTTGTCATCAGTTACGTTTTTCTAACAAAAGCCACTTATTTTTTCTCGAAAATTATCAATGTACAGTTTTTCTTTCGTTACTGTTTTATTAATGTATAGATATTATGTCAACGGATTAAATCGCACAGATATTTACCTACCTCTTCTCGATCGAGACATGCTATCTATGCGCATCTGGTCATCCAAGTATACCGGTTGCGAGTACTATCTCAATAAGTTCAGTATAATTATGACTCCTGGCGTTTCCGGTCACATCTGATTACCACATGACATCCAACACATGATTACATATGTACGTCAGAATCACGGGTGTACTTTTCAGTTCAGCCTAAATTTATTGCAGTTATTTGGTACCTTCTGTGTACCTTTACGTACCTCTCCTGAAAATCTGTGTATCTACACCCGTGCAATGATATTTTAATAATTAGACACACGCGCCATCCTGATGTCAGAACCGCGGGTGTAGTGCTAACTAATATAATTATACGTATGTATCTAAGTGAACTGGACAAGTAGAATTGGTACCTCTTGTGTACCTGCAAAAACACATATTTAATAAACAAAATACTGTAAGTTTGCTGCGAAAGTAAAAAAAAACGATTTTCTTTCTTGGCCCGGTCACACCGAATGCCGTGACGTGTCGTGCGACGTGACGTTCACACGCGCGTGCGAATTCTGTCAAGACAAGTACAGCATGCATCGCGCGTGCACGCATCACGTCACGCAGGTAACTACAACATGCGCGTACGAGCCACTTTGTTAGCAGCCATATTGAGTTGAGAGCATTTGACGAAAAGATGTTAGACAAAGCAGTTCTTCTGATGAAGAAGCGTTATTGTTTGTCTATTTCCAGCGTTGTCCCGATTCTTGCCCATAATAATAATTTATAACTTTTATTTTTGTACTCTTTATGTTTGGTGTTTTAGATACACTCATATCTGCGAACTATTTGTATTAGTTTTTCCTTTAAATTCTCCCCTTTGCGAAAAAAAACACTCGTAAACTATATTCTGTTTGTAAATAAATACAACCTGCCGTGCGTTCGTACGTGCAGCAATGACCGATGCGTGTGCGTGCGTACCCTCTGGGTCTGGTATCTAACAGGGAGCGCCATATAATACAACGTCATCACTGCAGGCGCGTGTGCGACGTTGCCGTTCCTACACACGCGCGCGGACTCGATTTGTCAGTAGATGCGGCTCTGCGTGTGTGACTGACGCACGTGCACACGTCACGCATCTGGTCTGGCATCTTTCTTACATATTACAACTGATGCGTGCACGCATCACGTCACGCTACGCATCCGGTGTGACCGGGCCTAGTCGTTATATATACACACATCAAAAGTATCTAGGGATCAACATATATTTTTGCAATAACTTTGCTCCTGATTGATATTAATTAAAATTTTCTTTAAGGATTCATCAAATAAAGTGTTTTCGTTTGTCACAGTAACGATAAACCAAGTCACCTTTGCATTAATAAAGAAATTTGCCATTTTCCTAATAAAGGGATTTTTGACATTTGAACCACTAACATTAAAGTTCGAAAAAATGACTGAAAACACAGTTTTCTTTAAAATTTTATTGGGTAACTTAAACAATTAATAATCCGTGTTTCTACCGCGAACACTAACAACACAAGAACATCGGTTTGGCATACTCAAAATGAGTTCATCCAAATCACGCTGTGGAATGGCCGCCCATGTTCGTTGCAACAACAAAAAAAGGTCTTCTTGCGACTGGATACCCTACATATTCGGCAGAGCTCTTCTCTGTAGCATATCCCATGCATGCTCAATCGGGTTCAAGTCTGGCGACTGAGCAGGCCAGGGCAGGACATTGATGTTAGCTGCGGCGAGAGTCTGTCTTACAACTCTTGCGGTGTGCGGTCGTGCATTATCATGCATTAACTGAAATAAGGGACCGATTTGCACTTGTAGAGGAACGATGACGTCTGATACAATCGTCTCAGCATAAATTTGAGCGTTGAGGTTGCCGCTGATCCAAATCAACTCAGTTCTTCCGCCGATCCAAATACCCGCCCATACCATGATGGTTCCACCACTATAAGGATGGACTTCCTGGCAGGATTTTAATCGCTGTTGGCGTCCAGGGGTTCTCCAGTGTCGTATACGTCTTGTATCCGGTCTCATACCAAAACGAGACTCATCAGAAAAGCACACGAAACGCCATTGTTCTTCTGCCCAATTTCTGTGTTCAAGAGCCCATTGATATCGAATCCTACGATTGTGCATTGCTATAGGTGGTACCCGTAGCGGTCTTCGGGAATGAAGGTTCACTTCATGCAAGCGGTTTCTCACTGTTTGGTCGCTAATTAAGTTCCCTGAAGAGTGATGAAGCCTCACGGCTAACATCATGGCGGTTATTGTTGGAGCTCTTCGAGTTAAGATTTGAATGTATCGGTCTTGTCTCCGTGTGGTGCAGCGATACCGTCCTCCATGGCGCTCAGCCACGGTACCAGTGCTTCGGTAACGTGTCCAAAGTCGACTGATAACACTCTGACTTGTATTCAGAGCTAAAGCTACAGTACGTTGCCGGGAACCAGCTTCTATCATTCCCACGGCTCTGAGCATTTCTTCCCTGCTTAAATGACGTCGCCGCTCCATAATAACGTTGGTTTTAATCAGTAGTAGGGAAACAGTAGCACTAATAATGTCTTCAATGCGTTGTATGTTTTTATAGGGAAAATATTGACAGCTTATTTTCATCTTTTACTCGAATTTGATTGAGAGTTCCTGATTCAAATTATGAAATGCACCAAAAAGGATCCATATAAATTTATAAAATCATAAATTTATTACAAAGCCACATCTCAATCTCAAGAAATCCGCATAAAAATGCTTGATCCCTAGACACTTTTGATGTGTGTATATTTTTGAGTGTGATATTATAATGTATACGTCTACCTGCATTAGAAAAGTACATCCGCGATTCTGACGTACATGATTACATAACATAATATCACGCCTCGTAATCTCCGAAGGATTAGGCAGAGGTGTACCCAACTGTACACCCACATTTCACCAGTTATGTTTTTTTGGGAAACTCGGTATGTAATGGGTGGTCACCTACCCACAGACCAACCTTGGTAAGCGTGGCTGGCAGAATATTGATCCGATTATTCCTGTTATAATTTAGCCACGACCTCCTCTTACTTTCCCATGACTAAGATTTACAAAAATCTTAACACTTATATTCATCTCTTGATAGATTTGATAACAAGAAGACAGTAAGTTATGACTGCTGGCAGACAGATAAATGTTGCCACGTTGCCAAACTCTTGGCACGCCAGACGTACAAACGTACAAACCTAGTTATTACCAGTAAAACAACCGGTCGGACGATTTTGTTTGCCCAATTTGGATTATCCCGACTGACTGCTGATTCGGTAGTTTAGGCTTTAGATTTGAGTACGAAAACTTTGGATTGGTTTACTTTTAGGTAGTGTGTATTTAGATAGATTCGTTGCAGGAAGGATGGTTTAGTTCTATTTGTTAGGGACCTAACTAAGGACTGAACTCAAAAGCAGTGTAATTTAAAATAGTATAATCCAAAATAGGTACAATAATACTGTTCGTAAATTAAGGAATGTGCGCGCGCGTCGTCTTCAGAGATCGGTAGCCAAGTGGGCCGGTGTCCCGCGTCCCGCACGTCGCACGCCGCACCTCTCGCCGCCACCCGCCGTCGCTCGCTGTCATCCGACAGCAGCCGAAGATTACCGAGTGGTCAGAGACGCCCGAATACTATAAGTAGTGGCGATAATTGCAAGAACTGGATTGATGGATGGATGGATGGACAAGGACTGGATTGCCCCTTCATCCGGCATTGTTCCAGCAGACATGTTGATGTACCACCAGTGTATGTCGGAGAGAAGGTATATTAATACCTTCTCTCCGACATACAAAAAAAAACAAAAAATAAAATAAAAAAATAATATAATAAAATTATTTATTAATCAAATCATGTATTTATTTTGACTTCTTTTTTATTTCATTTTAATTTTACATATACGTTATTTTTTTATTAAATTTGATTTGTTTTATTTATTCTGATTTATTAATCGGTTGACTTAGATTTTGGTTTTTATTTGATTTAATTGAATTGAATTTGTTTTGTTTTGATTCTATTTAATTTAATTTTAGTTGATTGAGTTTGATTGTTATTTTATTGTATTGATGTTTTTTTTTTTACTTTTTTAACGGTTTTTTTATTTATATTTGGCAATAGGTGATAATTACGTGAAATAAATGAATTTATTTATTTACTAGCGGACTTCACGCGGTTTCACCCGCGTAGTAGGGGATAAAATATAGCCTATGTTATTCAAGGTGAATGTAGCTTTCTAATGCTATGGCTCCACCTGCGTGTTAACGTGTAAGTTGACTGCCTTGTTGGCCTAGTGGGTGCAAGCGCGACTGCTGTGCATGAGGTCCTGTTCGATTCCCGGGTCGGGCAAATAGTCATTAGGTTATTCAATCAAGAATTTCTCAGTAGCAGCCACGGAGTCTGGATTTGTGGCCGATTGCTGGCTATAATGCTCGCCCCATAATACATGTGACTTAAACATAATTGACGAAGTGTGGTTGCACCTCTGCCTAATTCTTTGGGGATTACAGGCTTTATGGATGTTCATTCCACATACAAACTACCTGCCTCCCGAAACAACCAATAAAATTCTCACAGTTAAATTAAAAACATTTCTCCAAGCAATATCGAAGTTATTACATAATAATATTTGCTCACCAATTAAAAATTAATGGTATAGTTGGTGCCAGTTAACATCGGAATAGAGGTCATTAACACCTACCTACCAAGTTTTTTATCACAAAGCGATAACGACACTTACTAGTTACCTAAATCGACCAATAAGCGATACTTTGCTACATCGCTAGAGTATCATAATACCAGTCGGCTAGACATACAGGGGTTGAGAATCTTGTGTTGTTCCAATTCAAATTTATTATTATTTTTTGCTAGAAAACTAATTTTATGCTTGTAAGTTTACGTGTGACGTAAATGCCCCCGCACCGTGACCATAATGTGCTGCACACCTGACGCGATGACCTCGTAAAACGAAAACGGCATAAGATCAGAATTATAATTTTTTGTGATGTCATAATTATATGTAGATAGGTACTTATGGTTTTTCCGAGATGGGTGTCGTTTTCATGGTTTTCGGGGTCGTAGATTACGAAAATGAGCTCAAAATGAAAATCCAAGATGGCGTCCAAGATTTTTTTTGGTTTTTCCGTCATGGATGTCGTTTTCATGGTTTTCGGGGTCGTTGATTACGAAAATGAGCTCAAAATGAAAATCCAAGATGGCGTCCAAGATTTTTTTGGTTTTTCCGTCATGGATGTCGTTTTCATGGTTTTCGGGGTCGTTGATTACGAAAATGAGCTCAAAATAAAAATCCAAGATGGCGTCCAAGATTTTTTTGGTTTTTCCGTCATGGGTGTCGTTTTCATGGTTTTCGGGGTCGTTGATTACGAAAATGAGCTCAAAATGAAAATCCAAGATTGCGTCCAAGATTTTTTTGGTTTTTCCGTCATGGATGTCGTTTTCATGGTTTTCGGGGTCGTTGATTACGAAAATGAGCTCAAAATGAAAATCCAAGATGGCGTTCAAGATTTTTTTGGTTTTTTCGTCATGGATGTCGTTTTCATGATTTTCGGGGTCGTTGATAACGAAATGAGGTTAAAATGAAAAACCAAGATGGCGCCGAGAAAAAATTTCGGTTTTTCCGTTATGGCCGTCGTTTTCATGGTTAAAGGATAAAGAAAATGAGGTCAATAATTATTTATTTCAATTAGGTCATTCAAAGGCACTTTTGAATGACGAATAGTGAAATGGATTCAATGATTTACCTTGCCTTTGGTTAAATCTGATTTCAACAAATCATTTTCATTTTCATTATCAACGACCCCGAAATCCATGAAAACGACACTCATGACGGAAAAACCAAAAAAAAAACACCTTCAAGTAATAATAGGCGTGATGTTATGTTTACTCTACAGAGTAAACCTCAGTGGCCATTAAGTCGCGCAAGAGTCCAATCGTGCAAGTGTCCATTCGCGCAAGATTCCTTTCGCGCATAAGTCCATTCGCGCAAAAGTTCGTTCGCGCAAAAGTCCATGTGCGCAAATGTCTTTCGCGCATAAGTCTCAGATCCTAATTTTAAGATGTATAATAATATATTTACTTCATTAAAATTGTCTCAGTAAGTTAAAATAGTGTTAAAAACGAAAATAAAGTATTTAAATCAATTAATTTCGTAGGGTACGTTTGCTCGATTTATTATTTTTTTGGGTTGTGCACTGTGTTATGTATGTGGGACACTGTGAATGTATTATGAGACTCAAGCGATATCAGTTTTGCGACAGGTTTGTACGGATGGAGCGACAGTATCGCTAATATTTAGATATCGGGATGAAAGTCGGAGCAATGACCTCTATTCCGATGTTAACTGGCACCAACTATAGTAGCCAGGGCTGTTGCACATGTCATGAGAGTTTGATCATTTCATTTTCAATGAATACCATATCTGAGTACGACACGGTAATCACGAAGAGTTACGATTCCGGACGGACGGATGTGAATTATTTTGCAATGATTTTCGACGTTGTGATGTTAAAATTGTTATGTAAATAATAAGGATTTTTTTTTAAATCTTCTAAACACATTGCCAATAAGTGTTTTTTTAACAATGTAATTTTATATTAGTGTTTTGGGAACGTAGGTATTACCAGTTAAATAACTGATTGGCAAATCTCGTATTTTAGGCTATTCTTAGTATTATTGTTAAAGAGTTCTAATTATTCATCTACATCTTTTATAAGTCTTTTACACTGATTGTCTGAGTGTAACTCTAGGCTTAACGTTTGTATCATATCAAGATGTTTCAGTTCAAATATGCCTCTACATTATTTCGAAATGAAGATAAAGTCTGACATAGATCCCTTGGCACATAAATCAGAGCTAACGTCGTCGCCATCTTATTTCATCAATTCAATTTCCATAGATAATAATCACAAATGTTAACTGGCAGCGCGCTCCTGGCAATGCAGTTCACGCGCCAGAAGATCCATGCAGCTCTGTAACACGCTGGCACATTGATTACGTCAGCCGTTCATCACAATAACCTATTTTACTTCAGTGGCTACATTGTCTACATTATGCACTCGGCTGATAGTAGTATTGATGTGGGCACGATGTGATCAAATATCAGCCCTCTAAATGTTCATATTATGATTTTAGTGAGTAAGGTTGGGTATTAGACAAAATATCTTCCTGCCAACGATTACCTATGCCTAGACATGGACGCTCACAAAGGAGACTGTGCACCGAATACGAGTGGCACAAAGGGCCATGGAGAGAGCCATGCTCGGCATAACGCTCTCGGATCGAGTGCAGCGTAGCACCGAAATCCGACGTCGGACGAGTCTATACGACGTTGGGGACCGGGCGGAGAGCCTCAAGTGGACCTGGGCAGGACATCTGGATAGACGTGGAGATGGCCGATGGAGCAAGGCTTTGAACGAGTGGTGGCCAAGAATAGGCCAAAGAAACCAGGGCCACCCTAGAGCTATCGTTAAAATTGCGGGAAACATCTGGATAAGGGACGCACGGAACCGGGAAGTGTGGCAGAAAAAAGGGGAGGCTGATATGACGATGATTAGACAAAAATCTAGTTAGAATATGAAACGCGGTCATTTTAGCTACTACTCCAATAAAATCGCCAGGTTCGTGAAGGTTATGAGCAAAGGCACCGTTTTTTTAATTTAAAATATTATCCATTGCATTATCAAATAACTCTAAAAAAATTACATATCGATTATGTAGCAATCACATTTTTCTTTTTGTCTCCAAAGCTAGTACGATTCTTAAGATACTTTGAAGGAAATATGGGGTTCCTGTAAATAGCCTGCAACGCGTTACAGTCTATTATATCTTTTTCTTTTAATTTTGTCCTCTTACTCACAATCGTTCGTCCTCATCAATATTTTCAACTCCAACACTAACAAACAAACCACTCAACCCACCATATCGACTAGTTTACTTGTAACTAACTCAAAGTGCCTATCTACAGAGGCCTGTTCAGACCATCCGACATACGTCAAGCACCCGAGCGCAGTCAAATTAAATCGACACGTGTCGTGTGTACTTTGAAAGTTAAATTCGTTAATAGCTCGCTCAATTTCGCTTTGTTTATTTTTACTTAAAACTGGGTGTATTTTTAATTTGCTGTTAAGTCTTTTGATTGGAAGATAATAAGTTTTACAGAGAGATTTTTTCAATAATTAGGGTGTTCATTTACGAAAACATACCCATGAGACCTTACAGGTACCCGAATTGATAAAATAGCGTTTCTGAAATACTTTAACTCACACAACACCGCTATAGTATCAGTAGTCATATCAAGGGACAGAATTAAAAAATAATTAAAAAAATAAAAAAACCCGACTGCGTAAAAAATAACTAATAACTTTAAACAAAAAAACTGAAAAGAATAAAACAAGTTCAGGAGACAGGACATATTGACTGCAACAGTCGGGACCCGTATTGGATGTAATGATTTTAGTTTAGATTATTTAATGGGTCCCGACTAACTTTTTGGGCTTCGCCACAGTCGGGTAAAAATAACAAGTCCGCTATCTTTGGGGTATCCGCCATATTGGGTTTAGAAAGACGTCACTTAGCTAACCATGCATAGACATCCAAACTAAAACATGTACGAAAATATTCAGCTCCATCGATAACCGAGAAGTGGATTAAAAGTGACTTCTAAGATTTTTTTACATAGTTACAGGTGAAGCTAAAATAGAAGCGTTTTAAAAAAGTAAAACTGCATTGAATGGTATACCTAGCTTAAAGCCTTTTGTAACATCTTTTTTACAATATAAAATTCAAAATAAATTAATATCATAAATGATAAATAATGTTTATTTTGCAAGTAGGTTTTTACAAACACTTTTACACGTCAATTTTTAAAACTAGATGGGGCCGATGTTTCGTACCTGACTACTCTGAGAAGAAACAGCCGAAACAAACTCAGAGGTCATAGTCTCTTTTGAAGTCCAGACATAATCATGCTCAATTCACATGAGGACCATGCAGATTAGTATCTGAGATGGTCTTTTGAAGAAAGAACCATACAGATTTGAGTGGACCTGTCCAGTCAGTGCAAGCATTTGTCAGTTAACGTGTAGGTCGACTTATAACTCAAGGAGCTCAACGAAACGACGAACAATACCAAAGAAAGGACATTTGGGCCTACCCAAATGTCCTACTCTAAGCGACCTATCGCTTAGAGTACTCAAACTGCCAGACAGTTGTGGGAAAAAATAAACAAAAAATAAAAATGTGACCCACATTCACAATAATGATATATAAAATTAATAACAAATTATATTAAAAAAGAATGTAAATAAAAATCACAAAAATCATTAAATGTCACAATGATGATAAAAAAAGTAAAATACTTAATATCAATACATAATAACCGATTGAAAAGCTCCTAAAATCCATACGTTAATCCTGTTGAATGTCATTAAAACAGTTTGAAAGCGATTTTCACCAGGTGAAACCCACTGATGCCAACGTTTCAGTTTCATTCAGACGTCCCAATACGTTATCAATCTCACTTCTCAATATTCCGAAGGAAACTGTTATCACGTCAAAGTAACAGATGTTTGAACGACAACATTACACTTTGATTTTGTTTGAAGTTGTTCTTAACTCGTGCCTCGAAGTTCCTTAACTATGTGCATCTTCACGTATACATGTATGATAATTTTTAACCGACTTACAAACGGAGGAGGTTATAAATTCGTCTGTTTTTTTTTTGTATGTATGTTTAGCGATATCTTCGGCAATTGTGAACCGATTTTTAGTTTGGAAGAATATTATTTCGCGGTGGTCCCGTTTAAGTTTGGTGAAGATCTATTTATTTATTTATTTAACAATTTATGTAGGTACACACCAAACATAAGTAGAAAGGAACAGAAAATAGTACTAAGGTGATGCTTATTTCTAAAGAAATCTCTTCCAGTATACCTGCGTAAGGAGATACTAAAAAACTTTTGCAAAAAAATAAAACCGACTTCAAAAAACACAAAAAAGTGAGAAATAACTTTAACTTCAGAAGTCGGTGACCTTGGTTTGATTCATTTAGTTTTTTTTTTGTCACCGACTTCTGAAGCTAAAGTTATTTCTCACTTTTTTGTGTTTTGTGTTTTTATGGGGCTGGTTTTATTTTCTTTGCAATTTTTTTTTTATTATTCCATTTTTAGTTGTAATATCCTAAACAAAAATTTGCTATTTATTTATTTTACATTGTTAACAATACATGTCATGGTAATAGGCTCATCCCCAATAAATGGAACTTAACATACCTAAACAGTCGAAATTTGGGTGCATTGTACACATCTGCGTACCCCTCAGAGCATACAGGCGTGATGTAACGTAATGATGTTGTATAAACAATAAACATCCAAGCGATTGCAGCAATCACGACCGATTTACCGTCTAGTTTTGAAGAGTTCCATTGTATATATCTCCGAAGGTCAGCATCAGATCTTCACCATATTTAAATGCGACCATCTCAGGAGTACACACTTTCAAATAAAAAAATAATTTTGAGAATCGCTTCACAAATGGAGGAGAAATCGGTGAAGATACATAAAATTATACCACATGGCTGAAGTAAAAATGTTCATAAAATGAAAACTACTAGGCCAAACTATGTTAAATTTTTATGGGATCAAATGGCAACTATTTCGCATCAAACTAAAGAAAAATCACGTAAATCGGATCATAAATCTCGGCGTAATCGGTTTACATACATAAAAAAGTAACAAATCGAATTGAGATCCTCCTCCTTTTGGAAGTCGGTTAAAAAACACAAAAAAGTGAAAAATAATTTTAGTTTGCAAAAAAAGTTTTTTATTGTGTGCGTCTGTTGAAAGAATAATTATTTAATTTGTGAATTCTTAAGTTACATTCGCAATGCGAGTGTACATATTTTGAGCGTGTATCTCTTGTCCAAGAAATTAGTGATCCTCTGATACTCACAGGGTGTAAAATACCTTATTACGGAGCCGTCAACCAAGCATTCTGTACATCAAACTAAGTAACTTTACGCAAAAATTATTGCTGGGAAACGACTTTTTTTTTTGGGTGAAAAATCTTCTTTTGTGGTAGACTCAATGTAACGCATTCAAAACATTGTGGTGATGCATGAATTGAATAGTACGGGGGTCGTGGAGGTGTTTAAAGTAAAAAACTTGTGTTTAAAAAAAACTTGTCAAAAAGTTGGAACTTTGACCCCCAATTTCTCCGTAACTAGGTTCCCAGGTATGGTGTAGAACAAAAAAATGATCGTAATGACGAGGAGAACAAGTGCCTTTCGGCTTCGTTAAGAGCTGTTTTACACCATTTATACGCGACGACCAGTCCCACAGTACAGACGAAAATGCCTCGACCAGCAGCAGACTGGTCACTGTCATGATCACGTTCCTGGCTCCCATGCCTGGGAACATACATTAAGAACATTGCTTATCTATGCTTAAAAACATGACCCTCGACTAATTTAGTCGGTGACCCGACTCAATGAAGCAATCTGTAAAGTAGCGACTGTTAAGCGCTAAGCGCTATCTGTGTTTTGTTACTCTATTTTGTTCTGATCTACCATACCATCCAAAAACCGATTTTGGGAACTGACTTAACCTTGAACACCTATCCACAAACAGACCTTAGTAACCGTTGCTTAACTTTGAACACCCATCCACAGACAGACCTTAGTAACCTTTGCTTAACCTTGATCACCCATCCTCAGACTGACCTTAGTAACGTTTGCTTAACCTTGATCACCCATCCACAGACTGTCCTTAGCAACCATTGCTTAACCTTGATCACCCATCCACAGACTGACCTTAGTAACGTTTGCTTAACCTTGATCACCCATCCACAGACTGAACTTAACAACCGTTGCTTAACCTTGATCACCCATCCACAGACTGACCTTAGTAACCTTTGCTTAACCGTGAACACCCATCCACAGACTGACCTTAGCAAACGTTGCTTAACCTTGATCCCCATCCACAGACTGACCTTAGTAACCATTGCTTAACCTTGAACACCCATCCTCAGACTGACCTTGGCAGCCGTTGCTTAACCTTGATCACCCATCCACAGACTGACCTTAGTAACCTTTGCTTAACCGTGAACACCCATCCACAGACAGATCATGGCGGCCGTCGCTTAACATTGATCACCCATCTTCAGACTGACCTTAGTAACCTTTGCTTAACCTTGATCACCCATCCACAGACTGACCTTAGTAACCTTTGCTTAACCTTGAACACCCATCCACAGACAGACGTTGGCAACCATTGCTTAACCTTGATTACCCATCCTCAGACTGACCTTGGCAGCCGTTGCTTAATCTTGATCACCCATCCACAGACTGACCTTAGTAACCTTTGCTTAACCATGAACACCCATCCACAGACAGACCATGGCGGACGTCGCTTAACATTGATCACCCATCCTCAGACTGACCTTAATAACAGTTGCTTAACCTTGATCACCCATCCACAGACTGACCTTAATAACCGTTGCTTAACCTTGATCACCCATCTTCAGACTGACCTTAATAATTGTTGCTTAACCTTGATCACCCATCCACAGACATACTTTGGCAGCCGTTACTTAACCTTGATCACCCATCCATAGACTGACCTTAGTAACCTTTGCTTAACTTTGATCACCCATCCACAGACTGACCTTAATAACCTTTGCTTAACCTTGATCACCCATCCTCAGACTGACCTTGGCAGCCGTTACTTAACCTTGAAAACCCATCCACAGACAGACCTTGGCAACCGTTGCTTAACCTTGAACACCCACCCATCCACAGACAGACCTTAGTTACCTTTGCTTATAATCATCATTCTCTTACCCTTATCCCAATTCATTTGTGGTCGGCGCAGCATGTCTCCGTACTTTCCATACTTCTTCGCTGTTACTCGTGTTGAGTTACTTCCTTTATAACATGTCATCCTTTAGTCCATCCATCGTTTCTTTGGTCTTCGTCAAAACTTTCCTCACGACGACGTTTGTCTCATGCCCGTAGCAAGATAACCGACTACCACACAACTTTTCAGTCACCGGCACCGCTTTCAGACTCAAAATTCCTTTCCCTTCCTTTCCTCTTACTCAATTCTATCTGAGCCAAATCCGTACAGCATTTCTCATTTCTTACCGAGCGTAGCATACTGCGACGGCGCGGTCGTGAGCCCCACTCTGGTGAACATGTCGGTGGAGAAGAAGATGACGGCGTTGATGCCTGACAGCTGCTGCGCTACCATCTCGACCATGGCAATGAGCAGCGGTTGGCGAAGCTGACGGTTGTTGAACAACTTGCGGAGCGTCACTTTCTTGCTGATCTTATTCTTTTCTGCTTCCTGGAAAACGAAGGGGATATTTAGTATTTTTTTACAAAATATATCTGCATTTTGTATCTCTCTCTGTCATGTAGAGGACCTCCTAAAGCGAGAAGTCTGCATTCAAGCAGCCTTGCGCATCGAGTGTACTTTGATGTTCAATTAAATGTCCTCCAGTCATTCGAGAGTAAGGCTTTAGCGCCACAACTGATCAGCATCGCCTCTACTTTTACTAGCTTTACAGGCGAACTGGGGACTGTAACTGCATAGTTACAGTTCTTAATAAGTGTGTGTTGCTGTATGAATGTTCAAAAAAGGAATCCCGAACTGCTCGCGTTGAGACGATGCTGATGCTGATCCTGTACATACAGTCGCCACTCGCCAGCACATCAAATTACAATGTTCACAAAATTGGTTCACCGAGTCGAAAGTTCTGAGGTAACAAACACAAAAAAATTACAGACGAATTGAGAACCTCCTCTTTTTGGAAGTCGGTTGAAAAGAGATAGTGTGTAAATAAATAGATAAGAAAATGGAATAGATAAAACAGATAACTATTTTAAATATAAATACAATACATACACACTTATTCATAAATACAAAGAAAAACATATAACAATACTATAAATACTTATGCAATTATGACGAAATGGATAGGTAATGTTCTTTTACTCTTTTCTTGAAAACTGCAACAGTTTGGCAGTCCCTCATGTCAGAAATGAATTCCACAACCACACGGAACCGCATCTGGAGGTCTAAAACGGCCGCTTTAGCAGAATCCACGCAGAATCTTAGTATGAATCACGTAAAAAAAATATCATTCTTAAAATGGACTCTATGATCATGAACGTAAAGCCCATTTTAAGAATTTTAAATTTTTAACGTGATTCATATTACGATTCTGTTAAAGCGGCCCTAGCGGCCATTTTAGACCCCCTGTTACTGATTTTTGGAGATATTAAAGGGAACTGAACAGATTTGCTGGCATTCGGTGGCAAAAAAAAACTTAATCAAACAAACAAAAGTCACCGACTTCTGAAGCAGTTATTTTTATTTTTTATTTTTTGTGTTTTTGAAGTTGGTTTTATTTTTTGCAAAAGAGATTTTTTTTTTCTACTTTATTTATCTACTTTTAGAGCACTGGTTACATAATTATTTCCTTAAGGCTGATGCTCCAGGGTAGCCCGCGAAATTCAAATTTTCTTACGTTTTTGGCAAATTGCAGGCCAGTGCTAGGTTGTATGTTGATTAAAATATTGGACGCGATTGTAAGACGTATGTAGTTACAGAATTATAATCATCAAAACCATCAATACAACCCTCCAAGTTCATAAAGGTCTAGCACTTTGACCTTAAAAAAATCGTTTCTCGACCTTTATGAACTTGGAGGGTTGTATTGATGGTTTTGATGATTATAATTCTGTAACTACATACGTCTTACAATCGCGTCCAATATTTTAATCAACATACAACCTTGCACTGGCTTGCAATTTGCCAAAAACGTAAGAAAATTTGAATTTCGCGGGCTGGTCGAAGCATTCACCTTAAATAGATTAAAAACAAGTGACACGAGCTCTTATTGGTCTGTCTTAAAGATGTGCTCAAAGGTTTTCTTGAAGATCATCATCTACCTAGCCTTTTCCTAATTATATTGTGGTCGGTTTCCAGTCTAACCGGATGCACCTCCACAACACACTTAATACTGGGTAATACGATACCCCTTGGAATAACTGGCTGCCAGATTTAAGGGCTAAGGACTACCTGTAACGACTGTCAAAGATCTACAAATGACAGCCGAGACCAACTACTTAACGTGCATACCGAGGCACGGAGGAAGCTCGATATGTAATGGGTGGCGACCCATCCACGGAGCAACCAAGGCAAGCGCAGCTCCCTAAAGATCGGCCCGAGTGGCTGTTATTATTTAGCCGCGCGCTCCTCGTTGTCTAGAAGATATCGCCTTTTATGGTTTCGATTCTGTTGTGCACAAACTAAACTTAATTTAGGCTATTGCGAGAGAGAAAAAGATTATCTCTAATAAAACGAGAAAGAGACGGACGTAATTTAGAGCTGTCAAATTTAATTGGAACTAATATTTCCTTACATATGAAGAGTGCACGTAAAAACATGTCGACTAAAAACACGGTGAAGCGCAAGGCATAAACTAGTTTGACATCTCTACTTAGTTCATAGCTATAGCCGTCCTTATCTCGCACTACCTTTTAGTAAAAGATAGCATCATCTGCCCAGCCTTTTCCCAACTATGTTGGGGTCGGCTTCCAGTCTAACCGGATGCAGCTGAGTACCAGTATTTTACATGGAGCGACTGCCTATCTGACCTCCACAACCCAGTTCATACTGGGTAATACGATACCACTTTGGTAAGACTGGTTGTGAGACTTTCTGGGTCACTGACTACCTGTAACGACTGTCAAAGATGGACAAATTACAGCCGGGACCAACAGCTTAACGTGCTTTCCGAGGCACGGAGGAAACTCGGTATGTAGGGTGGTCACCCATCCACAGACCAACCTAGGCAAGCACAGCTTAACCTAAAGATCGACCCGAGTGGCTGTTATTATTTAGCCACGAGCTCCTCGAAGAAGGAGCTCCTCCTAAAAGATAGCAATAGCCTAAATTAAGTTTAGTTTGTGCACAACAGAATCGACACCATTATATTTCTATTTTAGGTTTCCCAATTTTATTTTTTTACATATCTTCTGGCGAAGTTTACTTACTAAACTATTATGTTACTTGCTATATTACTATTACTTGCTAAATTTTACTCGTATAACGAGGAGGTGTTAAAATATAAACAATTTGATGTTCGTTATAAATAGACAGTTCTGAAATCAAATAAAACCCCCACTACGAAGTAGTGATAGTAGTATAGTTCAGCCAAAATGTCCTCAGTCCTACTAATGTAACTAACATATCTACCCACCAATCTATTATCTATGTAGATTAAATGTGTTCAGCTCTTTCAAAGCGTTCCTAACCGAATCTAAAAATAAATCCAAGGAAATTGTCTTCGAACACGACAACACAACAAATGTAAATTGGGAGACAGACCGCTGTATGATCTACTTGAAGCTTAATGCACCATGAAATTACGTATTTACCTACTTACCTAGTCGATAGGAAAATTGGTTTCTACATCCCGGTTGTCCATTCGATGCAGGGAAGATTGGCGTTTGACAGTCGAGAGTTTTCCTCCGCGGTATTAGATGGATCAATCTGATTATACTAATCGTTGATCTGTTTTATTAGGAGAATCTGGGATATACGAGTTCGCGTTTGGATTATTTTGTTGGGATGTGGACTGTGTTTGTTTTGGTATATAATGTTAGAAATGTTTGAAAGGGTGGGGGAAATAAGAACAAGAAGATTTTAGATTTAAACATGTAAATTTTAGGTGATATAGTATTATGCTATACTTACGCTTCATATTCATCATTCATAATATCTACTATTTATCATGCTTTTTATTTGTTTATATATCTACACTCAGCAAATCGATTTAAATACGATTCTCGACTTGGAAATAGCTGAAATAAAATATTATTATAATTTTCATGTTGTGATATTTACGTCAAGCGTCAAATTGTCAAACTGTCAGTTAGTTTTTTAATTCTCTTTCTGCTCAGTCTATGGTCTAGCTTTATGATTTCTCTTTTTGGTTTGTATAATTTAAATTATTTTTATCAATATGCTTAGCCAATGTATTTTAATAAATTATTACGATTGTTTAATAACTTAATATTAAATGATTATATTTATAAAATTCTTTACGCACTCATGTATATGTCCTGGCCGACTACACTTGTCAGTTGAGATGATGGCCACACTAAGAAAACTAAGATTTGAAAGAAGAAGACTACTTTGGAAAAAACGAGCTGACGGACGGGCTGAAAAGTCTACTCTGGAATCTGATTTGAGGAGTATGAGAGAGCAGCTTGGTTTTGACGGTAAGATTCTTAAACTGCCCAGGGGATCCAACAAAGTTTCTCCTGGGACTTCTACTCCCGATGTTCGGAGGCTAACTACGTGCCTGTCCGTCTACTGGTCTCGCAGGGCTGTCCTACGTCTGGCCCTGAGTTCTGCACTGTCTTGCTGCTGAGCTGTCCTGGTGAACTCTGAGATCTGCGCTGCCGCCGTTTCTACTGCTTCAGAGCTCAACTTCAAGGTTACTCCGGTATCGACCTGCTACCCTGACGCCTGTTCCCGTTCTTACAGTGTGGTAAACTCATTATTGTCCATCTTAAGTGCATAAACTTTAAAACTGAGTGCGTGCTAGGTAGTTTTTTATAACTAGCTGTATTTTTTATCTTTCCCCTCTATTAAAATTTAATTGAACAAGTCTGCTTATCCATTTATTTTAAATAGGAGCAAGTAGATCTGTTACAGTGATTGATTTATAAAAAATATAACTTTTATTTCAGACAAAGTACATATTTTCGTTAATGGGGTATCTACAATACACAACTTAGAAACTAGTGTTAGTACAGTTACTGACATCAGAAAACCAGAAAAAACATAGACAAAACAATAATTATTAATTATACGCCATAGTGGCATGAACGAGTAGGCTATTCATTGCCCCAATAATGGGACTATAAAATTATAAAACAAAGATAAAAAAAAAAGATTTCAAACTAAAATCTTTGAAAATCGTGACATTTTAGTTTTAATAAAAGTTATTGTGCCAAGGTATTTTCATTATGGAGTCCTATAAAGAGATCATAGTTCATACATAAATCTGAAAAAGGTAGTTTATTTTTGCCTTACTATATTGGCTCATAATTCATGCTTGTACCTATACCTAAAGCATAGTAAAGCAATAACTTTCAGCTTTGTGGTTGACTTACAGCTATTATCATCGATTTCCTCCAACGTCATCAATCACGTTACCCTATATAAAATCGGGTACAATTAATAATTTATACCTCGTCGGCGAAGTAGGTAAAGAAAGTTTTTGGCTGTCAATTTTTTCGTTTGGTTCCTTTGAAAAATTAGTAGTCATCAAAGGTTCAGAGGGGATAATAAATTTTAGGGTGGTAGGTACTTTCGTGATTTCATTCGCTTTCCCCTTAGAACACGGGGTGAATGCGATAAATTATCCCCATCAATAATACCCAGGCAGCCTTGTGTCAACAACATTCTTCACTGACGGCATTTGTAGCTATTTATTTAGGTACCTTTCACAGCTGCGGTGTGACGTCATAACTTATGCTTGTCTTCGCCATGGATTGTTTTATGCTCAATAAATGATTTTACGAGTCCGAATATCAATAGCATATTATTCGGTTACTCATAAAAGATTTTTGGCAACCGAGGCAGAAATTATTCATAGTAGATATTCCAATGAATGAATATGGATTAATATTTTTTTAATTGGAGACATAAAACGTCCTCTTCGTTTCTATAATCTTATAATTATAGTACCTTTATCATCATCATCATTTCAGCCGAAAGACGTCCACTGCTCGACATAGGCCTCCCCCAAGTGTCGCCACATTGACCGGTCCCGTGCGACTCGGATCCAGCGGATTTCAAAGGGCAAGGAGAGGGCTATGCTCGGAGTTTCCTTGCGCGATCGAATCAGAAATGAAGACATCCGCAAGAGAACCAAGGTTACCGACGCAGCCCGAAGAATTTCCCAACTTAAGTACCTTTATAAGTAAGATAAATTCTCTGGAACTGAACAAGGAAGCAGTGTGCCTAAACGAACCAATAAAACGCAAATCCGTACAGAAAACACATGTCCGAAAATCATACAATATCCTATCTAACCCACATCCGCAGTGGAATCCTAAAAAGGGAGCAATGTTTATTACTTTACCCAAAATTAGTTTTCTTTTTTATTATACGCTACCATAAATAAACCTGCCAAAGTTAACTAAAACCTACTCGTCCTTTTATTGGGGAAAGAAAAGAACCTTTTACCTGCGGGAATACCTTCTATGTTTAACGAGAAAACTGGTCGCGGATCGGTTTGAAATTTCAAGTGTACGTACCCCTTTCAGGGTTCAATCGGAATAACCACAAAACATTCGGATCCTATTTCCGATTCCCGTCACAGTGCCCCCATCACGCGGAGGTAGGGACGGCCCGAGGTGGGTAGAGCCACTCTCGGTGCGTATTCAGGGAGCGTACGTGTACCCGAATGCTGTGATCGTGTATGATTTCTATTGAGCAAAAGATTAATAACGATGTTTAAGATTTTTGCTTGGAATTCTGTTGGACATAATTAATACTGTGATGGATTGGTTATAATACGATTTTTTTTTTTAAGTTTTCTCTGAAATAGTTTCCCACGTTAATAATAGACGTTATTCTTTAATTTGCGAGCTATCTATAGTAATATTATAAAGAGGTAACATTTGTTTGTAAGTTTGTATGTTTGTAAGTTTGTATGTAGGGGGTAATCTGCGGAAGTAATGAACCAAATTTAAAAATTGTTTCACTGGTAGAAAGCTACATTATAAAATAAAATTAGAGGACAGTATAAAAATTTATGAAATTGATACTCAGCATTTGCAGTCTGAAATACAGGTACTTCAGGAATCACTAAGTTCCCTTTCTAGTAGGTATAAGATTTCTCAGAAACAAATTAGGGAACATATTTATGCAGCAAATGAGTTGGTAATGGGTCAATGTAGTTGCCAGACAGTTACCAACCATGATACTATCCAGCCTGAGGTAATGGAGGACCCATACCAGGTTGAGAATTTGTCTCAGGACAGCATATCAAACCAACAAACAACTAATATTACATTAGATTACTCACACGTAGTACAGCCTGAGTTGCATGATAGTCTGCCTGAGATTGGTAATTTTGTTTCTCCTATTAGTCGTGACTGTAATCATTCAGTTATGTTCTCTGACAGTATAGGTAGGGGGCTAGGTAAATTAATTAGTAATAACCTGAGTTATTGTACCCAAAACAATAGTATGCCAGGGTCAAACTACAAACAGATTATGGCATCTGTAACTAAGACTGTTTGTGATCCTAGTACCACCATTACTATATGTGTTAGTAATAGTGCAAAGATTAAAAAGGAAGACATCACTGATTGTGTCTCAGAGTTGTTAAAATTAAATTGTAATAAAATAATATTGTGCGCTTTTCCATATTTTGAAAATTTATGTAACAGAAAAAACAATTATATTCACTTCTTAAATAGACATTTACATTTTTTAGCAGGTCACTACAGTGACAAACTTATATTTCTTGATATCAACACTTTTGTTGATAAACTTAGTTCGACCCGGGGTAAAGTGTATCTACCTATTAGTTGTAGACACAAAATAGCTCGGCTATTAGCTTATAATATTCACACAGACATAAGTAGTATGTCTAAGTTTAGTTATATTGTAAATACTGCGACTATTAGTAATAATACTAATGAACAGGTGGTGACCTTAAATAAATATAGCATTAGTGCTATTGATGTTTACAAACATTATACTGAGGAGGATCCATATGTCACCGTGGAAAATTCTCAATTAGGGTATATTAGTGATAGGATCTTGTTGTCTGGCGATGGCACGGGAGTCTCGGGGCTCTCTCCAGATATTAATATTAATTTAAACTAGAAAGTCAGACAACAGAAGGTGCCATTAACAATATTGTTAAACCTACCAACAGCAAGGTATCTTCTTGCACTCAATTAGCTAGTAAAAAAGGGCCTCAGCAGAACACTTTAAAATTATTCCACCAAAATATCCAAGGCATTTCTTCAAAATTATTAGAAATAGAATTGTTTTTAGAAAAAAGTAAGTTTGACATTATTTGTTTTACTGAACATTGGCTTAAGGATTACCAAATGCTTATTAATTATGAGAACTATATGGTGGGTAGCTGCTATAACCGTAAAACTATGCTTCGTGGAGGTTCCTTAATTTTTGTAAAAAATTGTTTAAGATATAAGCAACGTAACGACATAATAGGTCTCTCGGCTGAACATTGCGTCGAACTGTCCTGTGTTGAGCTAGATAAGCATGTTATTGTGTGTGTGTACAGACCCCCAAACTATCAAAACTTTTCCTTATTTGAGTCAATAATGGAAGATGTCCTGGCAAAACTTGCAGCCAGTAATAAATCTATAATTATTTGTGGTGATTTTAACATCAATATTTTAGAAGAAAATTCAAATAGCAGTCGGTTATTAAATCTTTTTAATTCATTTGACTTGACCAACACTTTTATAGAACCTACTAGAGTCACTCCATCTTCTGCTACTTGTATAGATAATGTTTTCTGTGATTGTGATTACTTAGATAAAGCCATAGTTAATTGTCTGCCGTCTGACCATAGCGGACAAACTGTAACTTTTAGGTGTAATACACCATTGCAAAAAATTCAGATTAAATTTAGACCCATAACTTCTAACAAATTAAATAGGTATAATATTTCTCTACAGAACAAATTAAGTGTTATGAGCCATGACGATATTAATATAAATCAATTTTATGATAATTTCTTTTCAATAGTTCACACTGAATTCAACAAAACTTTTGAAAAGAAGTCAAAAAGTATTTGCCCTAAATTTATATTTAGTGATTGGGCAACTAGAGGTATCAGAAAAAGTAGGGAAACACTATTTGAGCTTTATGGCCTTAAGCCTTATATGAACACTGAAACTTTTAACAAATATGTTGCTAAGTATTCAAAAATTTTTAGAGATACATGCAAGGTTGCCAAAGCCTTGCACATTAGCAACAAGATCAAAACAGCAGAAAATAAAATAAAGACAGTTTGGAAAGTCATAAATAGCGAGACTAACAGGAAGAAAACACGTAATACTAGCTACACATTAGATACAGCATGTGGTCCTAAAAGCTCTAATCAGGAAGTAGCTCAAGAATTTGTAAATTTCTTTACCGATATACCGTTAAAAACTACGGAGGCTCTAAATTCCTCTCCTGAAGTCTCAATTGGTTTACTAAAGGCGAATGTGTCTGGATGCCAGGCTGAATTTAAATTTAAACACATAAACCCGATGATAGTTATTAAAGCTTTTCGGCAAATAAAAATCAAACTGACCGAAGATCTATGGGGAATGTCTATCAAAGTTTGTACATCCATACTTGAGACTATAGCTCCATACTTAGCTTTAATTTTTAATTTGTGCGTAGACCAAGGAGTTTTCCCTGATTTAATGAAATACAGTAAAGTCATACCTCTTTTCAAATCCGGTGATAGTAAAGATACAAATAATTATAGGCCTGTATCCGTGTTGCCAGTTTTTAGTAAGGTGTTCGAAAAGATAATGCTTAATCAAATGGTCAATCATTTTAACACCAATAGAATCTTACACGATCAACAGTATGGTTTCACCAAGGGACGTTGTACAACCGACGCCGGTGTAACCTTAATAAAGCACATATTTACGGCGTGGGAAGAGTCCCAAGACGCTGTAGGAATATTTTGTGATCTCTCCAAAGCATTTGATTGTGTAAATCACGACACATTGCTTTTGAAACTTGAGCATTACGGACTAGGTAAACTTGCACTTAGTTTGTTAAAATCTTATTTGAGTGATAGACAACAATATGTTCAAATAAATGGTGTTAATTCACAGGGTTTAAAAGTAAAAATGGGGGTTCCGCAAGGCTCAATATTGGGTCCTTTCCTCTTTTTAGTATATATAAATGATCTACCCTATTTACTGAAAAACCAACCTCAAAATATGGTGTTATTTGCCGATGACACTTCCCTAATTTTTAAGATCAATAGACGGGCCCAAAATTTAGATGACGTGAATAATGCCCTACTTCAAGTCCATAATTGGTTCACAGCAAATAATTTAGTACTAAATGAAAAAAAAACGAAATGCATAAGATTTGCTTTACCGAATGTTAAAAGTAGCGATTGTGATATAGTACTGAATAAAGAGAAACTTGAATTCGTAGATAAAACGGTTTTCCTGGGGATTACGCTTGATTCAAGGCTACAATGGGGTTCTCATTTAACATCTCTGGCGGGGCGGCTAAGTTCGGCAGCATATGCTATTAGAAAAATCCGTCAATTTACTGATGTAGATACTGCTAGATTGGTCTATTTTAGTTACTTTCATAGTATAATGTCTTATGGCATTTTGTTATGGGGACGGGCTGCTGACATTGAGTCTATATTTATTCTGCAAAAAAGAGCCATCAGAGCCATATACAATCTTCGTAGGCGCGATTCTTTGAGGGAACTGTTTAAGGAAATAAACATCATGACTGTACATTGTCAATACATCTACGAAAACATAATGTACGTAAGAAAAAATCTACATATTTTTGGTAAAAGAGGTGACAGACACAATTACAGTACTAGAAATAGGGACCAATTAGTTCAGCCAGGCTTCAGACTCGCTAAAGTAGACTCATCTTTCATGGGGTACTGTTTGAGATGCTATAATAAAATTCCACAAAGCATTCTTGAGCTGAATGAAACAAAATTTAAAACATGTATTAAACGCACACTTTGTAAGCAAGCATATTACAAATTGGACGACTATATCGCTGATAAAACTGCTTGGCTCAATGCCGGTCCTGCTCCACAAGGACAGGGGCGCATAAATTGATAGCATTAAATTGTATTGTTGGAGCTGCTGAAGATTGTACAACTATCTTTGCATTGTATAGAATCAATCTCTTTATTATTATATAGCCGCATATCGCATATTGTGTGAGTGCTATGTACTAGAATGCTATCAGTCGCTAGAAACCTACGTTTTTCCTTGACTTGAATGTGCCGTGGCGATTAGGAGATATGTCATGCTCACTCAAATGTCTCGCTGATGGTGACGCGTGTGTCGGATCATTTAGTTCCCTTCAAAATGGTTGAGTTGAATGGTGCTGATACATGCGTCATGTTCGTGAACGAGCGCTGTCAGTTGGGACTGGTCAGCTCTTGGTTGCCACGGCTTTTGAATTTAATAATTTTATTTTTTAATTGTTTTTGTTTTTTTTTTTACTATGGACACCTTTAACGTGCACATCTTGCTACATTGTTCTCACATAATGTACCATCTCAACATGAATGATGTAACCAAGATTTTGTAAAAATATTCTGATTTAAAAGAGTGTCCATGGAGTTTCTTGCCCATTCTTCTCCATAGAGATCTACGCTAGGGAATGGGCAACTACAGTACTTTCACAGTTTTTATGTCTTGTGTCTGGGACTGTAGCTACATTTAATTTTCATATTTGTTTCGACAATTCAAAAGTGCCTGTAACTGGCCTACTTGAAATAAATGCTTAGATTTTGATTTTGATTTTTGATTTTGATTATTCGTGAGTGCTATAGGGTATATTTTATTCCCGTACTCCCACGGGAACGGGAACTACGCGGGTGAAACCGCGGGACGTCAGCTAGTTTTTAATAAGAATAAAGTTTAATATGTAAGTTATTAGTTTATTTATTTTTACCAACTTCAATTAACACGTGTCTTATCATCTGCCTAGCCTTTTCCCAACTATGTTGGGGTCAGCTTCTAGTCTAACCGGATGCGGCTGAATACCAGTATTTTACATGGAGCGACTGCCTATCTGACCTCCACAACCCCGTTAGTCTGCGTAATACGATATCCCTTGGTAAGATTGGTTGCCAGACTTTTTAGGCCACTGACTACCTGTAACGACTGTCAAAGATCTACAAATGACAGCCGGGACCAACAGCTTAACGTGCTTTCCGAGGCACGGAGGGAACTCGGTATGTAAGGGTGGTCACCCATCCACAGACCAACCTAGGCAAGCACGGCTTAACCTTAAGATCGACCTGAGTGGCTGTTATTATTTAGCCACGAGCTCCTCATAACTGTCTTATAACTGAGTAAAATAATTGTGTTAAAAATTGTTTTGTTTATTTAACTCGCTGTGGAGAAAAATAAAAAGGGACTGGGTTACCGAAAAGAACTACTAAAATATAAGCCATAGAAAATCTAAGCACGTACCTACATATCCCTATATGTATTTGGGGCCTAAGCTTTACTTGAAATTTCGACCATTATTACTTCTACTGTTCGTTTTCCTACACAGGAAGACAGTCTAGAAAAATGACTTAGAAGACTTTATTGCAAATCGAAAATACTATTAAAGTGACTGCCAACTTTGTTGAGCATTTGATAGACCAAAGCGGATTGTATTTGAACAACATGCTTAGGCTGTCATCATAAACATTCAATTTCCTTAGTAGTTAATACGGTGAGGTGAGATTTTCAAGACCCCTACTTTGTTAGCGTGTGTCGTCTAAACTCCAAACTAGTAAATAAAAAGATCCAAGACATGCAACCTCTCTAAATTATACCTACACATAATACAATTAACACATATACACAATTCTTCCACAAGTTTTTCTCTAAATTGGAAACCGCAAGTAAAATCGTTATGTAATTTTGCAGATCAAACCTGTAGACACGAAAATCAACATTATTTTTATAATGAGTTGACATTTATAAATGTTTTGAAGAGATAAAAAAATCAACCTACTATTTCAGATGATTTTGAGAAACTATTCCTTACAGCCACGTTACTTTAGGTATGTAGTTTAGCGAAAGATTTTTGTTTGCTATTCTTACATTTTTCATAAAGTACTGCAAAAACCTATCTTTTCTTCAAAGTTAACATTATTTGTATCCAACTACCTATTACTAAAAGTTCAAGGCTGTTCTTGTGGGCATGTAAAACCAGTTGTGTGCGTAGGCGTGATTAAACGATATCGTGTAAATATTTCATTAGAAGCAGGAATCGCTTAGTTAAACTAATGGTACTTGTGGGTCAGTACTGGACAAGAAAGGCATGCTTAACGAGCTTCTAATCGGTCTACGTGCTTGTTCAAAGCACAAGGATTTCTGTTGTAAATAGGCTAGTTTCCACCATCAATAAATTGCAAATCTATTTAGTCCGTCAGTTAGAGTATTGGAAAATAATGGACACGTATTTTTTGTTTTTGTAAATCAATGAATATTGACAAAGATAACACGCATCGAAACTCGGGAGTGGGGGCTCGTGACGTCACATTGCACTAAAAATTATAACACCGCAGCGTATCGTATTGAGCATTTTAAAAGCGTCGTATCTTCGTCAATTTTGGTTTACGTAACAAAAGAAAAAATACGTGTCAAATATTTTTTGATAATCTAACTGATGGACTAAGATTTTTTGGACTAATTAATTTTTTTCAGGACGCAAGCTTATTGAAAAAGGAATCTGTCTCCCAATAATATTACAAACAAATTATACCTGTAATCAGGGTGAGAATGACACTTTTCTACGCTTGTTACTTATCTACCTGTATAAGGCATGCTTCAAATGTTGCTTTGTTTTTTACTAGCTTGTCAAGTATCCCACAGCTTGGCAAAGGACTCCCCTTTCACCTTCCAAACCTCGCTAACTTGTGGGATCTCTGGCCGTGTTCGTCCCGTAAACAAGAGCAGATCATCACACCAACTTCACCGCTATTATAAGTATAAGCATAAAAAACGAATGTGGGTTTACCATGATATCATAATAAGGTGAACCATCATACACGTAGTATACGAACTATCTCAATAGTGGTAGAACTTGTAAACCTAATTCTGAGAAAAAAAACTCCTTTTTAAGCAGTCGCGTAAAAAATGCCTAGCCTTCCTACGTACCGTCCTATAGGCTATAGATTCCACCCTCAAATAAATATTTCAATATGAAAAAAGTGTTCCAATAAAAACTCCTAGACTTTCCATGTTATTAAAACATTTCACGCGTCACCCCTCAGTTTGGCCACGGCCTGAAGTGGAATCAATATAGATGCTTTTCGTATTCCGTATCACGTAGAATCAATTTAAGAACTCCTGCTGCGGGTCAACGGATATTTATGAAGATAACTTCGATTTATAGAGATTGCTTTGCGTTCTTTACACCACCGAGCAAAGTTATGGCGCAGCGGTGTTGCTTCAAGTGTTCGATAAGATATCTTACCGCAAATGAGTCTCGGGATCTATTTATCTTAGAGGGCATTGGAGGTGAGTCTGTTAAATGGCACTTTAAGTTTAGTTCTTGTACTTTTTGAGCGTAATATTTCAGTAATTTTGGAAGTGTGGGCGATGAGTAAGGTAGGCTGTCGAGTCTGGGACCTACCTACCAGAAAGTTTCTTCATGAGTCGTCAAGTGGGCGGGCGATCTTTAGTGTCACACTACCAATCTATCAGAAAATTTAAATATCCTCGTTTATTCACAGCTTTTATTTGGATTATCGAGTAAATTCAGCATAATCTCATATGGGGTACCCTTGTACTAAATACTTCAAACGTTCGAAGCAGACAAAACCTTGGAACGTTGAACTTTTTACGTATCTTGTACTATAACAACGCGGTCTGTGTTCTCTACACGTCACAAGTTAAACGTCTAATGTCTGCAATTTATAGGCATCTGCAACTAATACGACGTTGACTGGAATAAGTACAAAGAATTGTTTCGCTGTCAGTGTCTCAAATGTTTCGTGTTTTTCCTCTTAAAATGTATTTCTGTGTACTTATTTCTTACATGTATTTTCCTTGGTATAAGCTTTTCAACTTTGTGTTGTACTGTTGGCTTGTTGTTTTACTTTGGTATTTAGTGTAGACCCTTCTTGTACCCTGTACGTGTACATATTTGGGCTCCGACTAAAAGTCAAGTACTTTTAAGTTTCTTGGGTTTAGTTTATGTGATCTGAACTGGAGTGAATCTCCGTGGAGAAAAGTTATCGTTGGGCTTCGTTAGTTATGAGTCGAGCTACACGATAACTGACAAATGTGTGCGCCTGACTGGATAGGTCCACTCATATTTGTATGGTTTTTTCTTCAAATTCTCGTGGTCTTTTTTTTTCGGATGGGAAATCATCAAATGACTCCTTCCGCTCTAGGCGGAGCAGGATCCCAGTGTCAGACCTTTACTGACTAAAACCCATCCATGTTCCTTCATCGCCCTTTGTGTTCCGGGGCCACGGTATCTCTTTCGAACAGTCCCGCAACCCAGGCAGGCATCGGTCCTTGCGGACCCCTTCCTTTTTGCTGACTCTTTGAGGCGCATGGATTGAATTTGTATTAAATTGAATTGGATCATGAAGGCGTCGTCGACACGGCCTGTCGTCATGAGACGGACGGACGGCGAGCTAGCCTATAACCCATCGTCCACAGGCCCGCGCCTGCTGATGGTGGCCCCCGGCCGTTTTTATTTTGATCAGTGCCTAACCTGATGTCAGAGTTTTTATGCCGCCCATGGGCCTCTGACTTGGCTTTACATGCCATCGAGAAATATCTGTCAGGCAGGAACCAGATTATGTCTGGACTTTGAAAAAGCCCTCTGAGTTGGTTTCAGTTGTTTAATTACAGTTTTTGGAAGTGAGAGGATACGTCAACAAAGGTAAACCAGATTTGTGATAACTACAAGATCAGTCTAACTAATATAGACAAATTACGGACTAGTTGCGATGTGGATAGGGCTTGCAATATCCGATAATTTTTACTATCCGGATAATACGGATATCAGTATTTTACTATCTGTATTATCCGGATAATGCGGATAATACGGATATTTTTAGTTTTTATTCCAAATAAAACTAGTAAACTTTTGTAACACGTTTTATTAATCAGTCTCTCAAGCAAAATGACAAAGAAATACTAAACTATACCAGTATTTCAAGTAACAATCACATAAGAAAACTAGTTCACTCTCTAAAATTATACAATAAAAACCCGATACCGCACAAATAATTTGTATCTATTCTTCTCACACTTAAAACAATTCCATTTAAAAATGATGATGAGGACCGTGCGTGCGATACTAGTACATTTTGATACAAGTGGAGAAAGTTTGTTATTGAATTCGAGGCGTAATTCCCCGAGCCGTAGGCGAGGGTATTTTTGAGCCGAGAACTGCAATAACAAATGTCCACGTGTATCAAACGACGTTTTTCAATACACTTTTGAAGAAATAAAATAAAATAACGAAAAATATTTTTGTCACGAACTAAGAAACTATGATTTGAATTTTCTTTTTTTTCGCGCTTTGCTTTTATTTATGCATTGGTATAACAATCAGAAGAATTTTGTAAGATGGGCAGGCTCTCTTTCGCGGGAGTATGGGCTGGAATGCGGGGTGAGGCAGGGGGGGCTGACCTCTCCCAAGCTCTTCAGCCTGTACGTCAACCGACTGATCGATGAGCTCAGCAGCACCGGCATAGGGTGTCATATAGATGGAGTGTGCGTGAATAACATCAGCTACGCAGACGATATGGTGCTGCTGAGCCCGTCGATTGGTGCCTTGCGAGGGCTCTTGAAAATTTGTGAGTCCTACGCGGTGGCCCATGGGCTCAAATACAACGCGAAAAAGAGTGAAATAATGATTTTTAGGCCGGACAACAGGCGATACACATTTGTTCCGAATTTCACTCTAAGTGGTACAGCTCTAAACAAAGTCGAGCAATTTAAGTATTTGGGCCACTGGGTCACCGAGGACAGTGTGGATATCGAAAGGGAGCGCAGAGCGCTGTCTGTCCGATGCAACATGTTGGCTCGCAGGTTTTCACGGTGTACGGGGACTGTCAAAGTTGCGCTTTTTAAAGCGTACTGTCAGTCCTTTTACACCTGCAGCCTGTGGGTTAACTATACACAGCGGACATACAGCGATCTGCGCATTCAATACAATAACGCGTTCCGGGTGCTGATGGGGCTGCCGCGCCACTGCAGCGCCTCCGCGATGTTCGCGGCGGGGCTTTGCGGCCATCACGCGCAAACGGTGCGCTTCTATCATGCGCCGCACGCGCGACAGTCCCAACACCATCCTGCGCGCGCTGGCGGACCGGTGGGACTCTCCGATACTGGCGCGCTGGATACGTCTGCATGCAGTCGTTTAGTGATGTGCCGCCACTATCGGAGAGTCCACCCGGACCTGCCACTTTAGTATTATTATTAAATACAATAGTTATTACTAACACTAGTTTTTAAGCTCGCAATTTTACTAACAAATATGGATGTAATCTTAGGATGAATCTGAAATAAATGATTTATTATTATTATTTTGCCAGGTTGAAGGAGAGGCAAAGGTATGAAGCCGTTAAACAGCCTAATATAATAAATAGATTTATTTAATGTTTTTGAATTCGGAACACAAATAAATGTTAATTTGTGTATAAAATAACTGTTATTTTTTAATAATCATGTTTATCTATGATATTCTATTTATAAACACAATTTGAATATTCAAAAAATGTTTATGCCGTAAAGACGCGTTGTGCTTTGCCGAAATAATAAAAAACATTCACCTCAGAGTATAGGCACTGAACCAATTTGGACTAAGTATAGGTATCTGTGGCAATTTTCATTCCCGCACACGTGCGGGAAAGTGGAAAAGATCGCACGCGTGTGAAATACATTGCATGTTGTACCTAATCTTAGTGCGTTGTGGACCAGTTTTCGAGGAAGCGTATTGAAAAATACAATACAATCTTGAAAATACTTGCAGTATGGATGTAAGTTTAACTTTAAAAAGTGGTCAATGTTGTTATGATCTCTGTCACTAAATTGACTTATTGTGTTGTGATTTGTGAAGTGAATAAACAATTGCAAGAGTGATTAGCTCTATATTAAAATAACAAATAACGTTATAACAGTTATGTACTTTGCAGATGACAGCTTTTTATTTAATATTTAAAAAAGAAATACAACTATCCGTATTATCTGAAAAATCCGGATAATGATGCAAGTAAAATCCGGATTTGTAAATTGGCGGATATCCGGATAATACGGATATCCGGATATCCGGATTGCAAGCCCTAGATGTGGACATAGACACGGACAGATACATCAGTATTTATTTGTATAAAGCTGCCTGAACTGAATTGCAATTTTTTTCCAGTACCAGATTGAGAGTTTGCTAAAATTTTCCATAAATAAATGCTTGAATAGCCTGTTAGAAACCACAGATTATATTTTGTAACGTTACATTTTCCTGGATAGGATCCAGAAAACTGTAAGGTCACACTGAGCACTCACCTACCTAACTTTCAGTCTGGAGGGGAGCACTATTAAAAGAAATGGTCTAGGGGACGAGTTATAAGAATTTATTATTATAGATCCTAACTTAAGGCTGGAGCTTCTTAAACACTAATGCCAGTGGATAGAACTGAAGATGAGCGCAGGATGGAATGAATAGCTAAAGAACATCCGTCTTCAGACCGTGGACGAGGGCCGAGGAACTTCAATCCTCAAGCCTCAGAGGAGGGTCGAGGAACATCAATCCTCAAGCCTCAGAGGAGGGTCGAGGAACATCATTCTTCAGATCGGGCTCGTGCAGCTCAAGCATCAGGTTTCCAGGTGTTCAAGGTGAGTGCGGCACGGAGAGAGGCCGTCTTAAAAAAAACTTAAGGAGAGGGTAACTGCCCACTAAGTATACTTTTATAAAGCTTTTCAGACGTTTAGCTGCTCTGAGTTCCCAGCGTAGACTGCCAATTCCACCACCAGGCTCCTGTCAACTCCAGATGATTGACATTTTATAATTTGGAAGAATTTAGAACACAATAAAAAGAAAAGATAATGAGGTCGATGTGATTTACCTATTTCCATCTACAACTAGCTCCAGCAATAAATTAAAAATAAAACTAGGGTTGTCACTAACTGACATCACAAAAGTAAACAAAGATTTAATAGAGATAAAAATCTACAGAAAAACTTAAATAACATGAATTACAAGGTTGAAGGCCAAAGCCGTTGCTAATCCTCCAAGAAATGACCATGAAGCTACCTAGGGAGGACGAATGCTTAAATTTTCAGGTTAATAATATCCAAAAATGTAAGTAAAAAAACCATGTAAAAACATACACATTACAATTTTTATAGTACAAATGTGTAGGCTGTGTTACTATCAGAGTTAATAAGTTAAACTAATAGAACCGTGTTTTATAATGAACTAGCTGTTGCCCGCGGCTTCGCCCGCGTGCAGTTCGGTAACTGTCCCATTGAATCATACTAAAGGGATAAATAGTGTCCTACATGTTAATCCAGGTTATAAACTATCTATGTGCCAAATTTTATAATCATCACAATTTATTATTATCATCACAATCACCATCACTATCATAGTCACCATCATTATCACAATCACCATCACTATCACAACCACCATCATTATCACAATCACCATCACCATGAAAATCAGCATCACCATCACAATCACCATCACAATCACCATCACAATCTCGATCACAATCACTATCACAATCACTATCATCATTTTAAAAATCATTATCATCGTAATCACAATCATCATCATCACAATTTCCATCCTCGTCATCACAATCATTATCATCGTAATCTCAATCATTTTCATCTTAATCACAATCATCATAATCACAATCGCCACCACTATCACAACCACAATCACAATTACAATCACCATCACCATCACCATCACCATCACCATCACAATCACCATCACCATCACCATCACCATTACAATCACAATAACTATCACAATCATTGTCATCGTAATCACAATCACCTTCATGATTATTACCATCACTGTCACAATCACAATCACCATCACCATCACAATCACCGTCACTATCACAGTCACTATCACCATCACCATCAAAATCACTATCTCAATCACCATCATCGTAATCGCAATCATCATCATCGTAATCACAATCGTCATCATCATAATCACAATCATTATCATCGTAATCACAATCATTATCAACTATCACAAGCACAATCACCATTACAATCACTATCACCATCACATTCACCATCACAATCACCATCACAATCATCATCACAATCACCATCACTATCATCATTTTAACAATCATTATCATCATAATCACAACCACTATAATCGTAATCGTACTCATCATCATCATCACAATGTCCATTCTCGTCATCACAATCATTATCATCGTAATCACAATCATTATCATCGTAATCTCAATCATTATCATCTTAATCACAATCATCATGATCACAATCGCCATCACTATCACAACCACAATCATTATCACAATCACCATCACTATCACTATCACTATCAAAATCACCATTACTATCAAAATCACCATTTCTATCACTATCACAATCACTATCACAATCATTATCACAATCACTAACCTCGTTATCACAATCATTATCAACACAATCATCTTCATCATTATCACAATCACCATCACTGTCACAATCACGATCACCATGGCTATCACCATCACGATCACCGTCACTATCACATTCACTATCACCATCACCATCACAATCACCGTCACTATCACAATGGCCATCACTATCACAATCACCATCATCGTTATCAAACTCATTATCATCGTAATCAAAATCATTATCACAATCATCATGATCATTATCACAATCATTATCATCGTAATCACAATCATCACAATAAATCAACAATAACCCTGTATAGAAGTTGAATCCGCTATCTTCTGGATCTCAAAATAAATGCCATTTTCGACATCAGCACCCCAGATAATCTCGGTTTCGACACCCATATTGATTTTTAGACATTTCAACCCCATCGCACCCCAACAGGGAATCATGGTAATTCAGGTCCGCCACATTAAATCTTAAAATCGTTGTTTTTGTAATACACTTATACACCCGACCCAATTCACCATACAAACAATACCTATGTGGAATTTCAGGCTTTGTTACCCCATTTCTCCCTTTAGGGGTTGAATTCTAAAAAAACCTGAAACGCAAATGTTAACTCATTTATCGATAGGAGTACTCCTGTTAAGTTTCGAATAAAGTAGTCAATTTTGTAAAAAAAATCCTTTCTTAATGCACCCCTAAATCCCATAAAGAACCTGTGTGCCAAATTTGGAATCTCTAGACTCAGCGGTTTGGGCTTTGCATTGATTTTTAGACTTTGTCACCCCATTTCCGCTTGTTAGGGGTTGAATTCTGAAAAATCCTGAAACCCGTTTCTACTCATTTATCAATAGAAGCACTCCTGTGAAGTTTCGAATAAAATAGTCTAACTAATCTTGTTTCCCCATACAAACTTTGGAGCCCCGTTTAGCCCCTTTAGGGGATGAATTTTGAAAAATCCTTTCTTAGTGCACCCCTATACCACATAAGGAACCTACTTGCCAAATTTGGAATCTGTAGACGCAGCGGTTTGGGGTGTGCGTTGATAGATGAGTCAGTCAGTCAGTTTCTTCTTTTATATATTTAGATGCTTCACTCAAGTGAGCGCGTATTCTATTGGCATTATCAGGGAACATTACATGGGAACGTGAAGTCGTAGTATATTCCTGACACCCTCTACAAAATAATATAATAATAAACTGACTTACTTTTAATTTAAACCAAAACTTAAGTACTTTTTTTTAAGTACTAAACGAACTCGTAATCGATTTCTGAGGGGAATCAATTTAGATTGCAATCGACACGGAAGAAGTTTATGAACAAAGCAAATAGATACCCCGTAAATTACATTTTAAGTTTAAATAGATGAAATTCATGATCCTTACAAAAAAAACCTTTCTCCTCCAAGAGTTTAATCAGCCGATCGAAATCAAAAGAGAGAGATGAGAATAATAAATACTTCCAGGAATAAACGGATTTATAGCTCAAAACTAGTTAGTTTATTATATTTAGCTTTAGCGTGAATATTGAACAATTACGTCACGTGGAGTCTAGGTCACGTTGGATATTAATAAAAATATAATATTGAACGCAGTTTTATTAATAGTTGACATTTTATAGCTTTTTCTTCAAGTAGCTTAGTCGAGGCTTCGTGTCTGCTGCGAAGTTTCTCAAAATATTTAGATCATGAATGTTGACTGTTATATTTTGGAGCACAAATAAACACTAAAATTAATTAATTCACCGTTTAATGTAGCACACAACTTATCACCACGTATGCGTTGACAGAGAGAGCGTTCGGATACACGACAACTCTTCACCCCCTTAAATATCTAAGTTTACTTAATAAGTAAATACAAACATACATTTGCAAAATAATAAGAACATTCTAAACATGTAGAGATAAGCAACTTAAAATAACTTAAACTAGTTACTTACATACTAGTCTATATATAATAGTCTATATACTAGATCTTGGCTTCATACCCTATATGCTTTCTAAAGACAGTCCTACGAACAAAAAAACATCAAAAGCATTTATTCTTCCAAACTGCTGCTACAAGTTAACATTTGATTGACATGCCTTTTCCAACGACGCCCATCTACGTCAATTATATAAGTTGTGTTTGGTACAGATTCTTCAATTATGACACCTGAAACCCACTTACTATGACCTTTTCGATAATCTCTAACCATCACCTTTTCACCAACATTAAAATCTACCATTCTCTTCCCCGCTTCAAGTTTTGTTTGTTTCTCCATCATATCATATGATTTATCAACTAGTGTTGGTGGTCTCAACAAGGAAAATCGTGTTTTTAGCTCCCTACCTAGCATGAGTTTAGCTGGTGTCACACCAGTCACATTGTGTGGCATACTTCTATAGTCTAAAAGAAACAAATTTACAGCTGAGGAAGCAGTGCTTCCACCTTCCTTTATCTTAGTTACATGTGATTTAAATGTTTCTACAAACCGTTCTGCAGCCCCGTTTGTTGCTGGATGATATGGCGGTGAAAAGGTGTGCTTTACATTTATATTTTTACAAAACGTTTCGAACTCTGTGTTTGTAAATGTTGGCCCATTATCAGTCACCAAGTGTGCCGGATATCCAAAACGAGAGAACAAAGTCTTAAAAACTTCAATTGTTTTTGTTGCTCCGATATTTGACATTTCAAATACTTCCGGCCACTTGGAGTAACTATCAACAATCACTATATACATTTTATTGTAAAATGGGCCTAGAAAATCAGCGTGTAACCTATACCATACTGAAGGTGGTGTTGGCCATGGCTTAATCTGACATTTTTGTGGGCTTTTATGATTCGATAGACAAATTATACAATTCTTAGTAACATTTTCTATATCTGTATCTAACTTTGGCCACCAGAAAAATGAGCGAGCTAACTGTTTCATACGCACTATTCCGAAATGACTTTTATGCAGCTCTGATAACATTGACTCTCTTAATTCAGTTGGTATTACAATTCTATATCCCCAGAATAAGCACTCCCTATCCAAGCTTAGCTCACTTTTCTTGTAATAGTATGGCAATAATTCCTCATCTATATTTTTCTTTTCTGGCCAACCGTCTTGTTGATATATTACTCTTGACAAAATTAAATCTTTTATTGTTTTTGCTTGTATTATTTTCCAGTCCAATTTGTTAATTTCTGAACTGTTTATGTAATTAATATTACTAATATTTGCATCTAAACACAATGAGTGCATTCGAAGATGTTCCTGATCGCTGCTTGTATTTGATCGTGATAAATAATCTGCTGGATTTAAGTTACTTTTGATGTGCCTAATTTTGTAATTAAATGCTGACAAAAATATAGCATAAAGTTGCAATCGTTTAGCTGCCATTTTTGGTATGCTTTTATTTGGGCCGAAAATCCTCACTAATGCAGCGTTATCAGTTTCCAATTGGAATGTACGACCATATGTGTAGTTGTAAAATTTTGTTACACCAAATATTATTCCCATTGCCTCCTTGTCTATTGCAGAGTATTTCTGTTCTGTTGTGTTTAATTTTTTACTTGCAAATGCTATTGGTTTTACTACTCCATTTAAATCTCTATTGGATAATACAGCCCCCAATGCCGTGTGAGAAGCATCACAAGTCAGAATGAGTGGTAAATCTGGGTTAAAATGTCGCAAATTTTCTAATGATGCTAATTTTTGTTTTATTTTATTAAAAGCATTTTCACATTCTCTTGTCCAATTAAACTTATTTTTCTGTGTACATTCATGCAAAGGTGTCAAAACGTGTGCCATGTTTTTTTAGGAATCGGCCGTAATAGTTTACCTTTCCTAGAAAAGATTTTAACATTGTCGTATTTATTGGTGCTTCACACTGCAGTAAGGGCTCTATATTCTTTTTTAATACACTAATTTCATTTTTCGTTATTTTAAACCCAAATACATCAATACTGGTGTGAAAAAATTTACATTTCTCCAGCTTCAACTTGAATTCACAATCTTGCAATTTTGACAGTACGTTACATAATGTATCTAACGTATCATTAACAGTCTGACCACTTATATATATTATCAATGTAAACGATAGTGTTTGGAATTTTGGACAATTTATTACTCATCAAACGTTGAAAAGACCCTGGCCCTGTACTTACTCCATACGGTAAGTACTGATATTTGAAAGTTCCTGCTTCTGTAACTATGGTGGTCAATTCTTGTGACTCCTTATCTAAGGGTGCCTGTAAATATGCCTCTTTAAGGTCTAGTTCGCAGAAGTACTGTCCATTTTTTAATTAATCTAATATTTCCTCTATGTGAGGCAAGGGGAAATGGTCTACCTCCAAGTGTGGATTAAGTGTTACCTTGTAGTCTCCACAAAGCCTTACGGTACCATCTGGTTTTAACAGGGGCACTACTGGTGTTCCCCACTGGCTATGTTCTACTGGTACTATTCTGCCATTTTCTAATAACCGAGATATTTCCAAGTTTACCTTTTCTTTCAGCGCAAACGGCACCCGACGCACTGGGTGGCATTTTGGTTTCACATTTGGCTTTAGTTTTAATTTAATAGCGTCACCTTTGAAGTTGCCCCAACCAGAACGAAATACTTCTGCGAACTTTTCTTTTACATATTGCTCTGCTTCTGTAACAGATTTATTACAATTTTCAGTATTTACACTAATATTGTTTGCATTAATAAACTTTGGGGGCCACATATTAAATGCATACAACCAATCACGTCCAATTACACCGGGTATGTTATCTGAACCAACATAAACATTCAATATTTTTGTAAGTTCCATATATTTGACTTTTAACCCTTTTAACCCGTATGCTCCCGGCCGTGCCTCGTGAGGCACAGTGCATTGTTATTTTAATTGTGTCTGTAATTGCGGGTATTGAAGTGCTACTATACCTACTGATTTAGTAAGGCTTTGGTCAAAATTTCTAAACCACACATTACATGATTGAATCTCAATTTGTGGGAAATAGCATTCTTTATCTTTTAGAGGGATAACTGTTACCTCAGACCCTGTGTCTAACTGAAATTTCAGTGGTTTTCCTTCCACCTGCATCTTTAATATACATGGAGGTATTTTACTTACATTTACAGCATACATTTTTACATTATCTGGTTCTTCAAGTGATTTTTCTAGACTTTCTTGTTCACTCTCCCTGGTTACCTCCTCTTGTGCAAGTGAATATGCATTGTTTATTTTTTTTATTCTTTGAGCACATCTTGTATATATGTCCTTGTTGTCCACACTCAGAACAAAACTTTTTTACCAGGGAACATTGTTTTTTTATGTGGTTTGTTGCTCCACAACAAAAACACTTTAGAACATTATCTTTCTTGCTGTCCGTAATCTGACTACCTCTTTTTTTATTTCCGTATCTTCTTTGTTGGTTAAAAAAAACATCAGAAACTTCATTTTCTATCTTACCATTAGTGGTTTGCAGCAAAGCCATTTCGACTGTTTTTGCTAACAATATTGATTCTTCTAAACTTTTTGCGTTGCTCTTTAACAATTCAAACTTGATTAACTTTGAATGAACACCTTCGATTAGTTTTTCTTTTATTTGATCGTCCAAATCCTTAAAATCACACTTTGCACCCAATTTCCTTAACTCAAGTACATATTGTTCAATTGTTTCCGTTGGTAATTGATTCCTGCTACGAAATGTCATCCGCTCCAAAGCAGTAGGTTGTTTTTGTACATATTTTTCACGTAGTTTAATACACAACTCTTTATATGTCAACTTGATTGGATTAACCGGTGCACACAAGCAATTAAGCACATCCAACACTTGTGGACTTATTTTAGTCAATAATAAGGGCACTTTTTTGTCTTCTTTTACTTCGTTTAACAAAAAAATGCAGTCTATTTGCTGCTCGAAACACTCCCAGTTATTTCCATCGAACGATTGTAAATTGTAGTTAGCCATTGTTGCTGGTTTTTGTTTGTTGATTTCCTTGCAATAATCACTGAGTTTCCGTCTTAATTCATCTACAGTTGATTTTTCACTGTACGTTATTTCCAATTGTTCTAACTTTTGTTGTAATTGTGTTTTATTTAGCACATAAATCCATGATCGTTTCTTGTAATCATCAATAACCTCACTTTCAGTCGAATTAGGTTCGTTTTGATTGTCTGTTTCGGATACACCACTCAATGACATGACATCTCAATTATGACATTTTCTCAAAATGGCGGCCTTAGGAATTCGCTTGCTGCTCTTGCCAACTTCACTCTGATGCGGTATTATTTCACCACCTTTTAACACTTTTTTTTAATAATTTCACTTAATTTCGTGAAATTTATTTCCGTAGCACGCTTCCGAATTTATCGTCGCCAGATTTGTTATATTTTGGAGCACAAATAAACACTAAAATTAATTAATTCACTGTTTAATGTAGCACACAACTTATCACCACGTATGCGTTGACAGAGAGAGCGTTCGGATACACGACATTGACTATAGATATAAATTATATTTTTGTAAGAATCAAATGCTATGCTATTTTTCGAATTTATAACAAGTTATATAAGGACTACAAATACCGAATTATAAAGTAACTCTGCACACAAAACCAAAAATAAGCTCCCTCAAAATTAAAATAAACTCTTTAATCTTTAAAGACGCTTCCCCTTACATCAGTTTACATTTATTTCCCCAATTTCCATCAAAGGAAAAACAGGGAGAGCCCTCCAAGAAAATCTGCCAGTAAAAGAGTCGTGTGCAAATTTAATAATACATGTTTCGGCAGATTTCCTCGCTTACATAATGCACTTTGTGATGTCACTTTTTCCGATGTTTGATTCCCCTCGGCATACCGTGTTAAATGTATTGGTTTTGCATCGGTACTTTTTTGTCAAATATTAAAAATGCAATCGTGTTTCAGTGTGTTTGTTAAGTTATCACGGCTAAAACACTGGGCTGAATTGATGTTTTTTTTTATTGAAATGAAATTCGAGGGCATTTTAGTATAATAGAAAAGACATGGCAATTTGTTAAAAATCAACTCATTGTGGTGTTGAAATTTTTAAGGTGGATTTTTGTAAAACGGATTAACACATCGGACCGATAATTACCATGACACTTAAGGCACAGACTCTGTGTGAGAAACTAGGCGATGACTTGCCCTTACCCTTAAAAATTGTGTCACTCCTACAACCAAACATCGTGTATATCGAAAATTCCCAAATCTACGCAGACGACATCGAGTGGAAAAGCACTAGTGTGTAATAAATAACACTTTAGCATCGGATGTTAGTGTATTAGAGGGGGAATGTCCAGATGTTTCACGATAATAAAGCACGTAGTGGGTGAAAAGTAATTTGTTAGAGTACAATGAAAGTTTCGAAATATTCTTTTTTGCATGTTCCCGCTGTGAGATTAATTGAGATATTGTTGGGGAAGGGTAGTTGATTATAATGTAGGGATATAATCGATATTACGCCTCGTTCACGACCTCTGATGACGTGACTTGTTGCGCTATGTGCGTCAAGTAAAACGTGTGTGCTTCATTTTAAACAAATGAAGCACACACGTTTTACTTGACGGTTACAGGTTAGCATACTTTCGGCGCGTATAAACTCGTTTTTGGAAGCACGTGCAGGCGTAAGCGCCTTTTGCCCTACGCGCTACTCTAACAAGCGTTCAATCGCTTATAAGCTCGTATAAGTGCGGGCCGCTAGAGACGAGCCCCGCACGCTCACTCGCCCCACGCAAACACACAGGAATAAGCGCGTGTACGCGCGGTCAGTGTTTTGAAGCGTAAATTGTGTCGCAAATGTAAGCGCGTAAGCTAATAGTGCACAAGTGAAGTGATACTAACGTAGACTTAAATCTTCCTTTATATTAACACAGTTTGTATTTTATCACATGTATGTTAGTCTGTAAGGTAGGGTAATCTATGGGCCAAAGTTGCCTGAAAATAAAGGTCTTATTATTATTAATAGAAGTTTATACGCACGAAAAAACTACGCTATTCTAAAACTGCTCTTTTAACTCGCGTGAGTAAGTACTGTCGCGCCGCGGTGCTATCTATAAAGTTTTTCGTTGTTTGTCACCGCAGTCTTTAACACAACACGCATGTCGCTTGAGTGTTTAGTTAGTGGTCAAGCGGTTACTGTGTTCATTGTTGATACGGTAATAGAGGGTTACGAGTCGGCTTAATTGCTATGTCAAATGCTGACCTACTAGTGCATTGTTGACAGCGAGGATTTCAACAGCTATTGATCGAGATATTGTATGCTATTGTATACGTTAACGTTCAATTTATACCTTCCTATGTTTTAATAAAGCTGTTAGAAACAAGTTGGATTTATTTTTGTTTTTTCGTTTTATGAAAAAATCACTTCGTATTTCGTAATTGACTTTTCCCGATAATAAGAACAAACAAAAAAATGCCTTAAGGTATTGTTTTTCAACACATTTTTGTCAAGTTGTTTGGTATTTCAGTAGCTTTTTATAGTCCACAGTTTACAAATGTTTTTTTATATAAAAATACTCTATGAGTATGTTACGTTATTTTTGTTCATACACTACCCATCAGCCATCGCTGACATTACTCTCCACAATTTACAAGTCCAATTAACATCAGTAAGTTCCCACCAACTCCGTAAAGGAGCATTCCTCCAACTATTCCCCTTCAGTATGTGTTAGAAAAGAAATATGACGCAATTTTCGTAATGCTTAGTTGTCGAGCCACAAGGGAATGAAAAATTCAGGGGGCCGGCGTACATTACCGTACCGCATTGCTAAGAGCATTTGTTCCCTTACCAAATTTGAGGAGAGGAATATTTTCGGTAAGAGTAATGGCGTTCACTTGTCCGCTTTGTTCGCTACTGTCGTCACTACAAGGGCTCAGGTGTCTAGTTGTGCATTTACAAATAAAAATATATTATTTTGTGGGTGCCGTAGTGTGGGGAAAGTTTTGGATATTAGATTGTTTTGCTCATTGTTGTGTTGCTAGTGAACGTATTGTGAAAGACTAACGATGTTTAAGTTATATTGCTTTTTCGGTAGTATGTGTAATTTTCTCATTTCTAACTTTAAAGACCATTTATGGGGCTACCTATTTGGGGTGTATGTGCTACGGGGTACCTGTTTGGGCCGATAGGGCCACCATAGGAGCGGTACGACGTAAATTGCTTCAAAGCCAGCGTTTGGCTTCGATATTCTTATGCAAAGCATACGCTTTGCCTACGCTTTGCGTCCTATACAGGACGGTTAGTACTGAAGCCTTACCGGTACTTGCAGGTGTACTTCCAGTCGATCTTGAAGTGCAGCGACGGGCTGCAATGTACTATAACGCGCGTGAGACCACGGACGCAGACTTTTTAACCCTACGTGACCGTGATAAGATTTCTAGATTATTCAAACCACAGACCGACGTCTGGGAGGAACTTTTGTCTGAATGGCAATGTAGGTGGGATAATTCCATCAAGGGCCGACACCTCCACCAGTTCTTTCCATCCGTTCGTGAATGGCTGGCCAGGACATGGCTGGAGGTTGATCACTGTGTTGCTCAATTTCTCACCGGTCATGGTAACTTTAAGAGTAAATTATTTTCCTTCAAGCTTGTTGACTCGCCTTTTTGTCAATGTTCCACATCTGACTGCGAATATGAACAATCAGCACATCATATTTTATGGGAGTGCAGTCTTTGGCAGAATGAACGCAATATTATGTTGGATAGTGTACAGGTTACATCCGGAGTTATTAACTACACAGACCTTGTAGAAACTAGAACAAATTTCCGTGCGTTCAAGCGTTTTTGCCATACCTATTATTGGAATCAAATATAACTGCTCACGACTTAGGACCCATTAATGTTAATATTTTATCCGTGGTGCTAGGCAACTGGGCCTATCCCAGTTGTAAACGTCCCTTTGCGCCTATTGGCCTTGTTTCTTTGTGTCTCCTGCTGATATGGAGGGAAGTGGAAATTACGGATTTTCCTACTCCTCCGCTATACTTTTCTGATTAATTTCGTTGCGGGATCCAAGACAGTTAAATTCATTCTCTGGGACTTCGTCGAGCTTCATTATCTCGACGCTTTTCTGGTGGTTGCCACTGTTGATTCTGGCTTTCAGGAGTTACAGTGGTTTGGGAACAGTGTGGCGGGCTTGTCCCATTAAAAAAAAAAAGTATGTGGTTTTTTAGACTAGCTTCCCCGTCGATTCTCTGACGTGGTGGTCTAAAGTATCCCAAGGAAACGTTCAACCGAGGAAAAGTTTTATTAGTCCTTACCCAGGTATGGTCTCCTGTGTGCGACTGTGTGTTCTACCGTTAAGGCGTGTAAAGATGAATAAACCGACAGATTTATTTTTCCATTCTTTATCTATACTAACATTAGAAAGAGGTAACATTTGTTTGTAAATTTGTTCAAAAATCAAAATGAAGTCCCTGAGTGTTATAGGCTACATTTAAAACATTTCCGTGGTGGGTTAAATTCCGTACACTAACGGGAGCGACGCACGACGCCGCAAGCAAATGCTAGTTGATGCATAATTTGACCTCGTACAACTTCTTTAGGCGCGTTGTGCACTTTTTGGCTGAACAAAAATCATGAAGATCGCGTCATCGTCACCGCATGCTTTCATAGAACGGTTAGTTAAAATCAACCTTAAACGATTAAGATAAAGTTTACTTTGGATTGATTGACGATACAATTCACAAGTTGCTCAGTTTTCACTTACTTAGTCCCCAAAGACATCAAAGCTTCAGAAACACCTATAACATTTTTTTTGCAAAAGGATGGAATAGGAGGGTGGACATTGGCATCTACCTCTAACAGGAATAACAAGATTATGTATGTACTTAGATCACCAAATCACCAGGGGGATGATATAATAACGCTTATGGTAATCCACTATAAGCGTTATTTGGGCATCCCTCTTCGTGTCCCATAAAACCGTGGTGATATACAGGGGAGGCTGTGGTTTGGTAAACAGATTTTAATAACGCTGAGCCCATAGCACATCCCTCAACGTTTCACCACCGATATTAATAGATGAGTTGCAAAAAAAGAGTTGAAAAAAAATATGCCCTACAAATTTTTGGAAGCAGAAAAAATGCGAATTTAGTAGTTAGTAATTACGATGGTATTGGATAGACGCATGGGACCGGTAAATGTGTTGACACTTGTGGGAGGCCTATGTCCAGCAGTGGACGTCTTTCGGCTGTAATGATGATGAATTACAATTTTGTAATGCTAAGGACAGAAAATAAATAAATTTGAACTACTTTGCTGCTCAAATGACATGCCTATCAAAGTCAAACTTGTCTCTAACAGCTTTATAACACAACACAGTGACTTAAGGGGACTGCAGGAGCTAAACGCGAGTTTTATAATGCAAAAAAGCATATGATTCACTGCAATAAACAAATCCAGAAAAATATATGATATTCTTCAGGATATAATTATGCTAGTACGATAGTGTTTTGAAAAATACAACTAATTTTACTCGATAAAAAAAAATCACGAACTTATCTCTAAAAATTTCTTTTAACGACTAAAAACCATATTTTTCAATATGGTTTTTAGTCGTTAAAAGACACATGCATGCGATCATTCTGATTTTTTGGCAAATAATTTTACAAGCAACATATTAGTAGCATGATAGTATTGATAGCGCTTTATTTTTTTAGTTCAAACCATAGATTTTAGGTAAATCGCACTATTCGGCCCGCAGTGACTGCCGTAATAACCACTTTGTAGTGCAAGCTGATTAGAACTTTATTCTAACAGTATTTCAAACGAAGTTTGAACCACCACAAATAGAGTTGCTAATTTAGCTCCTGTAGTCGCCTTAAAAACTTTTGGAGTAAGTTCATTATTTTCTTGTCTTGAAAAACTTCCCTTGTGTAAGGTGCAAATCTATTTTGAGCCGCGTCGGCGTGTCGGCTAATGCTGGAAGGACCAAAATAGTAACATCAATCTTAATAAATCCTTAATACTCTATCTGATTAGTCAACAGGCGACGGCGACGTAAACAATGTTTCACAGTTTATTTTTAACGTTCAAAAGTAAATTACTCAAGTATCGTTAAGAAGTTATCTGGAAGAGTCCATTTTGTGCAATAAGGCCGCTTATTGTAAGTACGGACACCAGCAGTTACCCTAACTGACAAATTTTCCCAATCAACCTTGAACCTAATGCTTTAACTATAAAGTAAAAAAAATAAATAAAGATATTTGACAGATTTTAGTAGCTTGATGTAGGTACATGAGCTCGGACGAAATCTGCTCATTTTTAAAACAAAATCCCGTGCACACTATCTCCACATCTGTTTACTACCCTTAACGAATCATCGACACAAAGAAGAAAAAGAAGAACTATTATTGGTCTAATTTATTTTTATTATTTTTTCTTTAGACCCTTTTTTTCATTAACAAAAACAAGGGATCAGATGCCGTGATGCTATTGGTTGATGAGCTTAATACATACATAACCTGTCCAATCTTTTGCCTATAACTATCTTGGGGCAGGCTTCAAGTCTGGTTAGACTTGAAGCGTGCCCCCAGGCCATGGTTATGCCATGGTTATGGCAGTTGAATCTTAATATTTTTACGTGGGGACAAAACTCGTTGCTTGAACTCGACGCAATTGCAGCGACCCACAACACGGTGCTCACGAGTGTCGGGCGTCCCCGGCGGCTGCGAGGCGGAGCTGAGCTAGTATCCCTCTTCCTCTTCTCTTACCCGGAAATGCCTCTACACCCACCATCTCCGGGTTATGGATGGATATAGCTGTTCTTTGGCTCGGCGTCTGGTCAGGATCGGTGACATATTTTTAAGGCATATTCATTCACAACAGCCCATTAATTTTCCCACTGCTGGGACACAGGCCTCCGCTCTACGAGAGGGAATGGGCTATAATCCACCACGCGGGCCCAGTGTGGATTGGTAGATGTCAAATGTCTTTGAATTTTTTGGTTCTAGGACATGCCGGTTATGGCATATTATTTTCTGTATTTGCATTTTCGGTGCAGTCCAGTCATGTAATTCGGTAACGGTTTTATTTTTTCTCCTCATTATTTATTCATATAAATTATTTTCCGGGGGAAATTTTGTAAAAAAAAAATTCAAACAATAAAAAAAAAAAATACGTCACGTCAATTTAACACCCGAGCCACAGCAACTAATAATATTGTTAAGCTCGAAGCTTCTGCTCGACTAAATCCTACTCAATGGCCTAGTTAACACCATGCTTGTATGATTCAAATTCATAATCATAACCACTGGCACGCAAGCCCGACTAGCAATAACCGTTTAACTTAAAGAAAAAAGCGTGAGCCTAGCTAAGTAGTTTAACCACACATCAGTGCCTTTCACAACTCTATTTACCATACACGCAAAAACAAGAACGAGTGCCGTGTTTTATACCTAATTAAAAAAATATTCCATTTACTGGCCCCGCATTACGATCCCACCAGCTTGCGTAGGCATATTATACAAAAATACAAATCTGAATAATATAATAAAATATATCTGTCTGTCTGCAGAGTATTTTCTTTTGTCTTGATACTTATTAATACGGTATAAGTAATAATATTATACGATTATGCGGCTCAAGACTTGGTACCGCATAAATTATTATAATCCGCCTGTATATTTTGTATGTCTGCGTAGGCTGTCGTTTTGTCAATATTAAAATGGTTGGCGTAGTGTGGTTGTGATAATAAATAGTTACCTTGTCGTCTTTTCGAAGTGACTGTACTTTTAGATTAATTTATATTCGTTAATGAAAAATCGCCGCAACTTCGATAAAGGTTCGGACAAACCGGACCAATAGGAAATATACATAAATTTGATTTTATTTATTTTGATACGCAATGTAAAAATACTATAAAAATAATGACAAAAAGTGAAAACAAGCCCAAAATCGGCCAAACAACACAAAAGTTATAACCATTTAAACTTTTATTTCTATCTCTTTCTACTAGATAAACGGAGTTTAGTAGTTATGGATTTTGTACGTCGTTATGTCAAATGACATCCTGAAAGGTATCGAAAAAAAAAAATTATTAAAAATAAAACACTCCTATTTCTGACATTAATACGCTTTGTTTCCAGTGATTAAAAAAATCATGCATATATATTGCGAACCGGCTCTAGACACCGGACTCTGACAGATATCATCACGCTTGTTATCCCCGAAGGATTAGGCAAAGGTGACTGCCTCGTTGGTCTACTGGTCGTAAGCGTAACTGCTGAGCATGAGGTCCAGGGTTCGATTCCCCGGTCGGGAAAAGTGTTATTGGGTGTTTCCAACATGAATTTCTCAGTAGCAGCTATGGAGTCTCGATGGCAATAGCCCAGTTGATGGCAATAGGCTCGCTCACTGTTATATAGGGCTTAAACATAACTGGCGATTGTGAGTATGAGGACTCTGACATATTATGTACTGAGTTAGTTGTACTGTTGGAACATGGTGGTGAAACTGATTAACAGTGTGGTCATAACATGCAGAAGCTTGCATCGAAGCAGATTGCAACGGTCTCCATCATATTCATTGTTATTATAAAACTCGGTAGAAAAAGTAAAAAAATAAAACAAAATCATTTCGCGCCAAAAAAAAACAAAATCTGTAATATATAGTTGACAACTCAAACTACACTGGCCTGCAAAACTAAGTACTACACTTTTAAAATTTAATTTTTTTCTAAACTCTCTAAAAGCTAAAGATTTAAAATAAAAAACGTTTTATAGCAATTTTTATCAGCTTTATCAGTTTTTATGTACAAAATTAAACTCTTTTTCGGGCCCTTTTTGTTTCGAAAGTATATCTTGTGTACTTAAAAAGTTATTGCAATTTTAAAAGTGTGATACTTCTTTCTCAAAACGGTGAAGGAAAACATCGTGAGGAAACCGGCATGTCTTAGAACCAAAAAATTCGAAGACATGTGACATCTACCAACCCGCACTGGGCCCGCGTGGTGGATTATAGCCCATTCCCTCTCAAAGGGAGGAGGCCTGTGTCCCAGCAGTGGGAACATTAATAGGCTGATGAAGATGACGATGATGATACTTCTTTCTGCAGGCCAGTGTATTTCCACATGAAACTCCATGAGCCAAACCGCAGGCAAAATCTAGTGGAACTTTATTATGATATTTGCGTTCATATCACTTACGTCGATATGAAGTTGGGCTGCCTGAAATTTACGCGTCAGCTGAAATTAAAGAGTAGGTAGGGTTCCTGGTATCACGGTAACTTTGCATACTCGAAATTGCAAAATTATTTCGTATTTTTAACGTAAAACATACTTTTACGTAGTTAGTAGTGGGTAGTTAGACGAATTTTATTACTGGAAGTGTAGGTATCAAAACAAATATACAGGGTGTAAACCAATGGTGTAAACGACCTCATCACGAAGCCGTCCACCAAGCATTCTGTGCATGAAACTAAGTAACTTTACCCGAAAATTATTGCTGGGAAACGCCTTTTTTGTTGGGGTGAAAGAAACATCATGTTTTGTGGTAGAACTCAGTGTAACGCACTCAAAACATTGTGCTGGTGGATGTATTGAATAGCAAAGGGGTTGTGGAGGTTTTTAAAGTTAAAATCTTACATTAAAAACATGTATTTAAAAAAAAAACTTGTGAAAAAGTTGGAACTTTGACCCCCAATATCTCCGCAACTAGAAGGTTCTCAGGTATGGTGTAGAACAAAAAAATGATCGCAATGACAAGGAGAACAAGTACCTCCCTTTATGTTTTCTAAAAAAGAACACCTATTAGAGCAATTCAGTTTCTTGAAGGTTTATAAATATATAATTAATATGTAGTTACAAATAGAAGTGAAGCCCCATTTTAAACGATTTATATGTCTATACCAACATAACATAAGATTTATTTATTTTCAGGCAACGTTGACTGTAGATAAATTAGGTACCTTTTTTTTTTTTTTTTTTTTTCGGATGGGAAATCATCAAATAACCCCTCCCGCTCTGGGCGGAGCAGGAGAGAGTGTCAGACTTTTACTGACTAAAACCCATCCATGTTCCTTCATCGCCCTTTGTGTTCCGGGGCCACGGTATCTCTTTCGAATAGTCCCGCAACCCCGGCAGGCATCGGTCCTTGCGGACCCCTTCCTTTTTGCTGACTCTCTTTGAGGCGCGCGTGGAACACGAACGCGCCGTCGACACGGCCTGTCGTCATGAGACGGACGGACGGCGAGCTAGCCCATAGCTCACCGTCCACAGGCCCGCGCCTACGGTGGCCGGGGGCTACGTGGTGGTGGCCCCCGACGCCCGGGGCGTCTCCCGCGGCGGCCGGGACGTTGAGAGGTTCTCTCCCTCTCACGTTCCGCCACCTCCTTCTCTAGCATTACTGCTTCGCAGAAGGAGGTGACGGCGTCCCATTCCGTCTCGCTCCGGACCATGGCTTGCACCAGGGCCGGACGCGAGAGGTCGCCGCCGCCGATCGCCGCTTCGAGGACACGGCGGTGCTCCGCCCACGCGGGGCACACCTCCACCGTGTGTTCCACCGTGTCCTCCGGTCGATCCTCACAATGGAAGCACCCGGGCGTTTCCTCCCGCCCGATTCGGTGCAGGAACCTCCCGAACACTCCGTGTCCGGTGAGGACCTGCGTCAGGCGGAAGGTGAGGACGCCGTGGCGTCTCTCAAGCCACTCCTCAAAGAGGGGACTTATCGCCACTATCGTGGCGTGCCCTGCACGGGGTTGCGACAGTCGCTCTCTCCATGTCGCCATGAGATCTCGCCGGAAGTCTGTCCGCTGAGCGACAATTTGCCGCGGCAGCGGAGTTTCCCCCCGGCTTAGCGCCTCCGCGCGCCATTCATGTAGGCGCGCGAGGACTATCGCCTCCAGATCCCATGGCGGCAATCCGGCAAGGAGGCTCGCCGCCTCGCGGGCAATCGTGCGGTAGCCCCGGGCCAGCCTTACGGCTACCACCTTTTGGGGCGCGTTTAGGTAGTGGGCGGCTCGCCGCCTCAATGAACGCGCCCACACCGGGGCCCCGTAAAGGGCCATTGACCGCACGACTCCCGCGTAGAGCCTCCGGCAGGAGGCGTTCGGCCCCCCCAGATTGGGCAGGAGCCGCCTGAAGGCAGCCCCAGTCCGTTCCAGTTTGGGGGCCAAACGTCGGAAATGTTCTACGAAGTTCCACCGGCTGTCAAGGACAAGTCCCAAGTACTTTAACGTCGACTCAACGCCGATGGATACCCCTCCTACCGTCAGTGAGGATCCCGGAGGTGGCGCATTCCGAGGCCCATGAAAGCACATGGCCTCGGACTTGTGCAATGCCACCTCGAGACCCAATTGCCGGATCCTCTCAACGACTATCGCAACCCCGCGTGTCATCACTTCGGCCGCCGCCTCGTGCGACCCCCCCTGTGCTAGCACCAGCGTGTCGTCTGCGTAGCAAACCACGCTGACACCGCTAGGGAGGTCGGCGCGCAGCACCCAGTCGTACCCAATGTTCCACAAGGACGGCCCTAGGACCGATCCCTGCGGAACACCGCACGACATCTCTCGCCGGTTCCATTCTCCGCTGCGACCAGGGTAAATGACTGCCCTGTCCGTCAGGTAGTCCCCGACCACTCGACGGAGGTAGGTCGGCACCCGGTGATACCGGAGTGCCTCCCTAATGCAGCTCCAGGGCATGGAGTTGAAGGCGTTGGCGATGTCGAGAGACACCGCCAAGACAACCCCACCTCTGGACACCGCATCCCCCGTCGTGAGGGCTCTCACGCGCATGATGGCGTCCACCGTTGAGCGCCCCTTGCGGAAACCGAACTGGTGTTCCGCAAGGTCCGGCCCAGTCCCCGCAAGGTGCTCGGCGAGGCGGTTTGCAATTACTCTTTCAAAGAGCTTGCCCACCTCGTCGAGCAGCACCACGGGCCGGTATGCGGACGGAGAGTCCGCAGGGCGCCCCGGCTTCCGAATGAGGACCAGCTTTCCCGTCTTCCAACGAAGCGGGAACTGGCCTCTCTCCAAGCATGCGCTAAGGAGCCCCTCTAGTCGGGGCCCGAGAGCCTCCGAGGCCAGGACCCAGGCTTTGCCAGGCAAGCCGTCGGGTCCCGGGGCGGTATTTTTGGCACTGAGCCTGCGTACCGCCACTCTCAGGTCTACCCCAGTCACTTCCGGAGCGTTGTCGTCGTCGTCCTGTTGGTCCGCTTCCAGCATCGCAGGCGGCGGAGCCATAGGCGGGGGTGGGTGTTCCCCTCGCGAAGGGAACAGAGTGCTCACCACGTCCTCCACGAGCTCAGGCCGGAGACTCTGCGTCAGTGGGGGGGCCCAGGGGCGGAGTTTGTCCCGCACCAACTTGTAAGGGCGCCCCCACGGATCTCTGTCAAGAGTCCCCAGCAACTCCTCGCGGGCCTGATCCCTGGCCCGCAGGACCGCCTCGCGGAGGGCGGTTTTCGCCGCTCTGTACCCCTCATAAAGCTCCGCCTCAATGGCTGCCGCATCCGGTGGGCGGATGCGGAGCCTGCGATGCCTGGCGTACAGGTGTCGTGCAGCCACGCACGCCTCGCGCAGAGATGTCAGCTCGCGCGACCACCAGTACACCTGACGCCGGGCGCTTCTTGGCCGAACACGGGGCATTGCCACGTCGCAGATGTCAGACATGGCCTCCTGGAACCACCCTGCCTCATTGTTAACGTCGGCAGGCCTGTCCGGTGATGTCACCCAGGCCTGCACGATCGAGGCTTCCAGGAGGAGCTCCCGGTCCAGCTGCTTCAGCGCCCAACGCGGACCACTCGGGGCCTGTTGGACCGGCGCGCTTGGGGTCTGGGTGGAGACGTCGAACCGGATGTACCGGTGGTCGGAATAGGTCTCCACCCCCTCCATAACGCGCCAGTCAATGACACGCGGTGACAGAGCGGGGCTAGCGAACGAAATGTCCACCACCGACTCGCCCCGCATCCGCACACACGTGGGGACAGAACCCCGATTTAGGACGACCAGGCCCTTCTCCAGGGCCCAGTCTTCCACCATCCTTCCCCGCACGTCTGTGCAACGAGAACCCCAAGCCAAGTTCTTGGCATTGAAGTCCCCGAGGACAAGCACGGGGAGGGAATGGTTTCCGACGACAACACTCAACTCTGCGAGAGAGTTGTGGAACTCGGCGAGAGTTCGGCTCGGGGAGAAGTAGACTCCCACCACTACGATCTCCCCGAACCGGGCTGCTACGCACCCCCGACCCCTCCTGACACCTTCAAGGGTCGGGGTACCGGCGGCGGCCGACGACACTATGGTCACTGAGCCGCTAAGGTCCGCCACCCAGTCTTCCCTGGGCAGGACAAAATACGGCTCAGCGACCACAGCAATGTTAATCGACCACTGCGCCATGCTCTGGAGCAACAGATCCTGAGCGCAGGCGCAGTGGTTGATATTCGCTTGGAGGAAGCGTAATGGGGCCGTTATTGGCACTCCATTACCGCTTCCTCCCTAGCCCCCTGCGAGGGCCCCTCTGTGGCGGTGACAGTGGCAGCGGCGGCGGCAGTTGCGGCTGCGGCGGTGGCGACGGTGGTGGTGGTGGCGGCGGAGGGCCTTCCCTTGCCTCTGGTGGCCTTGGTGGGCGGAGCGCAGGCCTTGCTCCCAGCCCGGTGTTCGGCCGGCTTGCCGGCTGCCGCACATGCACCGCAGTGCGGCGTGGCGCAGCAAGCTGCGGACACATGACCGGGCTGACTGCAGCGGAAGCAGAGTCCGCTGCGGTCAACCTCCGAGGCGCACCGTACTGACACGTGGTGTCCCACGTGGCAGCGGTAGCACCTCAGAGGTCTGGGCTCCAGCAGCTTTACCTGCGCTGAAACCCAGCCCACCAGTAGCCTACGGCCCTCCACTATTGTTTTGGCCGCCGTCACGGGGCAGCATACCGTAACGGTATGCATACCCGTGACGTCCGGACGTAGGGCGCCTGCCCTGACCTGCTCAGCAGGGCACCCACCGGACCTGGCGACGGCGGCCACCACCTCCTCCTTGGTCACTGAGTCGTCCAGACCCAGGATGCGCAGGTCTGCGCATCTAACGGGTCTGGACACTCGGGCGTCGTCCGCGTTCAGGGACGCTCTGAGCTTTTCAGCCAGAGCGTCAGCGGACGACCCGCTGGTTTCGCCGGGGATCTCCAGCATACGAGCCCCCGTCGCGGTGACTTTAAGCCGGAGGCCCCCGGTGATCCCGAGCTCTCCGAGATCCACCGTCTCCTTCGCCTTTGCCAGCAGGTCGCGGCTGCGGCGGTGGCGACGGTGGTGGTGGTGGCGGCGGAGGGCCTTCCCTTGCCTCTGGTGGCCTTGGTGGGCGGAGCGCAGGCCTTGCTCCCAGCCCGGTGTTCGGCCGGCTTGCCGGCTGCCGCACATGCACCGCAGTGCGGCGTGGCGCAGCAAGCTGCGGACACATGACCGGGCTGACTGCAGCGGAAGCAGAGTCCGCTGCGGTCAACCTCCGAGGCGCACCGTACTGACACGTGGTGTCCCACGTGGCAGCGGTAGCACCTCAGAGGTCTGGGCTCCAGCAGCTTTACCTGCGCTGAAACCCAGCCCACCAGTAGCCTACGGCCCTCCACTATTGTTTTGGCCGCCGTCACGGGGCAGCCGTAACCGTAACGGTATGCATACCCGTGACGTCCGGACGTAGGGCGCCTGCCCTGACCTGCTCAGCAGGGCACCCACCGGACCTGGCGACGGCGGCCACCACCTCCTCCTTGGTCACTGAGTCGTCCAGACCCAGGATGCGCAGGTCTGCGCATCTAACGGGTCTGGACACTCGGGCGTCGTCCGCGTTCAGGGACGCTCTGAGCTTTTCAGCCAGAGCGTCAGCGGACGACCCGCTGGTTTCGCCGGGGATCTCCAGCATACGAGCCCCCGTCGCGGTGACTTTAAGCCGGAGGCCCCCGGTGATCCCGAGCTCTCCGAGATCCACCGTCTCCTTCGCCTTTGCCAGCAGGTCGCGGTAGGACACGCCCCTTTTTTCCGCGTCCGGCTGTAGTGTAATCACTACAGCTGCGGTCTTCGGGGCGCGAAGCCTAGCCGCGATCTTCCGCGCCCTGTGCTGGCGCTGCCGCTCCTCATTACGGGCCTTTTTGGCCGCCTTTCGCCCCTTTTGTTTCTCCCCGACCACCTGCCATCCGGCTTCAGCCGAAGGAGGTGTAGGGGCCTGAGGGGGAGGTGGCGGCGGCGGCAGCTGGCATGCCGCAGGCGCTGGCCCACTCGCCGCTAGCCCACTCGCCGCTGGCGCTGGAGCCGACACAGTCGCCGCCTGTGCAGCCGTCTTGCCTTTTCTCCTCCTGGGCGCCTTTTTAGTCGACGCCGGTTGTGCCGGGGCTGACATTCCAGCGGGGGGAGGCGCGGGGCGCGCCGCAGCCCTGCTGGAGGATTGGCTCGCCGGCCCAGGTCCGGGTGTGGCAGCCGCAGCAGCCGCGTATGACACCGTGCTCGGCATCGTGCTCGGGCCCGCGGCTGCCTTGTTTGCACCCAGGGCGGGGCGCAGAACAATTCCCTCCAGGACGGAGAACCGCGCCTGGAAGGAAGCCAGCTCCTGCCGAACCAGGTTCAGGACCTGGCTCTCCACCGGCACGGGCTTGGCTTGTCGCTGCTGCTGCTGGTGACGGCCCCCATTCGGAGGCGCAGCGCGGGTGCCGGCCTCGCGCAGACTGGCCAGGTCTGCGTGGAGCTTGGCATTCTCCTTTTGGAGAACCTCCATGGCGGCCGTTAGGCGGGCTAGCTCCACGCGCAGTTTGGCCACCTCCTCTCCACCTATCGGAGGAGGAGGAGGGGTAGGCCCCGCAAAGTTGTCCACTGCTGCCGCCATGATGGCGGCGGAAGCCCCGGGTATGGCCTTGAGTTTTGAAGATGTCTTCACCTTCAAGGCCACGCCCCTTATCGCGGCTTCCACCGCCTTTGTGAACCTGGCCTTACGCTCCGCCTCGGAGCCGCCAGGTGCACCCGCCTCGTCGCCCGACCCGGGAACAATATTGCCCGGTTGGCGCCCCTCTTCGGCCAGCCTTGCTGACCCCTCAGTCCTCACGGAGACAGAGAGCCCCCTCCCCTTGCCCCGGATCCCACCACGCTTATTGGTGGAGATCTTTCGGGCCGAGGCCTCCTCCTCTCCGGATGACGACCCCCGGTCGCCATCCCGCCTGGGCCGCTTGCGGAAGAACTTGCTGTTCTCCGCGGGCGTCCCGGCCCTCGCGCGGCGGGAGCTCTCTGAGCCTCCCGCGCTCGCATCGCTAGATGCGACGTCGGACTCCGACCCCGCATCTCTCCTCTCCTCTGTTTTGCCGTTGCCGGCGGTGTTGTTTGTTGTTTTATGTTTTAAAGATTCCATATTTGATCCCACGAGTATGGGGGTAATAAGATACAATCTAGGCAGAGACCCCTGTACCTAGAAGGGCAGATTTAAGCATTTGTTACTCGCCATGGGGGTCTGCAGGTACCCTGGCGAGGAGTGCACTAGCGACTGATTTGTTCCATGGAACACCCGTCAGCCATACATCCCCTCGCGGTGCGTCGCCACTTGGGATTCGGGGTAACTTTTTATAGAGGTTTTCTACCTCGCGGTCCGGGCGGTTAAGCCAAGACCCTCGGTCCCCTATCGAAACCGCGAGACCTGATCCACAGCGCTTCGATAGCCAGATTACGAGAATGGCGGTGACAGAGGAGGACGGATCCTTCTCTGTCTGCTCGGAGGCAGGGTGAGTGCACACCAAGCCCGCCCTCATTCCTCAGCTGTGCCCTCTGCTTTACAGAGGGTCACGCAGAGGAACGCACCGTTGGTCCTGAAAGGACCCTACCCTTGTCAGATTCATTAGCCGCGGCGGTCACATTCCCCGGGGGATAAAAGAAAACTCTCATTTCCTCTCATTCCCCGGAGAAGGATACCGCCGCGTCCAGGGTGCACCGGCCCAGCAGCTGCTCTTCCCTCCAGACGTATCGAGAGGGACCAGCAGCCGCCAGACACACGTGGAGGACTTCTGACATCGCACCCCTAAATTAGGTACCTTACAGACAAACATGTGAAAACACAAATAGATCAACAATTTGTAACAAGACAACAACCTAATAATAGTCACAAGTTAGACGAGGTAAGGTCTTGAATAAATTCCTCTGCGTACATAATAGTTTAAGATTTTCACATACACCTCAACGGATCAAAAATGAGACGAAGGATGAATGCTTGTAATTTAAGATATCTAATATAATACACAATTTTAAAATACTTATACTGAAATGAATTTTTATTTTTCATGCCTCAAAACAAAATCCTCTTTAAAAGCGAAGTACCTTGAGAAGGGAACTCGAGTGAAATCGAGCTTCCAAAGTAAAGTTGGCTGAGAAAACGTCAAGTTCATTTCTCAAGGACTGTTGCTTGACGTCTTCGGGACGTTGCATGAAAATATAATCACTTAGAAGGAACAGGAAGCGAAGTACCTATACGAGAACAACACAATAGGTATGTATTTTATTTTTAATCTTAGAATATTGCAGCTATTTTTAATTTCTTGCAGATAGTGTTGTGGTTTTTTAATCGGAAAGTTTAATTTAGTTTTGTTACGTACTTCCAACATCGTGAAAAGTAATGTGGAAAATTATCCGGGTTTATGTAATATTTTTCTTATTCCAATTTTGACTGCAATATCCTTGCAAGCGCTTTAATTATTATTACTTTATTTGGTATGACGTCCCGCGGTTTCACCCGCGTAGTTCCCGTTCCCGTGGGAGTAGGTACGGGAATAAAATATAGCCTATAGAACTCACGAATAATATAGCTTTCTACCAGTGAAACAATTTTTAAAATTGGTTCATTACTGGAGATTACCCCCTACATACAAACTTACAAACAAATGTTACCTCTTTAAAATATTAGTATAGATTGATAAACTTGACATTCTCTTGTAACGGATCAACGAGCATTAAATCGCTTTAAATCTGGCTGCACAGAATAACGAAGCATGTAATTTCCCGTCTCTCTCTCTATACTCCAAAATGTGGTATTATGTAAAAAGACATGCTTTGCCGACCCTAAATGAATTGGGATAAGGGCAAGAAAATGATGATACTCCAAAATGCTCATCATCATCATCATCATCATCATCATCAGCCTATTAATTTTCCCACTGCTGGGACACAGGCCTCCTCTCTATGAGAGGGAATGGGCTATAATTCACCACGCGGGCCCAGTGTGGATTGGTAGATGTCACATGTCTTCGAATATTTTGGTTCTAGGACATGCCGGTTTCCTCACGATGTTTTCCTTTACCGTTTTGAGAGCAGCGGTGATGAAATAAACTACAGAAAGTAATGCGCCTGCCTGGGTTCGAACCCACGACTTACTGTTCGTAAGTCGCGGCCGCCACCACTGGGCCACCGCTGCTCTCCAAAATGCTCATAACAAGTAAATGCCCATGTTTATCAGTGCTTGAAAAACAGCACTGCTTTGTCACGCAAAAAGAAACAAAATTCGTTATATTATCTGAAATCATACACCAAACAAAAACACGCAAAAGCTGCAGTATAAATAAACGAACATCGATACTTCAGTAACCATGGCAACGTATGAAGTTCATTCACACTCCTCATCGGTTTGGCGCTAATAAATAAGAGCTCATCAATAAGTGAGGCTCTGGGTATCTTCGGAAACTGCGTTCATTCGTCAATGTACACTGCGGGCTTTTTCTTACGCAGGTATTTACTTATTTATAACTCAGGTTAGGATATTTATGTAGTGTTTTAGGTATTCAAGGATAGAGCATTATTTAAAGGTTTAGTAGTATTGTTGTAAATAGACTTTTGCTGGGATAATGTAATGAAGAACTGATAAATGTTGTATCGTCAATCAAGAGTTAAGATAAAGTTCAGTTCAAACTTATTGGCGGCTCGGACGTTAGCTGCAAGTGACGGTCTGCGCATTATACAGAAAAAACGATGCGTCATCTGCGCCCCGTTGATACCTAAAATTGTTATCTGCGCAGCTTTAACATATCTGTTTATTAGACTATCATTGGTTGTAACATAATAAAATACACGAATATAAAATAAAATATAAAAGAAAATAAAGCAAAGGGGGTCGCCAAATATTTTTTTCATACTAAGGGGGTCGTGTCATGAAAAAGGTTGAAAAATACCAGTTTAAAGCGTTATTCCTGCGCAGACCGTCACTCGCAGCTAACTTCCGAGCCGCCATTAAGTTTGAACCGAACTATACCAATGTTTGTGGGGCTTGAGACTGGCATTAAATAGTCGTGACTTTGTGACTTTAACCCTGTTTCTAACTTGTTTTGTATTACAAGTGACTAGGTATTTACCTAGCTCTGCTTCCTAATCACAGCGATGGCACGCGCGCTCGCGCACGATCGTTACAACCATTGAGCTTTATTTTTTTATGTCAGCGTGACCATGCGTTCAAATCCACCTCACAACATTGAAACGTGTTCACGCGACGCTCGCTTTGGTTAAGACGCGGTCCAAGGCAAATAGGAAAGTCACTAGCTATATTAATATAATTTTATTGTAATAACAAAATCAAATACCAAAAATTTAATCAAGGAACACACTACCTCCACAAATTCTTCGTCTGCAAAAACCACATGTAAATTATATTCATACAACAAATACATTATTCATAAAAATAAAGATGTACATCAAAAAATGGAAGCTAGCATAAAGCGTATTTCAGAAAGGATGTACTGTAAACACTACCCTGGTCGGGGGTAAATGTTCCATGAAATTACCCCAGCATTTCGCTAGCAATGAAACTCGTTTTCCACCGGACAATTCCGACTTTATCCGCTGAAGCTATCTCGGCAATTGTATAACTAGATAATCATAATACGTGACTTCTAGTCCGTGTAATGTGTTTTTTTGTTTATGAAAATATTGGCTGAAAGGATAAAAGGAAACGTAGTGCTTTTATAGACTTTAAGAGTGGCTTCAGTTTCAGTTAACTCAGCCCACACTGGGTCCGAGTAGTGGATTATGGACTGCTCTCTCTCGTAGACATAGGTCTTTAGTCTGAATTCCAGCAGTGGGAACATTCATCTGCCTAGCTAGCATTTACTCAACTATATTGGGATCCGCTCCCAGTCTTTTTTAGGGTTCCGTAGCCAAATGGCAAAAAACGGAACCCTTATGGATTCGTCATGTCTGTATGTCTGTCTGACCGTATGTCACAGCCACTTTTTTTCCGGTAAGTAGATGTATTCCGTGAACCGCATTAAGATTTTCAACCAAAAATAGTTTTAAAAAAATTTGGCGTTCCCCTTACTTAGAACTGAAACTCAATTTTTTTTTCATCAAATCCATACGTGTGGTGTATCTATGGATAGGTCTTCTAAAATGATATAGAGGTTTCTGATATCATATTTTTCTAATAGAAAAATAATTCTAATAAATAATTTCTAATAGAGAGTGAATAGTTTGCGCGAGAGACACTTCCAAAGTAGTAAAATGTGTGTCCCGGGTCCCGTAACTTCTGAAATAAGAGAATGATAAAACTAAAAAAATATATGATGTACATTACCATGTAAACTTCCAGCGAAAATTAGTTTGAACGAGATCTAGTAAGTAGTTTTTTTTTTAAATGAACTATATACAAGAACTTTTATATTTTGTTACTTGCTGCTACGGAACCCGTCATGGGCGAGTCTGACTCGCACTTGCCCGGTTTTTTTTCAAATTAGGTATGCTTTTGTTTGGCCGCAATTCGCCTGAAGTGAAGAGGTGCGAGTCTTACCGGATGCAGCTGAATACCAGTATTTTACATGAAGCGACTGCCCATCTAACTGCCACAAACCAGTTTTAGCCTGGATTTAGGCGGTACCCTTTGGTAAGACTGGGTTGTCAGATTTGCAGGCTACCTACCTGTAACGACTGTCAAAGATCTACAAATGACAGCCGGGCCAACGGCTTAACGTCCTCTCCGAGGCATGGAGGAAACTAGATAAATAATGGGTGGTCACCCATAGACTGACCAACCTGGACAAATGCAGGTTAACCTTAAATATCGACTAAAGCGGCTATTGGTATTTAGCCATGAGCAGTGGGAACATTATATGGTCGGAAAATGGTTCCTATCAGCAGCTTTAAAGTTTAATTCAATAAACCAAATCAATAGTTGCACGCTCAAAACTCTAATGAAACTTGTTCTCAACTAAAACAGATTGTTTTAATTAGAACGAGATGAATGTGAAAAGTTTCCTTGTCATAATTCAACGGTAAGTTACCGCAGGTGTCGATAGAACGTACGGGATTCAGCTGAGTCGTGACAGACGTTCTAAATAAAGGTATTTATGCAAAATAAAGCTCACTTGGAACTTTTTGTATAGAATATAAAATCTGGTTCTTAGACCAAAAAGTGATTATTTAATATTGGTACTTTTTTGAACACAACGTCAGTTCAAACTATTTTCAAACATAAATGCTTGGTTTACAATTACGCGTTTATTTACTCAGATTTAGGATTTTATAATATCTATTTGTTGCCAAAATTGTAACAAAATCTGCTATACGACAGTAGCATCCAATTAACCTGAGTTAACGTGTATGTTGCGCGTTCACGTGCAGCAACTTTGCTCAGCTTTAAATCTAAACTTAGCCCCATTAAAAATACTTCATAAATGAATATAAGGACAAACATTTTAGGTATACAAAAAGTGCCAGTCTGGACTCGAAGTTACGACCTATAATTTAAGTTGCGACCGATCTACTGGTCAATCACTGCTCAAACCATACAAGTAAGGTATCTATCAATTCTAAAGAGGCAACTATTTAATAAAAAAAACTCGTGCAATGGTTGACATTTTTATTTTTTTTTAAAGAAAAAATATTATTATGAACGTACTGGACATTAAACCATCATTATTGTCATTACAAATCCGCTGTCGCTTGAGGACTATTGCTAAATCTCTACCGGATCATTTCTCGTTAAAGTGTGAGGGTATCTAACTTGGCGACATTAAAGCAGCGAAGAAGAAGATAGTATCGAATTTACGTGACCTACATAAATAAATAGGTCAGAATCACGACTCAATTATTATTATTAACTTCATTTTTCTTCCACCCTTTAGTGAAATTATAACGTTTCCATTATTATTCCTTACGCAAAATGTATTTATATAAAACAAAACAACTAAGAAATATCACTGAAGACAGACATTTCCATTGGCCCCGGAATAAATTACAAACTCACTTAATTTTGTATTGTTTGGTAATCCCCACAATAATTTCTTTCAAGGCCTTCATTTCAATCTGGGGGAACTCGGTAACATTGAGGATTAGATATGATTTACGAGACTAGAGGAATTATTAAGAAATAATGAGTATTACTGAAGAAAGCCTCGTCTTTATTAATAAATAAATAGGAGTTATCTTCGTTTAAATGTGGAAAAATGAGAGGCATTTTTTTTAATAAAGAGAATTTTATTTTTACCGGGTATCACGTTTCAGGGTTTGATTTCGGCCGAACAACTAAAATGTTTTGTAAAAAGAATATATTTTAATTTAGGGTAAGGAAAATCCGATTTCTTCACAAATTAGATGTTAAGGATTCTGCCCACTACACCGTAACATGCCATAATAAATAAAAAAATAAAATAAAAATTTTACTAAAAAAAAAACAAAAAAAAAATGTATGGTAAAAGTTTACAGTTTTTCTTAAATCTATGTCAAGTTCACCCATGCTTTGAGCCTGAACTAGGTAATCCTGTGTTTCAGGCGATTTGAGGTAACATTAATTGATTAAATAATCATATATCATTTATATTATTGGTACCAATGTAAAAAGGTATGTAAAATTATACTATTTTAACTTAGCTAATTTAAAACTAACAATAATATGGACTATATTTACTTTAGCACAAGTAATAACTTCTCTGTATCTTCATAGGACATAGTTTGAAGAGTTTCCTTAAAGATTTTCTTGCAGTTCATTGATTTAAGGGGTAGATGCTTCCTTTTTCATTCAGCCTGTTATAGAGTAGCGGTCCGAGGTACATATAAAACTTGGCTGTGAAAGCATGTTTTGTACTTTTTTGAGGGCAAACTATATCTTTCCGTCTTTTTTTAGTGAAATCAGTGCTGTATGGAAGTGCTGCGTGTTGTTTTAGTACAGTGCTCATAATAAATAACTGTCGAACTGTTACACTGTGCCATGAGCGTGCTATGAGCGTATCGGGCAAACAAATATTCTTTGTATTCGAAAAGATAAAAAGACCATGCACACTCGACCGTTCCATCACCGTAGCACGTGTGTAAGACATAAATATTATGACACCTCAAAATCCGTGCCCTCCTGGTGGAATAACAGCCCATTCTCTCTCACAGAGACTATAATTATGTGCTATTATACTACGTACTATCGGGGTCTTTTCCGCCTGACCAGTTTAAGTTTTTTTCGCTTAAATCATGCGGACGCGCCGGGCCACGCCCCCTCAAAGTTTGGGCCTATTAGAAAAGCGTCAACTTAGGCGCGCAAATTAACAATAACTCTCATTTGGCGTGCGTCGTCAGTGCGCTCGGCCGATTCGGTATCTTTTCATTCATTATTTCTATACAAAGTCAACGGGGCGGGGCTAGAGAACGTTTCTATGTTGCGAGTGCAAGCAAAAATGAGCTTAGTGGTGGTCAGGCAGGAGTGTCCTCGATAGTACATCACCTTCTTCAAAAACATACATTTGACATTTAATTGGTTCTAATTACCTACCAAATGTTAACACTATCTTAACATAAATCGAATATCATAATCGAAGCATCAATCGAAGATCAAGACCCCGATCACATCAATCCATTTCCTGCGATAAATCCTCGAGAATTGCATGTCATTAGTACGAGGAAGCGCCCTGCAAGTTGCCGAGACATAATCATAGATGGCGTGACAGACGTAGTCGACTATCAACTGGCAACACCGTGTGACAGCTGCTGTCATGTTGGAAAGCGAGGGAAACAGGTGCGTGGCTGTGTCAGTCGTCTTTGGTTTGTTTTACCCGGTTTCACATTCTTGATTGACTAACTGGATGCTTCTGTTTTTTTTTTTTTTAATTAGTTATATTTTCTTACGCCAACTTGCGCTACAAATCCCTAGTAATGCAAAAAACATAATTTTGTCTCTACCAACGATGATAGAAATAAGATAATTTTTAAAATCATAGATCTGCGTTTCTACGTTTAAATGTGTGTAACGACAACGATTCGTGGTGCACTTACTTTTTTTAGTCAGCTCAAAATGCAGATTTTGAAAAGCCAAATCTAAAGCCTTAATTAACTCTGAAGATTAAGAATATACATGTTGGGTAATCTGATTATGGTTTGTTCAATCCTTTGATTGTAATTAACCTAACCGGAGACAGTTGAGGAACAGTGGCCATAAGTACACGTGGTAGCAATTTACACATCATCATACTTTTGGTCAGATAATTGCACCAAATTAAGAACTCAATAGACTAACACAGTGCACCACAATAAAGAAACAAACACACTAGTTTATCAACTTAAATCAACACGAAAATGCACAAGGCATTAGTATCGGTGAGTTACAGTTAATATGCCAACAAATCAGAAATAAAGTGGGTATGTAGAGGGCAAAGTTTACGAACTTGTTCTTAGTTCGAGCCGCAAATCAACTTAACTAGCGCACGGTACTACACTACTTTAAACTACGTAGCTCGATCGATTCGAAATTTCTAACTAAACTGCCTTTGAGCCTCGCTTGATTACAAATATTTGTGATAATGTTTAGCTTACTGTTTATTTGGTATGAGGTCCTAGTTATTCATTAAAAGTATGATCTATATATTGCGGTCCAAAAACCCACGTGACATCATCATTTTTGGCAGCCTTGTTACACCTACTGTTGTGTATAGGCCTCCTACCTTTTATGCCAGGTCTTCCCTGCGATCTTCTGAATATCATCCACTCATCTGGCTGTTGGTCTGGCAATTTTTTTTCTAAAGACCTTCGTTAGAGAGGCCTCTACTCCTCCTATATGTATTTCGAGGTGTCCTGACCGCACCCACTTCACCTGCAAACCGACATCCTGGACTCAAGGACTAAATTCTACGTTGGAGCTCTGAGATATAATACGGACTCGGTCTTTCAACGAGACCTGATATGGCGCGCTCCTTAGCCCTTTGTTCAACATTCACTTTGTAGTAAGCGTCCATGTTTGGACCCTGTATGTCATGGGGCTCGTGTCTCATGTTTTCGCTTTTGTCCAGGACCTCTGAAACTTTAAGTCACAGTTACTTTACAGAACAAAATGATTCTAAAATAAAAGTCAGTTTTATTTGACAAGTTATAAAATATTTTTTATAATATTCGCTTGTGAGAGAATGGGTCGTGACTTCGTTATAGATACCTAAGCGAAATACAGGTTTATTTTTGAAAACTTTTTAAATAAGCCATTTTATATTGCATTGTTTTATAGCTCGATTTCGTTTTATTATTTTTCTATCATAACTATTTCAACGAGGAACTATTAGTGTGAATAATGAAGAATGATCTTATCTAAGAAAAAAGGTATCTACTAATCGCTGGAAGGAATCGACGAAAAAGACATAAAAAATCTAAAAGGTGTTATAAATTATTCTTCATGTGACACAAAATCATAATACCGGTAAACTTACTTCAATAACCCAAAAACATCCTCCAAACATAAAACAAAAAATATAATATAATACAAGCAAACATATACACTCGTTTCCAAGTAACAACTCCGTAGCTCAAGCTTGCTAATTGAGTAATTCCTTTAAGACGTTCGTTATGATTATCAACTAGGACAGACTCCCGGGGGTGAAACTTTGCGAAGTACTTAGCACTTCTCTTCTGAATACGTGTGATATGTAGGTGCCTACGCTGCGGTGTGAGGCGCGCAACATAGATGTGCGAAGATACTTTGAAAGGAGCAATAGGGGAAAATTTTATTGTTTCTTTATTTTTTTTCTGGAGTTCCAAACACATAATATAATATCACGTCTGAACCCAAAATATATAAACTAAAAAAAAAAACAAGACGTATCACGTCTGAACCCAAGATAATTATATAAACTAAAAAAAAACAAGTTTCTTTTTTTTGTATTTTCTGTAGTCCCCGAACACTGTGTTAATTACTCTGAGAAGTACATCCATATTTCGCCAGTTGTATTTAAGTATCGTTTATTCCCATCCACCACCCCCAATTCTACCACCCGGGGTGGTGGATGGGAATAACTAGAAGCGTTAACGCGTTCAACATTTATTCCCATCTACCACCCCTGGTAAAAGTGATTTTAAGGACTACTTGACTTATTTTTTTTTTGTTTTCTTGGACTATTGGATTTCTGTTTTATATTTTTTGTTGGAATACTACTTATTTTTTTTTTGTTTTTGTTTTTGGACTGACTTTTTTTTGTTTTTTTTTTGGAATACTAGACTTATTTTATTTTTGCTTTTGTTTTTTTGGACTATTTGACTTATATCTTTTTATTATTGATTATTTTGTTTTGTTTTTTGGAATACCTGACTTATTTTTTGTTTTTGTTTTTTTGGATTATGAATAATTTTTTTTCCTTAACACGGCTTAAATGAGATCAAAATAAAAATCCAAGATGGTGCTGATGAAAATGTTCGGATTTTTCTTCATGGGTGATGAAAAAAATAAGTCAACTATTCCAAAAAACAAAAGCAAAAAAAATAAGTATAGTATTCACAAAATTAAAAAAAAGTCAGTCCAAAAAACAAAAAAAATAAGTCAACTATTCCAAAAAAACAGAACAAAATTATTAATAAAAAAAAGATATAAGTCAAATAGTCCAAAAAACAAAAGCAACAAAAAAATAAGTAGTGTTCCAAAAAAAAAAAAAAAGTTAACTACTCCAAAAAACGAAAAGTTATTAATAAAAAAAGATACCTATGTCAAATAGTTCAAAAAACAAAAGCAAAAAAAATAATAAGTAGTATTCCAAAAAAAAAAACAGAATAAAAGTCAGTCCAAGAAACAAAAAAAAAACAATAAGTCCAATAGTCCAAGAAATAAAAAAAACAAAAAAAAAGAAGTCCAATAAGTTAGGTAGTCCAAGAAATTAAAAAAAAAAAAAAACAAAAAGAAAGTCCAACAGGCAGTCCAAGAAATAAAAAAAAACAACAAAAAAAAATTAAGTCAAATAGTCCATAAATCACTTTTACCAGGGGTGGTGGATGGGAATAAATGTTAAACGCGTTAACGCTTCAAGTTATTCCCATCCACCACCCCGGGTGGTAGAATTGGGGGTGGTGGATGGGAATAAACGCATCGATCGTTTATTCCCATCCACCACCCCCAATTCTACCACCCGGGGTGGTGGATGGGAATAACTAGAAGCGTTAACGCGTTCAACATTTATTCCCATCTACCACCCCTGGTAAAAGTGATTTTAAGGACTACTTGACTTATTTTTTTTTTGTTTTCTTGGACTATTGGATTTCTGTTTTATATTTTTTGTTGGAATACTACTTATTTTTTTTTTGTTTTTGTTTTTGGACTGACTTTTTTTTGTTTTTTTTTTGGAATACTAGACTTATTTTATTTTTGCTTTTGTTTTTTTGGACTATTTGACTTATATCTTTTTATTATTGATTATTTTGTTTTGTTTTTTGGAATACCTGACTTATTTTTTGTTTTTGTTTTTTTGGATTATGAATAATTTTTTTTCCTTAACACGGCTTAAATGAGATCAAAATAAAAATCCAAGATGGTGCTGATGAAAATGTTCGGATTTTTCTTCATGGGTGATGAAAAAAATAAGTCAACTATTCCAAAAAACAAAAGCAAAAAAAATAAGTATAGTATTCACAAAATTAAAAAAAAGTCAGTCCAGAAAACAAAAAAAATAAGTCAACTATTCCAAAAAAACAGAACAAAATTATTAATAAAAAAAAGATATAAGTCAAATAGTCCAAAAAACAAAAGCAACAAAAAAATAAGTAGTGTTCCAAAAAAAAAAAAAAAGTTAACTACTCCAAAAAACGAAAAGTTATTAATAAAAAAAGATACCTATGTCAAATAGTTCAAAAAACAAAAGCAAAAAAAATAATAAGTAGTATTCCAAAAAAAAAAACAGAATAAAAGTCAGTCCAAGAAACAAAAAAAAAACAATAAGTCCAATAGTCCAAGAAATAAAAAAAACAAAAAAAAAGAAGTCCAATAAGTTAGGTAGTCCAAGAAATTAAAAAAAAAAAAAAACAAAAAGAAAGTCCAACAGGCAGTCCAAGAAATAAAAAAAAACAACAAAAAAAAATTAAGTCAAATAGTCCATAAATCACTTTTACCAGGGGTGGTGGATGGGAATAAATGTTAAACGCGTTAACGCTTCAAGTTATTCCCATCCACCACCCCGGGTGGTAGAATTGGGGGTGGTGGATGGGAATAAACGCATCGATCGTTTATTCCCATCCACCACCCCCAATTCTACCACCCGGGGTGGTGGATGGGAATAACTAGAAGCGTTAACGCGTTCAACATTTATTCCCATCTACCACCCCTGGTAAAAGTGATTTTAAGGACTACTTGACTTATTTTTTTTTTGTTTTCTTGGACTATTGGATTTCTGTTTTATATTTTTTGTTGGAATACTACTTATTTTTTTTTTGTTTTTTTTTTTGGACTGACTTTTTTTTGTTTTTTTTTTGGAATACTAGACTTATTTTATTTTTGCTTTTGTTTTTTTGGACTATTTGACTTATATCTTTTTATTATTGATTATTTTGTTTTGTTTTTTGGAATACCTGACTTATTTTTTGTTTTTGTTTTTTTGGATTATGAATAATTTTTTTTCCTTAACACGGCTTAAATGAGATCAAAATAAAAATCCAAGATGGTGCTGATGAAAATGTTCGGATTTTTCTTCATGGGTGATGAAAAAAATAAGTCAACTATTCCAAAAAACAAAAGCAAAAAAAATAAGTATAGTATTCACAAAATTAAAAAAAAGTCAGTCCAAAAAACAAAAAAAATAAGTCAACTATTCCAAAAAAACAGAACAAAATTATTAATAAAAAAAAGATATAAGTCAAATAGTCCAAAAAACAAAAGCAACAAAAAAATAAGTAGTGTTCCAAAAAAAAAAAAAAAGTTAACTACTCCAAAAAACGAAAAGTTATTAATAAAAAAAGATACCTATGTCAAATAGTTCAAAAAACAAAAGCAAAAAAAATAATAAGTAGTATTCCAAAAAAAAAAACAGAATAAAAGTCAGTCCAAGAAACAAAAAAAAAACAATAAGTCCAATAGTCCAAGAAATAAAAAAAACAAAAAAAAAGAAGTCCAATAAGTTAGGTAGTCCAAGAAATTAAAAAAACAAAAAGAAAGTCCAACAGGCAGTCCAAGAAATAAAAAAAACAACAAAAAAAAATTAAGTCAAATAGTCCATAAATCACTTTTACCAGGGGTGGTGGATGGGAATAAATGTTAAACGCGTTAACGCTTCAAGTTATTCCCATCCACCACCCCGGGTGGTAGAATTGGGGGTGGTGGATGGGAATAAACGCATCGATCGTTTATTCCCATCCACCACCCCCAATTCTACCACCCGGGGTGGTGGATGGGAATAACTAGAAGCGTTAACGCGTTCAACATTTATTCCCATCTACCACCCCTGGTAAAAGTGATTTTAAGGACTACTTGACTTATTTTTTTTTTGTTTTCTTGGACTATTGGATTTCTGTTTTATATTTTTTGTTGGAATACTACTTATTTTTTTTTTGTTTTTGTTTTTGGACTGACTTTTTTTTGTTTTTTTTTTGGAATACTAGACTTATTTTATTTTTGCTTTTGTTTTTTTGGACTATTTGACTTATATCTTTTTATTATTGATTATTTTGTTTTGTTTTTTGGAATACCTGACTTATTTTTTGTTTTTGTTTTTTTGGATTATGAATAATTTTTTTTCCTTAACACGGCTTAAATGAGATCAAAATAAAAATCCAAGATGGTGCTGATGAAAATGTTCGGATTTTTCTTCATGGGTGATGAAAAAAATAAGTCAACTATTCCAAAAAACAAAAGCAAAAAAAATAAGTATAGTATTCACAAAATTAAAAAAAAGTCAGTCCAAAAAACAAAAAAAATAAGTCAACTATTCCAAAAAAACAGAACAAAATTATTAATAAAAAAAAGATATAAGTCAAATAGTCCAAAAAACAAAAGCAACAAAAAAATAAGTAGTGTTCCAAAAAAAAAAAAAAGTTAACTACTCCAAAAAACGAAAAGTTATTAATAAAAAAAGATACCTATGTCAAATAGTTCAAAAAACAAAAGCAAAAAAAATAATAAGTAGTATTCCAAAAAAAAAAAACAGAATAAAAGTCAGTCCAAGAAACAAAAAAAAAACAATAAGTCCAATAGTCCAAGAAATAAAAAAAACAAAAAAAAAGAAGTCCAATAAGTTAGGTAGTCCAAGAAATTAAAAAAAAAAAAAAACAAAAAGAAAGTCCAACAGGCAGTCCAAGAAATAAAAAAAAACAACAAAAAAAAATTAAGTCAAATAGTCCATAAATCACTTTTACCAGGGGTGGTGGATGGGAATAAATGTTAAACGCGTTAACGCTTCAAGTTATTCCCATCCACCACCCCGGGTGGTAGAATTGGGGGTGGTGGATGGGAATAAACGCATCGATCGTTTATTCCCATCCACCACCCCCAATTCTACCACCCGGGGTGGTGGATGGGAATAACTAGAAGCGTTAACGCGTTCAACATTTATTCCCATCTACCACCCCTGGTAAAAGTGATTTTAAGGACTACTTGACTTATTTTTTTTTTGTTTTCTTGGACTATTGGATTTCTGTTTTATATTTTTTGTTGGAATACTACTTATTTTTTTTTTGTTTTTGTTTTTGGACTGACTTTTTTTTGTTTTTTTTTTGGAATACTAGACTTATTTTATTTTTGCTTTTGTTTTTTTGGACTATTTGACTTATATCTTTTTATTATTGATTATTTTGTTTTGTTTTTTGGAATACCTGACTTATTTTTTGTTTTTGTTTTTTTGGATTATGAATAATTTTTTTTCCTTAACACGGCTTAAATGAGATCAAAATAAAAATCCAAGATGGTGCTGATGAAAATGTTCGGATTTTTCTTCATGGGTGATGAAAAAAATAAGTCAACTATTCCAAAAAACAAAAGCAAAAAAAATAAGTATAGTATTCACAAAATTAAAAAAAAGTCAGTCCAAAAAACAAAAAAAATAAGTCAACTATTCCAAAAAAACAGAACAAAATTATTAATAAAAAAAAGATATAAGTCAAATAGTCCAAAAAACAAAAGCAACAAAAAAATAAGTAGTGTTCCAAAAAAAAAAAAAAAGTTAACTACTCCAAAAAACGAAAAGTTATTAATAAAAAAAGATACCTATGTCAAATAGTTCAAAAAACAAAAGCAAAAAAAATAATAAGTAGTATTCCAAAAAAAAAAACAGAATAAAAGTCAGTCCAAGAAACAAAAAAAAAACAATAAGTCCAATAGTCCAAGAAATAAAAAAAACAAAAAAAAAGAAGTCCAATAAGTTAGGTAGTCCAAGAAATTAAAAAAAAAAAAAAACAAAAAGAAAGTCCAACAGGCAGTCCAAGAAATAAAAAAAAACAACAAAAAAAAATTAAGTCAAATAGTCCATAAATCACTTTTACCAGGGGTGGTGGATGGGAATAAATGTTAAACGCGTTAACGCTTCAAGTTATTCCCATCCACCACCCCGGGTGGTAGAATTGGGGGTGGTGGATGGGAATAAACGCATCGATCGTTTATTCCCATCCACCACCCCCAATTCTACCACCCGGGGTGGTGGATGGGAATAACTAGAAGCGTTAACGCGTTCAACATTTATTCCCATCTACCACCCCTGGTAAAAGTGATTTTAAGGACTACTTGACTTATTTTTTTTTTGTTTTCTTGGACTATTGGATTTCTGTTTTATATTTTTTGTTGGAATACTACTTATTTTTTTTTTGTTTTTGTTTTTGGACTGACTTTTTTTTGTTTTTTTTTTGGAATACTAGACTTATTTTATTTTTGCTTTTGTTTTTTTGGACTATTTGACTTATATCTTTTTATTATTGATTATTTTGTTTTGTTTTTTGGAATACCTGACTTATTTTTTGTTTTTGTTTTTTTGGATTATGAATAATTTTTTTTCCTTAACACGGCTTAAATGAGATCAAAATAAAAATCCAAGATGGTGCTGATGAAAATGTTCGGATTTTTCTTCATGGGTGATGAAAAAAATAAGTCAACTATTCCAAAAAACAAAAGCAAAAAAAATAAGTATAGTATTCACAAAATTAAAAAAAAGTCAGTCCAAAAAACAAAAAAAATAAGTCAACTATTCAAAAAAAACAGAACAAAATTATTAATAAAAAAAAGATATAAGTCAAATAGTCCAAAAAACAAAAGCAACAAAAAAATAAGTAGTGTTCCAAAAAAAAAAAAAAAGTTAAATACTCCAAAAAACGAAAAGTTATTAATAAAAAAAGATACCTATGTCAAATAGTTCAAAAAACAAAAGCAAAAAAAATAATAAGTAGTATTCCAAAAAAAAAAACAGAATAAAAGTCAGTCCAAGAAACAAAAAAAAAACAATAAGTCCAATAGTCCAAGAAATAAAAAAAACAAAAAAAAAGAAGTCCAATAAGTTAGGTAGTCCAAGAAATTAAAAAAACAAAAAGAAAGTCCAACAGGCAGTCCAAGAAATAAAAAAAAACAACAACAAAAAATTAAGTCAAATAGTCCATAAATCACTTTTACCAGGGGTGGTGGATGGGAATAAATGTTAAACGCGTTAACGCTTCAAGTTATTCCCATCCACCACCCCGGGTGGTAGAATTGGGGGTGGTGGATGGGAATAAACGCATCGATCAGTCTCAGAAGATCCATTGGCCAGATCCATGATGGATCTAGTGAGAATTGTTTTTCTCATTGGATCCTGATTTCAAAAAATGGATCTACTGAGAAGGATCATTCTCAGAAGATCCATTGGCCATGATGGATCTTATTCGACCTTCCTGATGAGTCTTTTTAAAATAAGCAATGACACAGGAGGTGACGATTAGAATGTTTTTTCTCTTTCTCAGGGGTTCTAAATACAATTCTTATAAGCACCTATTGATATTCTTGTCTGATGAATTTCCTCGTTACATGATTCTACTATTTCACTACAACAAGACGAATTTGCATAATAACTCAAAACCACTCAAAAGAACCCTTCTGCAACAAATTGATTAACATAAACTGTAAACACAAAACACAGCGAAAATATTGCAGACAAAACTATCAACATTAGCTGAGTACATTCACTTCACCCCCATTTTCCGCAGTTGGTCGCTAGTTACAAAGTTATTTCGTAACTTCGAGTTACCAACACAATGACATAAGGGGCGTCGCTTTGAAGCCACTTCCGTTTTCTGCGTAACTGTTATTAGGCAGACGCTCCGTTCAATTTCTATGCCATTTACCAGGAAGGTGGGTAGTTATAGTGTTTCTAGATATCGATATCTGTGTGTGGGACGGCTTCGGGGGTGTTTGGATGGTTAAGTCGTTAGCGGTCTGTGTGATGGTCTGATAATGGGTGCTTGGGGTCTGTGAAGTGCTGTTGTGAGTTCGATTGATAAGACAAAGTTCTGTCTGCGTTCAAATTGATTTGCGGTCAGGTCAGAGAGTGTGGCTAATAGGGTATATGCATGATTTTTTTTTATCACTAAACATCAGAAGTAGCAAAGTGAAATAATTTTTTAAATATCTTTAAAAAATCTAAGTTATAAGCATTTGTAACTGCTGATTAGACATAGAGATCCGATACAGCGAATGACGTCATTCTCTGCATCGACGTACAAAATCCATACTAAATTCCGTTTAACTAGAAAGAGATAGAAACAAAAGTTTAAATGGTTATAACGTTTGTGTTGTTTGGCCGATTTTTGTCTTGTTTTCGCTTATTGTCATTATTTTTATAGTATATAGTACTTTAACATTCCGTATCGAAATAAAAAAAAGAAAATTTATGCATATTCCCTATTAATCTCTCAAGAAAAAGGTAACGTGTATGACTCCGAACTCATTTTCAGTTGGTATATGGTTGGTTTGTTTTAGAAGTAACATGTATAATAAAATGCCTGTCGAAGAATTTGTCATAATAACAATAAATAAAATAGTATATGGGATGATATGACAAGGACGTGGTTGATATACCTAATAGAGAAGTATACAAAAATATGGACGACGAAGACATACTGGGCTGGCCTCAAATAAATGGGATAAGAGCAGGAGAATTTATTATGAGTCGAAGAATTTGTCAAAAAACTAGCACTACTAACACTTCACTATCACTACATATTATAAAACAAAGTCCCCCGCCGTGTCTGTCTGTCCCTATGTATGCTTAGATCTTTAAAACTACGTAACGGATTTTGATGCGGGTTATTTTAATAGATAGAGTGATTAAACAGAAAGGTTTTAGCATATAATTTGTCAAGCAGGCGAAGCCGCGGGCAATAGCTAGTTGTTTAATAAATGGTTGGGTAGAAATTTGGCCTTCAGTGCACATAAATGGTTAAAAATTATTTGATGCATTTATATAGGCAAATTAATAGTACTTACTTGTGAAAATGTTACCTAACGTTCCTTGTTAGGTAACATTTTCACAAGTAAGTACTATCGAGGACACTCCCGCCTGACCACCACTAAGCTTATTTTTCGCTTGCACTCGCAACATAGAAACACTCTCTAGCCCCGCCCCGTTGAGTTTGTATAGAAATAATGAATGAAAAGATACCGAATCGGCCGAGCGCACTGACGACGCACGCCCAACGAGAGATATTGTTATTTTGCGCGCCAAAGTTGACGCTTTCCTAATAGGCTCAAACTTGAAGGGGGCGCGGCTCGGCGCCTTCGCATGATTTAAGCGAAAAAAAAATAAACTGGTCAGGCGGAAAAGACCACGATAGTACGTATGTGACAATGTTACCAACGTTCTTCAGTTTGCTTAAATAAATCAATCTCAGTAAATAATTGAAACCAGTCTCCTAATCAAATAATAAATGCGAGCTCAGACCGCGTGGCGTCTGGAGATTCCACACCCTGTTTTCATAAACATAAGAGCTAGCAATAAATCTTCAGAACTGATACATCTTACATTGGAAGCTCTTGTGATACCAATAGTCGCGGTGTTGTTGTTAGAGCACGTTGGCAAGTTAGGGAGATTGTACACTGGTGTAATTCAAGATAAGGGACGGGATGCACGAAATGGGGTGAGTTGTAAAGTACACACTAATAACTCATCATCTTTCTTTTATCCTTTAAAATGCACACGTAATTCAATCTCAAATTAAAAAGAAACTTCATTCTTATAGCCCCGCGTTGGATGGCAATGCTGATTCTTTTTAACCAGCCTTCAGGTCACGTGAAAGGTCGACCAACCGCCAGTATCTCAAAAGACTAGATACAACTACAAATTGTTTTATTTCATTAACACACTTTTACATACTTACATTATACAGTTGGTGGCGTTCTCTTTTAAGGCGCTGTACTTAGTCAAAATAGGCTTCACAAAACAGTTTTTTAGCCAAATGTATACATTTTAGAGCAGCTAAAAAAAGATATGTTAATCTTGATCATATTTATGGTGGACCACTGTGTTCAAAACACGTTTTCGGTAAATTTTCTCGATAAAAAAAAACCATAAAATAACCATTTAAATTGAAATTGTAGCAATTGTAACTGTATTATTTATAAACAAATCTTGATAATATTAATAACAGTGATGTAATATATAATAATAAAGGGAACTGTTGTTTTTATTTATTCTTTTTATTTATCACTTTTGTTTATTTCAATATTTATTCATTATTTTCTTCTAAAACCTGGCCGCCCAGTAATAGTGACGTCTCATTTACTCCCATACAAATAGACAGTGTGCGCAATTTTGGTGTTGACAGCGCCTTAAGCATATAGATGTCTGTGCCAGGAGGCGCCGCTCCTTTATATCTTACTATCAGTGTAACATGTTATTAAAAACAAAAAAAAGTTAAAAGTTTATGAGTTTATTATTTTATATAGTCTGTTGTGTGTGTGTGTATATGTGTGCGTGCGAGCGTGTTTGCGTGTGTGTGTGTGTATGTGTGTGTGTGATTGTATTATACGGAAAGGGTTTTACCTTACATTTAATAGAATATTCTCTACTTCATCGTAGATGGTATGTTACACTTACTTCATACTTGGTGGACCTAAGTTAGCCTTTGGAACAACTGGAATAAAATTTTAATTTTTTCCATAATTTATCTGCTTATAATCCTATTAAAATGATAAGACTACCCTAGGGTCAGACGGAAGCGTTTGCTTAAAAAAATAACCATAAGAAACTAAAGTCGGTAATGGTACGGGCGGGCCGTTATATTAAGTTACGGGTTACGGCTCATATTTCCTGGTGTAATATCCGACAACACTGAAGGGATCGTTTAATTTTCGAGTTAAACAAGTGAAGGTTTTCTCATAGATAGTTTTATGGCTCATATAAAAAATATTGCTTATAAAATGACCGACCACAAATATAATAATTCTTTTACGAACATTGAAAAACTGATAGCTTACTCTTTGTTGAATCTTGACAAAAGAAAACGTTATTTCCTATTTGGGATTAACCTATATATTATGGCGTTTTCCTTATGTTATTATAGATCTGAAGGTTATTTTGGAACGGCTTCAGGTGAGGACTACTGTTCTCGGTAACATTTTTACTTACTTGTCGGTGACACTTTGTTTGGAACAATACCAAAGGAAGCACATTTGTGTAGGTCACATTAAGTACTCAATCTATCAGACAATCATGTATCTTCTAGTGATTAGGTTAAAAGTGTGATAAAGTCACTTCATTTGAGATTAGAGTTGATAAACATGCCTGGCTATGTTCTCTTTTTTCTATATTTTTATCTTACCTTGTAAAGTCAGTTTCAATCCCATTTTTTTGGTGAAATCATCAAAATCAAAGCATTTAAATCAAGTAGGCCAGTTACAGGCACTTTTGAATTGTCGAAACAAAGATGAAGATTAAATGTAGCTACAGTCCCAGTCACAAGACATAAAAACTGTGAAAGTACTGTAGTTGCCCATTCCCTAGCGTAGATCTCTATGGAGAAGAACGGGCAAGAAACTCCATGGACACTCTTTTAAATCAGAATATTTTTACAAAATCTTGGTTTCATAATTCATGTTGACATGGTACATTATGTGAGTACAATGTAGCAATAGTAAAAACCAAAAAAAATAACAATTCAAAAATAAAATTATTAATTCAAATGTGATTTGGGGCAGCGCGTTGTCAGTCAATAGGTTGGAACGTAACTGTTTTATTTTTTCAACTTGTCTCCTGGCATCGTCTTGCGTTGTCCAGTCGGTGTAAGTCCACCTTAAGCTTGGCAATCGTCCGAGGCGAGTGACGACGCGCGGCACTACTTGTCGTCACAGCACACATGTCGTGAGACGGTTGCATCGCCACTCATGCTATGATTAGTGCTGTGACGTCTTCTTGTAATTTCTTATCGAGGTTGTTTATCGGAAAACTACTACTACAATAGTGTATTTAGAAGGAGATTAATGCAGAAGTATGGTAGCAGAAAACATGCTGTGTAGACCTCTAATACATTAAGATAAGGGCAGGAGAATCTTATATAAATAAATAAATATCGCTGAACATTAACACATAGCGCCAAATAGGGCCACACTAACCAATGAGGCTTGTGTCGTGGACTTCACCAGATAGTTGATATAATACATAGATACTTTTTGTTTTGTAAATTCATACTTATTATTCATATAAACATCCATGACTCGGAAACAAAATGTCCATGCTCATCACACAAACATTTTGCTCCAACCGGGATTCGAACCCGGGACCCTAAAAACTTAAGGCAGCCTCACTACCGCTGCGCCATTCGGGTCGTCAAATGACGACGACGATGACGATGACGATGATTAATTATCATATACGTGGGCATTACATGGTTAAAAAACGTGGTAAATTGATACAATTTATTTATTTCAAGTCACTGTACTGCTAAGTTAACTTGAAAAGATCTCCACCAGACTTAATAAATTACATAAGAGTTTTCTTAATTAAAATCACTCAATTACAAAAAAAGGTAAACAGCACATCTTTACAACTTCAAGTCAATAAAGAAAATGAATCGCAGCCCCTAAACACTCTTCTTAATTGCACGAAACCCTCTTACTCTCGAACCAATACATCGGAGAACAAGATTACATTGTAAACCGTAATCGTAAATCTAAATATCGATAAAAGTGTAACATTTGATAGGGGATCACTAGTGTAGTCCCCGAGCGGTAATGCAACTGTATCCAATTCGTTATCGGATCCGACTTGGATTTGTCGCCGTCTCAGCTCACAATGGTAAATTTTCGATGTGGTTACAACAGTGTTGTGTGGAATTGAATGTGTCTATCGAAAATAATATGTTGGTCTTGGTTATACTTCAAGTTACTGTAGACGAAAAAAGTGTAAGCTTGCAAGTGTATCGATTTTTGTTTTATTGACCAGTGCGTTATTTGTTCACTTTAGAATGAACAAATCAAAAAGGGTTCCTAATCGTAATTACCCTATAATATAGGGTAAATAATCGTAATTACCCTATAATATAGGGTAATTACGATTAGAAACCCTTTTTGAGTTGAATGTTCCCACTGCTAGGACTCTTTACCAGAGAACTTGTAGTTTACCACGTAGGCCTAGTAGGGTTTGGTAGATGTCACATGTCTTCGATTTTTCGGTTCCAGGACATGATGAAAGAGCAGTGGTGATGAAATAAATTTCACAATGTATTACCGAATTCACTGACGGTCGATGACTTCAATCTTATTACTAAGGGCATAAGGGTGAAAAGTGGTAGACCGCCATTGAACTCTGTAGTATCTAACGCGCTTGCCTTGACACACTTGCTAGTATCTAAACCACGATCCACAATAGGGTAGATGACAAAAAAATCTAATTAGTCCGTCAGATAGATTTCCAAAAAAATATTGGACACATTTTTTTAATTTTTCCAAGTAAACAAATAATGAAGAGAGAAAATGTGACGTCACAAGCCCCAACTCATGATCTTTGACGCGTTTTATCTTCGTGAATTTTAATTAATTTGATAAAACAAAAAAACATCCAATATTTTTTGATAATCCAACTGACGGACTAAACAGAATGATATTTTTTTAGTAAGGAATCATCCATATTCGTAAGTCCAGGCCAAAATTGAATTAGCTATTGATAATAATACAAACTTCCAATCATAAAGCGACATCCACGTACAATTAAAACCTGTATTAAACAAATAAGAAAAACAAATCACAAAAGATAATAACAGCATGGACTCCGATGCTCATCCAAACCGCACTCAGAAAAAAACAAAACGAAAGCTCTGATTCAACACCCGGTAATTTCGATCAACATTTTTCACATGAACAACAGAGACCCGATTACCGAATGAATTCGTTAAAATTTACATCGCAAATACTGAACATCAATTTCATTAGTAAACAGTATTAATCTCAGTAGCAGTATATAATAATAACTACGTTATATTTACTCTGTAATTGCCTTCGGGTGTGCGTGTAATTACACAGATAGTTGTTTGCTTTGGTAAATTAATCGATAAACTTATCGTTAAATGATGTACACCTCTACTGTTGTTCTTTTAGATGTTTTGTTAATGTAGGTATCGAGTGATTGTTTGAGCAAGGCAATCTTTTAGACAGGGAATTGTTTTCAGATAGCAATGACAAGTAAAAAATAATGGAATACAACTGGCCAACTTGACTCTATTAGAAGCACTTTCTTAACAATAAAAAACAATAATCTTAAAGATTAGCCTCAAAACTAACCTTAAACATAAAATCACATAAGGCTTTACTTACCGCTATTACCTTACTGTTCTTTAATGAAAATCTAAACAAAACATACGAACGTTAATACCCGTACATACTCGTAGGTAAGTACGTAGAGTCACACAATAAAACAACCGCACAACATTTCCTCGGACGAGCCGTGTAATTTCTTTAAAACAATGCTTTCTTATCTCACAATAGTCAACAAAAGGCGTCGAAAAGGGGAGCTGCCCTAATGGCACACAATTTCAGATTAATTTTTTTTCACGTGACCTCAAGATAAAAGTTTCAAAGGCAATAACAAAAAGCCCTACCTTAATGTAACCAGTAAAAATTTTAATGTAAAGAGCGTTGAAAGGTTACGTAAGAACGCTTCCAAAGCTAATGCTTAACGTTCAGAGGCCCTAGTACAAGCGCGCGGTGTCAACGGAACTACGTCGATTTTTGGATCGAAAATATAATTACCCTTTAGCATTTCAGTTGTATTATTTATAACAAGCAAATAAGTTACATCCATAGATATAAAAAGCTTTATTGTTCAAGAGAGCATTACACAAGTTGAAATATCAATATTATATGAATACATTCTTAAATTATGAAAATATTAGTGGAACAGGTATTTTTAATTTTGAAATCGAAGTATTTACGTTACGTTGATACCGCGCGTTCGTGCTAAGGCCTCAGAATTGACACAAAGCAAAAAAAAATACTTCGTAAAAAGACACCGAAGTCAGTAAATTTTTGATATAGGGAGGTACGCTTGAAGATTCCGCAGAAAGTTTCGGTCAAGGGCTGTATAGCTTTACGACTTACGGCAAAGGTTCGGAAAATTGTAAAAGTAAACGCGGCGAATATCAATAAAATTAGTTTTATGTCGCCAATGTGAGAAGCGAAAACTTTCTCAATCATTTTATCGAATCAGATGCGTGTGTAAGGGAAACATTTTAAGGTAATATGTTCAGTGACTTGGCTATTCAATCTGGGAGTACTATGACATACTTGAAATGTATTAGACGCGACTCTCTAAGGCATTGAAACACGTTACTTCGTGACGTTATTAGAATAGCTGGAATTGTTCCGGAGCTAACGCTTTCACAGTTGCTTAAATAGCTTCACATTTCCTTTACAAATTATAACGTTTGTTAAGTGAACCTAAAAAGTATATTGTAGTAGATTTTGTTTAAGAAAAACTTCGTGGATTTTTTCGTAGCTATTACTTGAATTTGCCACCTCGTTGGTCTAGTGTTTGCAACCGCGACGACTGAGCATGAGGTCCTGGATTTGATTCCCGGGTCGGGAAATTTTTTATTGGGAATTTGTCATTAGCAACCACAGAGTCTGGATTTGTGCCCGGTTGATGGCAATAAGCTCATGGTAAAATGTGGGTGAACTATTATATACACAGTCGTGACGTTATGTTATGTTATTAGTTGAATGACTTTAAAAACAAGAAATTAATGTTTTCATTCATGATCTTCCGTAGCACAAGCTGCAACCGACTGGTCATTCAACACTTAATGGCACCTAATTTGTATGAGGAGCAGCGGTGGCCCAGTGGTGGCGGCCCCGACTTACGACTTACTTACTTAGTAAGTCGTTGCTTCGAACCCAGACAGGACATCTTGAGAAAGCCGGCATGTCCTAGAACCAAAAAATTCGAAGACATGTGACATCTACCAATCCGGACTGGGCCCGCGTAGTGAATTATAGCCCATTCCCTCTCATTGAGAGGAGGCCTTTGTCCCAGCAGTGGAAACATTAATAGGCTGATGATGATGATGATGAAGTTGTACTAGCCATATCAATAAAATTAACTTAGAAAGCTAAATTCAATTTCGAATACTTATACATCTAAAAAATAATATCTACCTACACTTCCACTTGAAAACATACTAAATTTTTATCACAAGTTCGCAGCCAAAACTAGTGCCCTTCACTTAATTTATGCGCGATTACCCCATCACGCCGGCCTATAGAAACTTTGTTTACGGCCACCATATCTTAACTTACCTATGTTTACGGAGGGTACGCTTCGTACTAGTATAGAATAAGAATGTGTAGATGCGAAATTGGCTGTCGGTCTGGGTATCAATGCCTACACAGTTTCAGGATGCATGAAATGTTTAGGGCACGGTGATCGCGAGAATTTTATAACATTACCATCACAAGAACGGCATTGAGGCTACTATTAACATGCACCTACTGAGCCTATTTAATCTAAGATTATCATGACATAACATCATGCCTGCAATCCCGAAGAGTAAACCAGAAGTGTATCTCATAGTACACCCACATTTCGCTACAGTTCCATGTAATAGGTATCAGGAGGCAAGTCAATTGCTATCAACCGGGTACAATCCAGGCTCCGTGGCTGCTACTAAGAAATTCCTGATGGAAAAAACTCAACAACACTTTGCCCAACATGGGAATCGACCACTAGAACAATGACCATCGACTCAAAAAGACATATATTACCAGTTGTCGTACGTGGAGTGACGTAAAATATAATGTAAGATCGTTGCAGCACCCGATGATTCAATCGCAGTCCCAGCAGAAAAGAGTCCAGAGAAGTGGCAATCGCCTATAAAGTGTTTCGTATTACTTCGTACTATACGTAATTGTTATTTAATTCACGCATGATCTATCCGACGCCAGTTAATCCTGATCGGGTCACAGAGGTCGCATCACGGACGAACTCCTTTCTGAAAATAGAACAAACTGCATATTTGTTTGTAACGTACGCTATCTGCTCTCCTCATGATCGATTATTCCAATCGCGAACGCAGATCGTAGTAGGTTACAACTATGGCAATAATCTAGGTGACAAATTAAACAGGTTTCCCTTCTACACGATTTTCCTAATCTTTGGTATCAGGTAGAGAAATTTAGGGGAACTATACCATCATTAATCCCAGGAGACAATGTAGTTAACGATGACCCACTTTATCTATATTTCTTGGGGGCACTATTTCCCAGCGCGATTAGTCGCTCTGATATTGGACGGGATATTAGGTTTAGGTTTGGTCTATTGTTCTTTATGGTGATGGTTATTTTGATACAGTATGGCTGTTTTCTTTGCACAAAAAAACCGACCACTTCAAATATTCTCATGGGGTGATTTGTGGTTCAAGTAAAGATGACTCAGAGTAATGGTGACCGACCCAGGCAGGCGCGTTATTTTGTGTTATTTATTTCATCACAAACATCACAAATCTCTAAAAACGGGGAAGAAAACACTTGAACCAGACGATCAAAAACATGACATGTGATATCTTCTAACCCGCACTGGGCCCGCTCTCTTTTAGAGACGAGGCCTGTGTCCCAGCGCTGGGACATTGAAGGATTTCATCATCATCATCATCAGCCTATTATTGTTCCCACTGCTGGGACACAGGCCTCTTCTCTATGAGAGGGAATGGGCTATACATCCACCACGCGGGCCCAGTGCGAATTGATAGATGTCACATGTCTTCGAATTTTTGGTTCTAGGTTCGTTTTCCTTCACCGTGAGAGCAGTGGTGATGAAATAAATTACACAAAGTAATGCGCCTGCCTGGGTTCGAACCCACGACTTACTGTTCGTAAGTCGGGGCCGCCACCACTGGGCCACCACCACTGGGCCACCGCTGCTCTTGATGATTATGCTAATGCAATGAAGCAAATGATGGCTAAAATAAAGAGTATGTAGTTGTAAATATTTTTAACGAGGAAATGCCTTTAGCTGACTTAGTTATTATTTTATTTGTCAGTTGAGGATTTCAGTTCAGATAGGTACATGCATGCATTTTGATTGGCCCCAGCATTCGATAGTCACGACGCGCCACGTTCACGTAAAAATCCTACCAATTCCTAGTACAACATAGTGCCTGACAATTTTTTAATTGCTTTCGACAGGGGTGCAGTTCAATCCCACGGGTTTTTTTTCGATCTACCAATAATATTAGGCTTGGCGGTGTCGGGTACCTGATTGTTTTCCTCCTCAAATATCATTCTGAGGTGCACTTTTATCTCGAATATTCTTGTGACAAAAATGTAGACACTATTTTTACGACGTTACAAGCAAATATCTCATAAACGTTGACTTGAAAAAAAAAAAAAAATGGTTCGATATATTTTTGATGAGCGATAATAAAAAAAATTATCAACCCTCTGTAATTACATATCAGGAAGTCTACCTCAGGGCGAATCTATAAGGGTTCCGTTTTAGCCATATGACTACGGACCTCTAAAAACGAAAAAAAATCACTCACTCATTATTTCAATTCTCAATGAATACGTATTGGCAATTCAAACCGCCATACTCTTCGGAAGTTATTCAGGCGCTACGACGAATAATAATGGCCTCACCGTTTCAGTTTACATTGTAAATCTGCTGCGTCGTGTAAACAAGCGTTAGTAATTAACATTTTAGTGGGCAAGTGTATTATTAACGTATTTCCACGTTTAATTAGGATGTCTACGATTTATTAATACAACGTTTTAAGGAAGATTTTCAAGTTGTTTCCGCCCTTGATTAGTTTATGAATTTTATATGGTGTTTGTTGCGTTGTTTGAGGATTTCAACTTTTCGTAAAAGGGTTTACTAAGTGTGGACGGGTTTTTAAGACATTGAAAGTAAGTTTATTGAGCTATTTTGTTCGTTATGAATTTATTAGGTAGCAAAATAATAACAACCAGGTTCAGGTTAAGCAGCGTTTGTTTAGGCTGGGCCCAGGATGGAGGACCATAAGATTCAGACGAATAACGTTGTATTTTAAATTATATTCATACTCACGCGGTAATAAATAACTAATATGATAGTACCACTTTCAGCCACTTCTAGGCGAGCCACATTTCGAATTAATCATTCATTATTAAATGTGTAGGTTTCATGACGTAGTTCAAACGCTTGTAGCTCATAATTTTAGCTGAAGGCAACACGTGTATTAATTACTGTCATTATATCTAATAATTATTTAATAAATTATTTAAAAAAGAACTCGATAACGTGCGTCAGAGCTAACTACTTAACAAACACTGGTGGCCCAGTGAAAAATGAATTTTCTAGACTGGCACATAGTTGTTGGATATTATTTTATCACTATTGCTCTGAAAACTGTGATGTAACTTAGAAACCTAGAACGAACCATGAAAGAAGAAGAAGAAATGTGATCTTCACTGGGCCTACCGTTTCATGGAAGGGAGGCATGTGTCCCAGCCGAAGAAGCCTTAAGAGCCTATACTACCTCAGATTAGCAACTCTATTTGTGGTGGTTCAAACTTCGTCTGTAATACTGTTAAAATAACGTTCTAATCAGCTTGCACTACAAAGCGGTTGTTACGTCAGTCACTGCGGCCGAATAGTGCGAAATGAGTGGTTTTTATTCTTTATAAAATCAAATTTTCGTCTAAATAAAAAATTAAGTCAACACGATGTTAGATAATATTGTTACCTATCTATTAGGCTAAAAATCATCATTAACTTCCGTAGAGTTTCAGAGATCCAACACAAAATAAGTGCAAAACGAGTTTTTTTTGTCTTTTTTTTCTATCGTGATTTTTTTATCCAATCGTGTTTTCGCTTCAACAGATTTAATGATTATAAACTCCAAGTTTAATGGTGTCCAAATAGTGAACTCTTAGGTCTTATAGATACCGAGATCTAGATCGCCCAATATCACCAAAACAGCAAATACAGGCTCTTAATGATGGTCAACGGTAGCCCGCGAAATTCAAATTTTCTCACGTTTTTTGGAATTTGCAGGCCAGTGCTAAATTTGTAACTACATACGTCTTACAACCGCAAATAATATTTTAATCAACATACAACCTAACACTGGCCTGTAAATTGCGAAAAACGTAACAAAATTTGAATTTCGCGGGCTACCCTGGAGCATTCACCTTAAAGGCTGATTATACTAACCATACAAGTCTAAAGACTGTATGAAACATTCTACAGATTACCAATAATTCGGCTGAGTTAAATACATATTTGTCACATCTGCCACATGCACAATGAGCTGTGGGCCTAAATAGCCACTTTCTGGAGCCCTGACACAGCCAGAAGACGTCACGGTAGACCTCGTAGAAGATGACGGGACGAGCCGAGCAAAACCAACGACCAGTGGCCAAAATTAACCCTGGATCGAGAAATTTGGAAGTCATGGAGGCCTTTGCTCAGTAGTGGGATGACGCTAGCTAATAGCATCAGTATCAGTCAATAGATATTCTGATCCCTTGTCGGATTAAATAAATAAGAGCAAAGCTTGAACCGTGAACTCTGAATTCTTTTATTCGTTTTCATTCGTGGTAGGTATTTGAAAATTTTCGATTCGCTTCATAGAAACTAACTTCGTAATATTAACCTCTTCAATAAACATTCAGATTTATTGAACTAGAACGCTTAGCAGAAGCATTTTATTGAAATATTTTAGTTATCGTATTGCTGTGTTTCATTTTATAGGAATTTATTTATATTTGTAGTTGTAATGTAGACGTCCAGACGTCTTGAGACGAATTCTTAAAAATAGTTTAAATTTTATTTATCGGTCAACGATCCAGTTCGGGAATCTTATGCCCAATTTTGTTTAATACCTTGGTATGATAAACATTATTACTGATTTACTTTTCCAAGTTGCGCCGGATGGTTTCCCATGAGTTAAATGAGGAGCTTTAAATATTTAAGCACTTTGGGCAAAATTTTCAAAAATCCTTCGTTTTCAAACATCACATATATTCAAGAACGGTATTTTAGTAGATGGTAGATACCAAATGATCATCATCGCCGTGTGAACTGTATCCTTCTTATTTTCAGTGACTATCGATTTCTTACCAAAGTCCCCAAATACCTTTTGATCTTGAATTTCAGGTGATTCCCGATTATAGACTAATCAAATTTACGTTATGAAAAGAAAATAATTTCAATTTCTCTTTACCTTTGCTATTAGGTAAATGAATTATCTCCGCGTTCTTTTCTTAACGTTAGTAGAAATAACTTTGTAAGAACAATAGACACCTAACGTAAACTTCCTGGAAACTATGGATCCTGTTATTGGCCTAATTTTTAGGGTTCCGTACCCAAAGAGTAAAAACGGAACCCTATTACTAAGACTTCGCTGTCTGTCCGTCTGTCCGTCCGTCTGTCCGTCTGTATGTCACCAGGCTGTATCTCATGAACCGTCACAGCTAGCCAGTTGAAATTTTCACAGTTGATGTATTTCTGTTGCCGCTATAACAACAAATACTAAATATAGTCAATGGTACGGAACCCTTCGTGTGCGAGTCCGACTCGCACTTGGCTGGTTTTTTTTATCAATTCCAAGGCCTTCTGCCCATGTGAAAGCCTGTGGAAAAAATCGGAGTGTTTGTACACGTGAACGGTTATGTACACCGCTTTTTATTTCTGATTCAATTACATATAATATAATTATATAATTAGTAAATTGATTGTCAGCCCAAAGAGGCTTCAGAAGGAAAAAATATAATCGTAGGTAACGAAAAAGACTGTGTAGTATTTATTTCTTTCCCCTCCAAATAACAGGCGAAAGCAACATTAAATTGATATTAGCTGCAAGTGTAAAGCCATTTTATTTCCCGTACATTAGCTCCTAGTTTTCGCACTTAGAGGTCTCTGAAGTAAAGATTTATTAATGGCGGGGCAGCCACAGGTACACCTGAAGGAATAAAAATAAAACACATTTAAGTGCGGTAAAGATGTAATAAATAACTGATGTTAAATTGACTGCGAAGAAGCTTATGGGCCCGAAACTCGAAACAAAAGGGAAATTGGCTTGTTTTTTTCAAGGGTTTTCAACGGGGAAAGAAAAACGAGTTTAAAAAATTCTATTTAAGGTTCTTTGTGATGTGGAGGAAAATATTTTTTTTGGTTTAGAAAATTGAATCTAAATAGTGATTGAAACCTAACAAAACATTTTCTACAAATTATAGAAAATATTTGAGGGTATGTAGTGGAATTAGAATTTTATTTTTAAGTATTTTTTATTTTAAATAGCACTCATCCTTAACAGGATTTTTTCGTATCGAATTATCTAGTTTCAAGGGTCCAAAAATTGATCTTTTATCAGCGATAATTGTACGTATATGATGAATCGGATTGACATAAGTTACTACAAAGCTTGATTCTGTTTTGGCCACACGATTTTGTAGATAGACTGATTATGAATTTTCTTTCCATTTTATAACCATAATTTTTTTTTACAACAGCTGTAGAGATTTATTTAGCATAATTAACATAATTATTATAGTTCTAACTTAAAAACACAACGCTTTATAGGTGATGTAATTTTATTTCTCGCATTCTTTTCATCAATGCGTTCATGTGATACCCATCTCATGGGAATGCATAAAAAATAACTAGTCCGCCACTTTTGGGAGCTTTTTCTGCCATTTAGAATGACTTGCGTTGTCATACAAATTAAATATGACCAATTTCAGCTCAATCAGAAACTAGGAAGTGGGTCAAATTTAACTTCTAAGATTTTTAAAATATAGGTGAAGCGTGTTAAAAAAACAACACTCCGTGAGAAAACATGGGTGTATGATAAACTGTTACGAGTGTAATGCTAGGGAAAGACTGGGAAAGACTTAAGTCCATCTGTCATGGCGAGCATAAACATCGGGGACAGGTACTTATACCGTTATTTATTTATTTTTATTCCATGAGGAATTCTGAGCACAGTTACACTGTATTAGCTAACTCATTCATGTTTTAAAATTAATGTTTATTTTTGTTTCTTAGTGCACTTTGGGATGCAATAAAATAATACCTTCTTGAATGGGGAGACACAGGCAAAGATAATCTAAGATGGCGCCACCATAGCTGGTCCCAATCTGACCAATGAGGTTAAGCTATTCTGAAATATAAAATGACATTACCACAGTTTCAACCAATGACGATGTTGGGAACCAGCTATGCTAGCGCCATTAGTTCCCCAGCGTGTCTCCCCATTCATGCCCGCCTAGTGCTTATCGTAAGGTTACTAACTAGGCCCATAACTAGCACCTAGACAATGTTGTGATGATTAATATTTTATAGGCAATAATTTTTCTACACTAACACTTTTACTACTGATTATACCTTTTTCATACGTGGGACGAGTTGCAGAACGAAAATATTACGTATTTTGGTTTTCATCAACTCGTCCCAAATGGGCCGTAGGCTTGTGGGACGAGTTGATGAACGACTCACTCGACTCGAAGACTACGATATGCAATTGAATAATTTTGGCGGCGTCACTATAAAGTAATTAACAATTTATTTACACACTAAATACAGACCTCTACTTTATACCACTTACTGAATTATTGGTACTTAGTGACTCACCGACCAGTGGTTCACATTGGCTCCGAACCGAAAACTCTGGAAGTCATGAGACTGGGTCTTTGGTCTTTGTCTTAGGCTTAGCATTTGGTAACTAATAACTTAGAATTTGGTTATATTTTTAATTAAAAACAACACAAATACAATTTTTTTTATAAATACTTCATATTTTTTTTACATATTTCACCGTTGGGGGTTATATAAATAACTGTTGCAACAAAATATTTGTTTACTTTTCAATTTGTAAATATCACATTTCAAACGATTGCGCAGTTCATGATGTGCATTTATTTGGGAAACTAGTTTCCATCGCCAGAATTTGTTTTGGTACAAAATTCTCGTATTTCTAACAAAACTTTTTAGATAGATTGGTATTATATTTCAATTCAGGATTAATTTAATTTCATGGCAGGAGTGCAATCAGTGTTAGGAGTTTCTATTGTTTGTTCTATCTGGATTATACCGAGTCGAACTAATGACATTAGATTTACAATGTATCCGGTTTTGAACTAGCAAAATTCTAGGTACTTATATAACAACTATTGTATTACATAAATACACTACAAATATTTGGTTCCAATCCACTTCCCCGCTACTTGGCATCCATTGTTTTTTTCAATAATACGATGAAAATACCAAAAAAGGCAACCAGTCATACCAAGGGGTATCGTATTACCCAGGACTAACTGGGTCGTGTAGGTCAGATAGGCAGTCGCTTCATGTAAAATACTGGTATTCAGCTGCATTCGGTAAGACTGGAAGCCGACCCTAACGTAGTTGGGAAAAGGCTAAGCAGATGATGATGATGAGGACGAAAATAAACAAAAAAAAAAGCCAGACATAGATAAACTAAAAAATTTGACTATGTACAAGAACTATTTCACGCGATATGAGTAAAATTGAAATAAAAATAGGTATAAAACGTGTGACAGCTCGACTCTTCAAATCTTGAGAAAGGTCGGTACTTAACCTTATGTTAGACTTTCCAAGGACTACTCGTACAGACTTCAAAAGTTATCTACACTAATATTTTAAAGAGGAAAGGTTTGTATTTTTGTGTGTATATTTGTAATGAATAAACTCAAAAACTTCTACGGCGATTTCAAAAATTCTTTCACCGTTAGAAAGCTACATTCATTCACCTTGAGTAACATAAGTTATATTTTATCCCCGTACTCTTATGGGAACGGGAAGTACGCGGGTGAAACCTCATGACGTCCGCTAGTTCCAAATAAAAATACTAACCATTTGATGGTATTTTCATTTCATTCAGAAAAGCCTCTGATTTTCCGGATTCATGTGCGTATAGTATAATTATCATTGCTTCGCTGAAGGAAAACATCGTGAGGAAACCAGCTTGCCTGAGAGATATTTCTTGACAGCATGTAAAGCCAAGTCAAAGGCCCATGAGTGGCATATAAACTCCGACACCAGGTTAGGCCCTAACCACACGATAAAGAAAGAAGTCCAAACCAACCAAATTACCTCACTTATTACCCTAAACACGTACACAAAAAAATACCTATAAATAAATCAAGGTACACACTACACAGCGTAGGGACTATTGAATACCATTTTTCATGATATACTGAACTTTGCTATTATCATAACGGCTTGAAATGATATAGCGAGCTTGTTTTGACGTACGCTCGGCATCCATGAAATGGAAAAGTTATATTCAGTACTGAACGAACGTGTAAGTAGTCTTTTATTTATTGAGTGGAAGTTCAAGGATACAATCTTGTAGACGTTTTTTTGGGGAAAATTGTCGGGAATTATTTTATTTCTACGTGAGTCTAGTTTTTTCGTGAAATAGGTTTTATTATACAGATGGGTATTAGAGTTTGTTTGCTGCGATGTGGCTAACAAATCATGAAGCTTCAGTAGTATCGTCATTAGCATTGATAGCCTTGTTCCATCCACTGCTAAGTATAGACATCCTCCCATGTGCCATGCTTCTATAGGAGTACGAAGAACAGGTTGCAAAGTTCCTCAATACTCCATAGAAAAAGGAGGATCCTCCGATCAGACGGGTGGCGTGTCTGGTGGGCAACTGCGCGACAGTTGTCGGGGTTTTATACCATGGTCTTTGTGTTTTTCTATCACGGATAACTTATTCTAATAGTGCGATTCAGAATTTGATGCTAGTTTTTCCGTTGTGTCATGGATGGCGCTGTAATACTTTTTGTACTCTTCACTACACTTTCCTGAACTGCGTGAGTCTCCTGCGTGAATTAAGCCTTTTCTGGGATCTAAGTACAGTTTTAATAAAATAATCCAGGTACCTAATGCAGAGTTTACTCTTATCATGCTCAAAGAAACACGATAGCAAAATACTACTAAATATACTTTTCTTGTTAAATAAGGAAAAATTACACCAAAAAGAACACATAAAAACATACATCGAACTTCAAAACTTCTTATTTACCTAAAAAGAACTCTCAACCGCCTCTTACACAGTCCTTTACCACTCAATCCAACAAGAAACATCATATCATAATTGTTGGTAAAAAAGTTTTCCGTTTCAAGATTCTCGCGATACAAAACGAGGGAGAGATGTATAAATATTTTTTGTACAGGTGGTATAAACCGCCCGAGGATATTGGAGGATAAATTGATTGTTCGGGGTCGGTTTTCCATTTAGATATGGAAATTTCCGGGATTGTGTACGAAAATCTTCGATTTTACCTACCTACCTTTTTTTTCAACAAATCACTGTAAGAGCCAGGGAGCTTTTATTCATGCGATTCTCGTAATTTGATCGTGTATTTTGCTGGACCAGTGAAATTATGATGTAAGTATCCTTTCTTTTTTGTCGAAATATAAATGACCAATATATAAATTAAGCCTAGTTTACTTTGACAGTTCTGCGAATTAATTATCAAAATAATAAATAACATTTCATATTTATAGGTTACCAAACATAATATGTCACTGTCAATAAAATATGATTTATTGCGACCAAAACGAAAAAATAACAAGATCATAACGTAATAAATACTCAATAACCGAAGGTAAAACTTTAATAGAACCACAATACGTCAGCCCAGTTAAAAGGCCCACGAGCAATTTCGTTTTCGCTTCGTCCATAAAAGAAATACAGCGGTCACAAATTTATTTATGTTCAGTTATTGTACGTCATGTCCCAGTGATCGTAATAAAACATAGCGTTTACATCCGTGGGCCACAAGAGACGCCATTCAAACAAACGTGACCCTTTCAGCATCGTATTATTAGATTCAGAATGAACGTACCTAACATATAAACAACGGACACACGATCGACTTTCATGATAAAGGGTTCGTCCATACGAAATTAATTCAATAACAAAGGTCACTGTTGTCTTGTTGTCTCCTTCTTTATATCCCCAAATTGGATCGTCGAGATGTTTCATTTCACTCTTATTCGGTTACTGTTTGACTTTTTCTCTTATTGAAGATTGAAATTGTGTCTCTAACTCGGCCCGCGATTGCCCGCCTCAAAGTTTCCAAGTTTTGATATCGTATTACCCAGCGTTTTTAGATATTGCCTTTTCAATAAAAATATATTATTCCTTATTTTATCGACAGCTCTTTACTAGTTTGCGAAGAATAAAGGCGCTTAAAATTATTTATGGCTGTCGTTTAAATACTCTGGGCAAGACATACGCGTCTGGGAGACTTTGGTAACGGATTTATTCTATTACTCTACCTGGTTTCCACAATTTGAATAATAGATTGAATAAATTCTTCCAGAGCTGCCTAAATAAATCATTTTCTCAGCCAAGTATAATAAACACTTTCGCGGCCTATATTGAGAAACTTGGTCAAACTAACGGAAATGCCCCAAAACTAAATTGAAACGAATGGCTCCAAGTTATATACTAATTAGACGACAACACAAGAACTTTGTACGTACAGTATACGTCTCCTTAGAGTGTCGAAATTAGAGTTAAACTAAACTTGTTTACCTTTCTGCTGAGCTGTTTATATGAAAGTTTGCAAATACGCCACCTCGGGGAAGTAAAATTTTGCTAAAAGTGCCATGCCCCAAGTTTGTTTAGTTCTCTCATGCTTCAAAGTAGTTAAGTAATTTGTATAAAATTGTTTTACCTACTTGAACTTGTTTTGCATCTGTTCGCGTACTTTGCGGTTATCATAAAAGCTATGCGACGTCCATGTGTATTTGGAAATGGGGGCTAAATATTCTGTAGTATTTTGTTACAGTGTAAATATTGGGTATAGAGTAAAAGTTGGGGGCGGTGCTTTTTGACACAAAGAGTTCATAAATGTGTGTGTGTTAGTATTTTATAATATTAAATAATTTACAGCAACATCCAGAAATGACAATAATTTCAAGGAAATAATGCTCATACCCTTGTTTTCGTTATAATTATGTTAGTTTGATTTAAACCCACATTTAATGAATGCCAATCTTGGTGGACGTTAGAGTAACCTTACATTTTTATAAAATTATCTGCCTTATTAACAGACTAATAGAACAATAATACCTTGTCCTATTATTTCAAGAAATGAAACTTGACAGTACACTAACTTTACTGTCTCTTTATGATGTTAGTCAACGTGGCGTGACAACAGGTTTTATATCTTTTTTATGCCTCTGTAAAGACAAGTCCCTATATTTATAAAATAAGATGATTCTCTGTGCAAGGACACGGCGTTGTCCTTTAAGATGTAGCGAAGGAAATTATGTCAAGGTGAGGTCTATTTGTTTATTGAGAAAATATACTCAAAGCATTTATTTCAAATAGATCCGTGACAGGCACTTTTGCATAGTCAGAAATAAGCTACCTACAGTCCAGCATAATAACTATGGACTGTAGTAGTCATAAAAACGTCATATTTGCAAATTATATATTCGGTACCAATGATATTATAAAGAAGATACGCCATGTTCATACTGAATGGCGTTCAGATATCGTTGCGAGTAATTTAAAACTACGACAGCGATAGATAATACGGAACGTATAAGATAGAAAGAGATAGCTAGCTATCAAAGTGCAACAATTGTATCACTTTGTCCTCAACAATTTGTGCGTGCTAGTGCGATATCTACCTGTTTTTACTATATAATATCATTGTTCGGTACTGTATTCTATATCATTTGTGGTATGCGAAAGTTTAACGTTTTATATAACTTAACAAAAATACCCACATTTAAATATTTATTTTATTTTGAGAAAGAATTTTCTCTAAGAGAGAGAGCCGCACATAGGGAGGAGTGGAAGGCTATGGAGGAGGCCATTGCCCAGCAGTGGGACAATATAGGTTATTAAAAAAAAAATCTCTATAATGTTATTGATTTCTAAAAACAGACAACTAACAAAACGAAATTTCAAAAGGATGGAGATTGTACAAATAAACTTCAAATTGGAGTCATGCAAACATTTATTTTCTGAAGTCAACTCAGTATGAAAGCAATATTTTCAAATTATTAAATCAACGAAAGAGAAAATATATCTGAGTAACTTTAGGTATCTTCATTTTCATTGTCTTCACAATTTCGTTAAAAATGATGGAAAAAGGGGAACTTCTCCCCTAACATTTTGTTGCTTTTCAATCAATTCTTTCGGCTGAACACAAACAAGCAACTGGCAGGTTATAAGAATGTGTTTTGGATATAAACTTGGATTTTATTAACTTCGGAAAATTAATCTTTGTTACGTTTTCTTTTTCGAAGAAATATTGCAGTTTTTATTGGATTCATTTCACTTTATTTTCGTGCGTTGAAGTTTACAGTTAGACATTTTTCAGGATATTGGATAGGAAAGTTAGATGGTTTTATATTTATGTTAGTGATTAATGTTTTAAGTTCTGAAAGTTTTGAGTGCTGACATTTTAGAGATAGATCTGGAAAGCTAATTTATTATCTTTGAACACCACAGAATTAAAGCCAATCAAAACATGCTAATTTTCTATTCTAAAATTTCAGCATCTAAACAAAACAAAAATACCACATTTTTATCAACTTCGACATGAAAGCCAGTTTTTTTTTTCTAACCAAAGTCGTTTTCATGTAAAAAAAACCACACCAACATCAAAGGGGCCATTTCATCGTCAAAGAAGACCGCTACTACCAAAACGATGGATATAATCGTGTAGCTCCCATTTCGACAAAAAATAAACAGTCACATATTCTCGGTATCTATTGAAAGGAAACGTAACGTCACCATATTTTCCTGTCGAAATTTCCGCCACTTTGATAAAGATTAGGTTATCTATATCTTTACGATCTAAGGCCCCGTTCAGAGTGAGGAGCTTGCGCGGACGCTAGAGTGCGCGTGGAGTAACAGATATAATGAAACTTACGTTTGCGTCTACAGCGTTTACTAGAAAGGTATGGTCGTATTTCAGGGTGTGATTCAGAATTGTAGGCAAACAATATTTCTAAATCTTTAGAAGTTTTAAATTTTCTCAAAAACTTAAATAAAAAACTTAATTCACTTAATTTAAAAACCTACAAATTGACTTAATTTAATACTTAATTTAAAAACCTATAGTTACCAACTTTGTTTGATGCAGCTTATTATACGCCAGCAATTACATTTTGCAGTAAGAAGGGAATAAAAACCAACTGTTACATTATTACATACATGGCTGAGTTGTAAGCACCTTGGATTCAAATCCCAAGAAGATACACCTATCTTTTTATCCGAACACCTGACTCCCAAGGGGTCCCGCCTTCACTTCCTGGCCCGGGACTTGACAAAGTCAGGAGCTTACAAATTTTGCTGGACTGCGTATGGAAAGATCTACGTAAAGAAAAATGAACTCTCACCTACCATAACAATTAGAAGCGAAGAGCAGGTACATAAGCTTATTCTGGATAAATGACTCTTAGAGCATGGTCATCTACTGTGCTTACGTTACAATTTACCTTGCAAAATGATTAATTTTCCTATGCTTTGTAAAATAGTTTTATCCACTTTTTGTTATTTACGACACTTTTTGAAATGTGTTTTTATTAATTTGGGCAATTTGTTTATTTGCTGCTTGTCCATAAACTTTTGTACACGTCAAATTTTTTATGCCAACCTCAACACACCAAATTCCTACACACACACAAACACACTCTGTACACTTAATGATTATCTGCACACAAAAATCATAATAACTCAGTATTGTCATCCGAACTGCAATCATCTTACTATGTCCCGCATTTGTTTCAGTACACTGGTATGTAGCATTGACGTATATGACACTGTGACGACTACTCTATTAATTAATTAATTCAATGGATAGCACCCTACGAACACTAACTGAAATAGACGAAATTGAAGTTGCACGAACATATGAATGCGCCTGTACGGATTTACATAATCATATTACTACTGGTAAAAACGATTTGACCATTATTTCGTAAAATATACGGAGTATTTACTGCAATTTTGATGATTTTACACTCTTATTATCCACATTTAAATTTGAAACCGACATCATAATTTTAACTGAATGTAGACTACACTCAAATAAACCAATCCCACAACTCAGTAACTACCTTTCCTTCTATACTACACGCCAACTAAATCAAAATGATGGAGTAGTTGTTTACATAAAAAAATCTTTAAAACCTAAAGTAAAAGAAAGTCTGGCACAGGCATCTTGTCTTCAGCTAGATATACTTAATAATATTCTTCTGTGTATATATCGTTCCCCATCTAACACAAACGCAGATTGTTTTGTAGATTCTCTAAGCACACACCTCAATAGTTTAAACTCCCAGCAAAGCATTATTATAGCAGGAGACATTAATATTAACCTCACAACTAAAGACATTGAGCCGCCGCATGAATATAAAAATAGGACAAACTACCTTAACATGTTATCACTATACGGCATTCTACCTGGACATACACTACCTACACGAGAATCGAACTGTTTAGACCACTTCATGATTAAAATTAACAAAAAAAAGGTATCAGCATCTATTGCTATTCTACATACGACTATCACCGACCATTACACCACATTTCTATCATTATCAAAGCTACAAATCAAACAAAATATTAATAAAACTACCTCATCTATTGATTTCGAACAGGCCCTAACACACCTTAGAGAAAATAACATTGCTGAGCTGCTGTTCTGTAACGACCCGGACCGACTAACTGACCTACTGTTATATAAATTGACTGAATCCATAAATCACAGCCCTGTTAACAAATTAATACCTAATAGCAAGCGTACTATTAAACCCTGGATAACCACTGGTATACTAAGATGCATTAGGAATCGGAATAAACTTCAAAAACAAACCCGCAATGATCCTTTTAATGAAATTCTAAAAGTAAATTATCGGCGGTACCGCAACTTTTGTAATAAACTAATTAAAAAATTAAAAAGGAAGTTTGAAAGAGAACTACTTGCAAAATCAGTAACAAACAGTAAATTATTATGGAAAAATATTAAAACATTAACCTACACAAATAATTCTAAAATCTTAAACACGGAACTACTACACATTAGACCAAGTCCAGCTGAATCTGTAAATTTCCTAAATGATTATTTTGCGAACATTGGTAAAGAGCTAGCCCAAAAAATTAAACCTTCAGCACATAACTCTAATACTTACCATTCAGAAAATTTACCATCACAGGTAAACTCGTTTGGTCTTTTAGATACTGATCCCAACGAAGTGGGCAGGATTTTGATGAGCTTAAAATCTGACAGTGCACCTGGCTGGGACATGTAACAACTAGATTCTTGAAATACATAGGCCATGAAGTTGTTCCAATTATAGCCCACTTAGCTAACCTCTGCTTCACAAAGGGGGTCTTCCCTGCGCCTCTTAAGCAATCCATCATCATTCCGGTTCACAAGGGTGGGGACAGAGATGATGTCAACAACTACAGGCCCATATCCATTTTACCAGCTATATCTAAAATAATAGAAAAACTAATAAATAATAGACTCTTAAAATATCTACACAAATTGAATATCCTAAGTAACACACAGTTTGGATTTAGACAGGGTAGGTCAACCGAAGATGCGGTTGCTGCCCAGTTCTCTAGTAGCTGATAATCTGGATAGGGGCAGTAAATGTCTGACTTTGTTTCTGGACCTAAAAAAGGCGTTTGACACCGTGTCTGTTCCCATCCTAATAAACAAATTGGAAACGGCTGGGGTAAGAGGAATCCCGCTCAAACTTTTTCGAGACTATCTTTCAAACAGGAAGCAGAGGGTTAAAGTGGGAGAACATGTAAGTTTCGACGCGGATGTCACTTTCGGAGTCCCCCAGGGAAGTGTGCTAGGGCCTATGCTTTTCCTGCTCTATATCAATGACCTCTGCAATCTCAAAATCAACAATGCAAAAGTATTTTCTTATGCCGACGACACTGCTGTCGTCTTTACTGGGAATACCTGGCGTGAAGTTGCCTTAAGTGCTGAAGCTGGTATGACCCAAATAGCTAGATGGCTCATAACTAACCTACTTACATTAAACACAGCTAAAACAAATTATATATGCTTTAGTATTTCAAATCGTACACAACCAAGTGCAGATTTCCGTATAAGAGTGCATACATGTGATGATGCACATAATTTTTTATGTCCAACACTAGACAGAGTATCACAGACGAAATATTTGGGTATTGTTGTTGACCATAGATTATCGTGGTATCCCCAGGTTGAACAAGTTACAAATAGGATTAGAAAACTGAGCTGGATCTTCAAAACTCTGTCCCCAGGTTGAACATTTTACAAATAGGATTAGAAAACTGAGCTGGATCTTCAAAACTCTGAGGCATATTGTACCAAAAAATGCTCCTACAAACACAAAAACCCCCAGACATCTCCTCAACGAAATATACTTGGCTTTGGTATAATCTGTCTTAGTGTACTGCATCCCCATATGGGGAGGAGCGGCTAAGACTAAATTTAATAATCTTGAGGGGGCACAACGTGCTCTGATTAAACTAATGTATTTTAAGAGGATTAGATATCCTACCCAAAGTCTTTTCCAAATTAGCGACTTACTCTCGGCGAGAAAACTATACATAGTCAAAACTATTCTAAAGTTACACAAAACCCTACCTTATGTCCCTGGCCAAACCTTGAAAAGAAGAAAAGACATAATAGCAGTAGTTACCCAGACGAAAACCAAGTTTGCCAGCATACAATATAAAAAACGCTCAGCTCAGCTGTACAATAGATTTAATAGAGAGATTTATGTACAGTCACGGACTATAAATGATGAGCCACTTGCCACCATTCGTATTTTAGCCGTGTAATGCAAATCGGGTTTATTCGGGTATATTCGTACATAGTACAGAAAGACTACATAAAGTCGACGAATTACAGGTGTAGCAACCGTAACCTAGCGACAATTGTTTTAGCGTAGCCATAGTAACGTTGGCGTACGGAGAGATTGTATCTTTTCTGACATCGACATTTCAACTGTCACTCTGGCTTCGGATAGGTTTTCAGAAATAAATAAATAGTATTTAATAAGGACTATTTCAAAGGAGGTCAGTATCAAATAGTTTGGGATACACGTCAGCACATTTATCATTGTCAACTTATAAGTCATTTTTCATCCTCTATGGATAAGACTATTTCCGATTATTAGTAATGTGTCATTTTGTTTCCGAGCATTCGGTTTGAGTTCGTGTTTAATCGTGTAATCTCGTGAATGTATAAAACTGCAAAATTGGAAATCTTGAAAGTGGCTTATCAATTATAGTCCGTGACTGTACATAACAAGAAACAACATGAAGGTAAAAAAATACTAACTAGTTGGATTAAACCACTTACCTACGAAAACACGGAGGCATTGCTAAAATAAAATACAAACCGAGAACATTTTCTATCCCACACACTCACGCAGTCATAAGCACACCAAACACACCCTTTCACAGACCCACGCTTATATTCTCAACACTCACTCATCCATTCTCCCTACACAACATAACCCCTCCCCCATACAGGATTACATCATACATACAGGATCACATCATACACTCGCTCACACACCCCTCCCCATACACTCACTCAAACACCCCTCCCCATACACTCACTCACACTGAACCATTCCCCACAGTGACAAGCACATTTACTTTCTCACTTTTAGTTTTTTTATATCTTAATTTTGTATTTTTCATTGTGTATTTTTCAAATTTATTTTTTCTGTAGTTATTGTTTAAAAAAAAAACAGGTTTGCTAATGGTTTAATTTATGTTATGGAAGAGTGGAGTTTCCTGACACAGGCTTTAGACGCCTAAAAGGAAACTCCAACCACTAGTTTGTAAGAAAAACTTGGCAAAAACAATAAATATTTTTTCATTTTTTTTTTCATTTTTTCATGGCTGTGAAGATTAATTACTTTTTCGTAGCACTTGCTCAAAAAAGTGACATTCTATGCCACAAAAAGCGAACATAACAATAGTCATTTTTAATCTGTTAAAAACAGGGAAAGAAAATTGTACTGAATTTCATTCATCCTAGGGGAGAATGTGATTTAAATTTGGAATACTTACCAAAATTAATACTGAACTACATCTGTGTGTAAATTGAGTTTGTATATAAAGCATTATACATCTTTTTGAAAAAGGAATACGCATTTATTATGCAGTTATGATTATTAAATAAAATTACGAAAACCGACGAGGTCGTATGAGCTTGATGCCTTTGCTTTTCCGACAAAAAATATTATATAAATACACTAACGTTAATTTTATTTTAATTTATTTTTATAAATAAGTTAATGTTCTAAAAATACGTTACGATGTTAAATCAAAGCAACAGTGACAGTGAATTGTCGGATTCCATCAGTGCAAATGCTGCCGCAATTATAAATAATTTGCTTCCAACAAAATCCAAGGAAAATTATTTAAAAACTTATGAAGTATTTTCAACGTGGAGAAGTGCGAAAGGCCTATCAATTTCAGAATGAGTACTTCTTGTCTATTTTGATTATTTATCCAAGAGAAAGAATCCGAATACACTTTGGTGCATATACTCAAAACTGAAAGCTACAATAAGCATCAAACACAGCATTGAAATAAATAGATTCACGAAATTACTGGCTTTTTTAAAAAGAAAATCAGAAGGGCATTGCGCAAAGAAGTCTAAAATTTTTACGACTCAAAATGTGGAAAAATTTCATAATGAAGCTCCTGACGAAATTTTTCTGGCCACAAAAGTAAGTATACATGATTTAACTATGTATATTTCGTATCATAGTAATGGTAGTTATTCTATATATTTACCTGTTTTTTATGTTTGTTATAGGTGGCCTTAATTTTTGGACTCAATGGTGCTTGCCGCGGATGTGAACTTGTAAACTTAAAGGTGGAGGACGTTGAAAATCATTCCAACGAGTTACTGCTGATTAATGTAAAGGAAACTAAAACAAATTAAAATCGGTCATTCATTGTACAAGAACAATATACTACAATCAATCATAAATACCAAGCATTACGTCCCACCAACATGGAAAACAATAGATTTTTTATAAACTATCGGAATGGGAAATGTATTCGACAAGCCATCGGCAAAAATAAAATTAGCAATATGCCAAAGGAAATTGCTAAATATTTAAAACTTAAAGATGTTGAACTCTACACCGGTCACTGCTTTAGAAGAACTTCGGCGACTTTCATGGCGGATTCAGGAGCGGATATTACGTCAATAAAAAGACACGGTGGTTGGAGCTCTGATAGAGTAGCTGAGGGTTATATCAAAAGCTCAATGGCGAATAAAACCATATTAAGCAGTCAAATTAACAAAAATATAAAACTTAATCCATCAGAGCCACAACCATCAACTTCTTCTTTCTTATCTTCGTCCGTAACTCACGATGCACCACCACCACTATCTCCGACGTATACTATCTACAATGAAACGCAAGTTCCTCAGACGCAAGAACAGATAAATGCTCAAATCAACTCATCAACAATAAATGTACCAAACAAAAATGTAACTCTCTCTATCAATCATTGGACTAATATTTCGAATGTTAACTTTTACTTTTAATTGTCATTATTTTTAACTAGCTGACGTCCCGCGGTTTCACCCGCGTAGTTCCCGTTCCCGTGGGAGTACGGGAACAAAATATAGCCTATAGCACTCACGAATAATCTAGCTTTCCTCCAGTGAAACAATTTTTAAAATTGGTTCATTACTTCCGGAGATTACCCCTACATACAAACTTACAAACAAATGTTACCTCTTAATATTAGTATAGATAAATGCTTATCTCATATTATTATTGTGTTAATTTTTTCGCAAATGGTACGAAAAGTAGAGTATTTTCCTCGGTGATAAAGCTGTCTTAGTCTTGGGTGAACTTAAATCCCTCGCTACACTCAGGACTTGTCTTAAATCCCTCGCTTCACTCGTGATTTAAGTTTTTAACACCCTCGCTACGCTCGGGAGTGAACCTCGAGTCCTTCGTTACGCTCGCAATTTAAATCGTCACCCACGACAGAAGACACTGATTTATCCCCTTGGTTAATAATCTACTATTACACACATGTTATTGGTTAAAACGAAAAATATTTAGATCATTCCAAAGAGCACAACAAACATAACAATATGAATAAAATCCCGAAGACTGAGACAGCGGCGACGCTCTCACATTTTGCCAGTTATGTTCAAGTCCTAACATCATAACATTACGCCTGTAATCCCCGACGGGTTAAGCAGAGGTGTACTTAATACCCCACACCTACGTTTCCCCAGTTATGTTCAAGGCCCACGTAATACCGAGCGAGCCTATTGCCAATAACTAGTAAAAAAACTTGACTCCATGGCTGCTACTAAGAGATTCTTGACTTACGACCATTTTTACGACCAACTTACTGTTTATAAAAACTGATAGCTGCGAGACTGGCATATTAACTGTCAGTTATACGTAACTAAGTTATAGAAAACTGGCCTAAAAGACACTAAACCAACAAAGCATAACAAGGAAGTAAAACAAACAAAAGAGACAGTAAAAACCAGTCCATAAACGTCCTCAATTAACAAGTCACTCAAATAAAGTCGCGTGCTTAAAACCAAACATCGAAGCCTTCCCAAGTATTGAATTATAGATGAGTTCCGAAGAAAAATAATTACTTACAGGGGAGTACTTACGTTTAATTATTTCCGAACAATTCAGTTGGCAGCCTCGAAATGGCGCCGACTAAAAGAACCTTTCAACGGGAACCAATTAGTAAAAGTAGGTGCCTACAATGCGTCCGTATAGATCAATAAATTATTAACCTGACTACAAAGGACACGCTTCATAGAAATAAGTGGCGGGAAAAGTTGATTTTTGTAAAGTGACATTTCTTTTTTTCTTTTGTCACTTTGACGTTTGTCGGTTTCATAGAGTAGAAATGGCTTTTTTTCTCTGTGGAGTTTTCTAATAGTTAGTAATGATTAGTTTTTGTTTTGTTGTAATTTTACGTACACAATAAAGAGGATAATAATAAAAGGTGTAAAAAACCTCTTAACGAAGCCGAAAGGCACTTGTTCTCCCCGTCATTGCGATATTTTTTTATTCTACACCTTACCTTCGGAAACCTTCTAGTTACGGAGATATTGGGGGTCAAAGATTCAACTTTTTGACAAGATTTTTTTTAAATACAAGTTTTTTATTGTGAGATTTTTAAACACCTCAACGACCCCCGTACTATTCAATACATCCATCAGCACAATGTTTTGAGTGCGTTACATTGAGTTCTATCACAAAACATGATTTTTCTCGCCAAAAAAAAAAAGTCGTTTCCCAGCAATAATTTTTGTGTAAAGTTACTATTTACATCAAACTAGATGTACAGAATGCTTGGTTGACAGCTTCGTGATGAGGTTGTTTACACCCTGTATTATCGTAGAACTACTACTAACTGGTGGATGTGAAATCGTTTCTTTGGCTATGTTTTCCTTACCTAAATAAATTCCTTCCTTTTCTATGAAAACTTTTGATAAAAGATTACATTGGAATCCAAATGGATACTATATCCTCTCTGTCATATCTCATAACGCAGGAAGGATGGAAATAGCCTACCTATTCTCAGTGGAAGCTACATTGCATTAAAGCTAAAGTATTTTCATCTTACTCCTAGCCATTTTCCTTGAGAAATAATTCATTTCAATCACAGCGGACAAGTGAATCTCGTCGTGAAATGAACGCGGTTTATTTTATATATTTTTATTAAATTCCTGAGATATTATCTGTCTTTATCCGGGCTTGGAGACGAGGTTCAACGTCAGATTGACTACACTATCTGACCTATTTAACTTAATTAAGTTACAAATGAATTCGACTCTTGCATGAGTCGATTTTTAAAGAAATTTTGTTGCATCTATGGGTGATTTCCGTTGTGATTGAATGGATGGCAATAAAGTATTACATTAGCGCTGAACCTCTGATTACCCGAATTTTCTATGAATCTAGTTACGAATGATTTTCGTCGAATCATCATAGTGTTTTTTATGCTACATTTTATTTGCTACGCTTTTAACTAATTTAATGTCATTGGACTTAGAAGTAGCTACGCTAAGTTATGTTTGTGGTGTTATAAACGTCGTTTACAGCTCTAATAGAAAAACTTTTTAACCAAAAATAAAACCGACTTCAAAAAACACAATAAAGTGAAAAATAAATTTAGCTTCAGAAGTCGGTGACCTTTGTTTGATTGATTTACTTTTTTTGTCACCGACTTCTGAAGCTAAATTTATTTTTCACTTTTTTGTGTTTTTTGAAGTCGGTTTTATTTTTTGTTAAAAAGTTTGTTAGTTTTCCATTTCTAGTTGTCCCTAAACAAATATTTGCCATGAATTTATTGTCAAATTGTTAACAACACATGTCATGGTAATAGGCGTATCCGCAATATATGGAAGTTATGGAACTTCACATACCTTTTTATTCGGATGGGAAAACATCAAATTACCCCTCCCGCTCTCGGCGGAGCGGAAGGTAGTGTCAGAATTTTACTGACTAAAACCCATCCATGTTCCTTCTTAGCCCTTTGCGTTCCAGGGCCGCAGTATCTCTTTAGAACAGTCCCTTTTGCTGACATCGCTTTGAGGCGCGCGCGGAACACGAACGCGCTAACTTAACATACCTAACTGTCGAAATCTGGGTATATTGTACACATCTGCGTACCCCCTCAGAGGATACAGGCGTGATGTTACGTCATTTGAGGCTCGCGCGGAACACGATTGCGCCAACTTAACATACTTAACTGTCGAAATCTGGGTGTATTGTGCCTACACATCTGTGTACCCCCTCAGAGCATACAAGCGTGATGTTACGTCATGGTGTTGTATAAACAATGAACATCCAAGCAATTTCAGCAGATTTGCCGTCTATTTTTGAAGAGTTCCATTGTATATCCCCGAAGATCAGCATCAGATGTTCACAACATTAAAATGGGACCACACGGGAAGCACCAGCTTTCAAATAAAAAAAGAATCATCAAAATCGGTTCACCCAGTCGAAAGTTCTGAGGTAACAAACACAAAAAAAAAATACAGTCGAATTGAGAACCTCCTCTTTTTGGAAGTCGGTTGAAAAGACAACATAATGTCTATAGGTATTTTCATTTTCAAATGTTAGTTGCTACGATTTATACTCAATTTCTCAAAATCGGATTAGATTTCCGTAAATAAAATCAATTTTAAGAAAAGTGATAATATTTTGTGGCGGTTTAGCACTAATTTGATCAACAATAACAACAACAACAGCCCGTAACATCCACTGCTGGACATAAGCCTCTCCCATGTTGGGAGGAATTTGCCGTAATCTCCACGCTTGGCAGTCGGATTGGAGATCGCAGTGATGAAAGACTAACAGAAAACGCTGCTGCCCATTCTCTGGTCTACGGAGGCGCAAGGTGTTCTGCCTCAGACATTAGTCGCCTTATACGACACCCGTGAGTGTAATGGGTGTATTTGATCAACATTTAACCGTAATTTGAAAACCTAAAAACTCGGGCCAAGTTTACGCGAACAAAGAAATAGCAAAGAGTTTTCTAGCGGTTAAGTATTTATTACTTAATAGTTTCATAAAACAAAAGCTGAATCAACATTAATTTCAACTTTAGCTACAAGAATCATTGTTACCAACAACGCTTCAAGAATTCTCGTTAGCCTTACCGGTTGGACAATGCTAAAAATGACAACTTTTCGCCCCGCCATACAAAGTTGAACTAGAATAACTCTGTTAGTGTCATTGTTGAAATGAATATTTTAAGAAATATTCCCGGCTTAACTACTACGTTGGAAATACCTTGGAATATTGGGGAATATTTTTAGGAGATGGTTTGTTATTGTAACGTCTTTGTAGACATTAAAGGTTAGACAAGAAATACACTTTTTATTCCAGTGGTCACATGCTAGTCGACCTGTAGTTCTGTTTTCGATTCCCTGATCTGGACAGGTTTTATTCGGATTTTTCCGTTTACATTTTATCAGAAAATTAGTAGTAGTTACGGGATCCTGCCGTTTTGTCGAAAAGATTTTGACAAAATTTCATTACCCAAACAAATTTTAGCAACTTTTTTTATACCATTGCAATATTTCGAATGATTTTAGTACGCATATTTTTATTTGGTCAAATTTTTACTTGGCAAAATATTATTACCAAGTATAATGTCATTATGGCATTTGGTCTTTAATCAAATAATTTATTACAGCAAACAATCTTCAGACAATAAACATTTGGTGAAATGATTTGTTAAGACAAAAAATTTTAAGGCAAAAATAACATTTATGGATATAATTAAAGGTATCGACTGATGAAGTCTACGCTCCGTCCAGCACAGATCCAAATCCAAAACCCCGAGAGCTTTCAGCTTGAACTCCACAACCGTTTCGAGTGCCTAGGAAGCTCAGTGGACGAATACACCGATGGGTTCGTGGAAACTGTCCATACGACCGGGTCTAAGTTCTTCAAGGCGCGTCGTACAGATCAGAACAAGAGGCTCTCCGATCACACTCTCAAGCTCATGAATGAGCGGCGTGAGATGATCCTGCAGTCTTCAGACGAGGCGTGTAAATATCGGCAGCTCAATAGACGGATCTCTAAATCCTTGAAGAGCGACCTCCGCCGCTTTAATACCGAGCGTATTAAAGACGCGATTGAGCGGAATAAGGGCTCCAAGGTATTTGCAAGAGATCTGGCTATTGGGCAGAGCCAGCTCACGAAACTGAAGACCGACGATGGTAGGATCTTATCCGCCAAACCGGAGCTTCTGAGGGAGATCGAGAGCTTCTATGGACAGTTGTACACGTCAACTAGTAAACCCGTCGTAGATCTAGCAAATGACCCAAGAGCTAGACTGACCCGACACTATACCGAAGACATCCCGGACGTCAGCCTGTACGAGATTAGGATGGCTCTGAAGCAGCTCAAAAACAACAAGGCACCGGGTGATGACGGAATTACGGCCGAACTCCTGAAGGCGGGTGGAAAACCGGTACTTAAGGCCCTTCAGAAGCTGTTTAATTCCGTCATACTTGAGGGAAAAACGCCACAGGCATGGTGCAGGGGTGTGGTGGTACTCTTCTTCAAAAAGGGTGAGAATGCCCGGTTGAAGAATTATAGGCCCATCTCACTTCTAAGCCATGTCTACAAGTTGTTTTCTAGAGTCATCACGAATCGTCTCGCGCGCAGGTTTGACGATTTCCAGCCACCCGAACAAGCCGGTTTCCGAAAAGGCTATAGCACCGTTGACCACATACATACGCTGCGGCAAGTTATACAGAAGACCGAAGAGTATAACCTGCCTCTCTGTTTAGCGTTTGTGGACTACGAGAAAGCCTTCGATTCCATCGAGACCTGGGCTGTACTGCAGTCTCTCCAACGATGACAAATCGACTATCGGTACATCGAGGTGTTGAAGTGTTTGTACAAAAACGCCACCATGTCAGTCCGACTTCAGGACCAACCCTCGGAACCTATCCTCCTGCAGCGAGGTGTGAGACAGGGAGACGTCATATCTCCGAAACTGTTTACCGCTGCACTGGAGGATGTCTTCAAGGTTCTGGACTGGAGAGGGCTAGGCATCAACGTCAATGGCGAGTAAATCACTCACCTTCGGTTTGCCGACGACATAGTGGTCATGGCTGAGACCATGGAGGACCTCAGTACAATGCTCGATGACCTCAGTAGAGCTTCCGGAAGAGTGGGTCTTAAAATGAACATGGACAAAACCAAGGTCATGTTGAATGCCCATGTCACACCCACTCCTATCAAGATCGGAGACTCTACACTCGAAGTTGTAGACGATTATGTGTACCTGGTACAAACGGTCCAGTTAGGTAGGTCTAACTTCGAGAAAGAGGTCAATCGTCGAATCCGACTCGGCTGGGCAGCGTTCGGGAAGTTGCGCAGTATCTTCACGTCCAACCTACCGCAGTGTCTCAAGACGAAAGCCTATGACCAGTGTGTGTTGCCAGTGATTACATACGGGACCGAAACGTGGTCGCTTACAATGGGCCTCATCAGAAGGCTTAAAGTCACCCAAAGGGCAATGGAGAGGGCTATGCTCGGAGTTTCCTTGCGCGATCGAATCAGAAATGAAGACATCCGCAAGAGAACCAAGGTTACCGACGTAGCCCGAAGAATTGCCAAACTTAAGTGGCAGTGGGCAGGGCACATTGCTCGCAGAACGGATGGCCGATGGGGTCGAAAAGTTCTGGAGTGGCGACCGCGAACCGGAAGACGTTGCGTTGGAAGGCCTCCCACTAGGTGCACCGATGACCTGGTGAAGGTTGCGGGAATCCGCTGGATGCGAGTCGCACGGGACCATTCAATGTGGCGACACTTGGGGGAGGCCTATGTCCAGCAGTGGACGTCTTTCGGCTGAAAATGATGAAAAAAAATGATGATGATATAATTAAAAAATGCAATTTTATTTTAATAATTATAATCATTTGTTGAATGCAAAATATTTTTACATTATAATTTTATTTTTTTTGCAATGGACATTAGCAATTTTGTTTCGGAGTATTCAGACTTGTGTTGCAGAATTCGATTAATTCTTTCGTCTTTATCCATATTTTTTTTCTTTTTTTGTGGCACGACTTGCATTAATAGAAAAAAAAAAGATATTGTTTTTAGTAGGTTACCCGGAACTCAACTATTTAGATTAGGATATAATTATTTATTTAAAAAAAACGTTTAAGTTAGGTTAAAACTGTGACTTCCAGAACGACTACATTATATAGAAAAAAAATGGATGGAGGAAATTGGAAAAAAACGCTACTTAGCAGTTCACATTTTTGTCATTGAAGCATTTGACTGAATAGGAAAGGGTGAATTGAAAACTGACGATAAATATTTGGCTTATTTGATTTTGCGTAAAAACTGTTATTCTAACTGAAATATTTGACTAAATAAAAATGTTAAAAGTACTAGTTAGTAAACAAGTTATACTTTAAACGTTCATTTCCCAAACATTAGGTTTGCGTTACAATTTTTTGTGAATAGATTTTTTGCTAAGTAATAATTTGGCAAATGAAATTATGCGAAAAAAATTTTGGGAAGTGAAAATTTGTCAAATTCCTTTCGGTCAAAGAAGGGAGACCCAGTAGTTCCACACTGCGACATATCAAGCTATATATATCCAATATAACATGGTCTCACTTTGTATAGATTTCCGATACAATGAGAGATCCGCTTATAGTGGTTTTGCACAGCTTGATTGGTCGTCGAGCGTACGCACAAATGTAAAGCTTCCACGATAAACTAATTTAAACTCGTTTATTTGTTTAATTTTACCAAAAATTGGCAGTACTAAAACATGTAATTATTATAATTATATTGAGAACGGTATTTATCCTCACAGAAATCTTATTAGACTCACCATTCCTACTACAAACAAAGTAGAATAGGGCAAAGATCTCTAGTGATGACTTTCATTTTTTTTATCAAGAGCTAATGTGGTCTACATTAGCTTACCGGGCGTTGGTTATCTCTAGCTCGTCTCGCCATTGTTTACGAGGTCTGCCGTCAGTATTTCTATTTATTCCATAAAAAGAAAACCGCAAGTGCACTCCAAAAATGTAATTCAAAATTACGTACACAGCATAAAAACCGCGTCTTCCATGCAATAACGTATTCCAAAGCGTCATAGCTCAGGTGGGTAGACCGCAAACATTCCCGCTGTGCTGTACGTCTGCAACACCCAAATTGAACTTGTTTACCGAACAATCCCGCGAGCTGTACGAATACAATGTACGGAGGTAGCGGTTAAATTAATTTTCTGTGCGATTGTACTTTGTTTAAGTAGTGTTTTTGTATTAATTGGGGTTTTTAAAAAGGTTTTGTACATTTATTTAGTATTTTTATTAGTGTTTGAGCAATGATCGTCATTACTAGACGCCTGAGGGAAGGCATCGCTGCCGAGATAAACTGCGGTGAAGGTGGTATGACGATTTGATCTTGTTTGCAGGGTTAACATGGTCAGAGATCACACAAGACAGACAAGTTTGGAAGGACAAAAAGGAAGCCTTTGTCCAACAGTAAGACTCAATAATAGGTTAACAAAAAAAAAACAGTTGTTGTTTTTTACTTTCCAACGACAAACATAATATCACATGAGCACAAGTGTATTAATTTTAACATGTAGAGCACACATTCCCGAATTTACTTCATACTTACTGACGAGATTAGTAGTAAAGAGAATGCTTAATAATGTCAAATAGTCTCTGTGACAGAGCTGTATGCGTACATAACACAATTTTATTATTTTATAAAAATCTTTTGTTTCATGAAACTCGTGTAACTGCCTGAAATACAAGTTTTCTTACACGTTTAAGAACGCATGGACACCTTTTTTACATAAATAAACGTTCAAGCGTAAGCGTAACTTACCCTTTGATCAACACGCGCTTGTTATCAAAGGTTAAGTTACGTTTACCGAGGTTGGTCCGTGGATAGGTGACCATCCGTCACATATTGATCTCCTCCGAGCGATAGATACTACGTTAAGCCGTTGGTCCCGGCTGCCATCTGCAGATCTTTGACAGTCGTTACGAGTAGTTAGAACCTGAAAGTTGGAGAACCAGTATTACTACTGGATTGTAAAGGTCAGTTAAGCAGTCACTCCATGTAAAATACTGATATTTAGCTGCATCCGGTTCGACTGGAAGCCAACCCCAACGTAGCGGACTTGTTTCCGCTGATGTTACAGCAAGATTTCAAGGGTTTTTTTTTTACCAGTATGTTATCAATTTTGATCTTTAGTATGAAATATCAAAAATCATTTAAATATCCAACAACAAAAATTATAACAGAACGTTTATTGTACAACAAACTGTTTCAATCATTTCATTAATTATACATTGAAATTATTAATTTTGTGTTAGATAAACTCAATTTGTGGTTTCGACGTAGCTCTATTGAATCCGCAGTAATTTCTGACAGCTTGTCAAACAATATAGAAATTGTTAGCCGCATATTTTGTAGGGCAAACCACAACATAATGACTAATATAACATTTATTAAATTCATAAATGAACTAGTTAATTGGTAATTATGTGTTTGAGCCGTTTGGGGTTGAAACACTAGGGCCATGGGGTCCGAGTGCCCACCTAGTTTTTCGAGAAATCGCCAAACGGTTGGTCGACTGTTCACGTGACCAGAGGGCGGGCCTATTTTTTGGCCAAAGAATCAGCATTGCCATCCAACGTGGCAATGCTGCCAGCCTTCTGGGCACTTTTCCTGTTGACAGCGATGTGGACGAATTTTTCGACGCCCTGTAACCCTTTTTGATACTTGTAAATATTTTTATTTCTATTATAGAGTTAGTATGTAAATAATGTAAATGAGGAGCTCGTGGCTAAATAATAACAGCCGCTCGGGTCGATCCTTAGGTTAAGCCGTGCTTGCCTAGGTTGGTCTGTGGATGGGTGACCGCCCATTACATACCGAGTTTCCTCCGTGCCTCGGAAAGCACGTTAAGCCGTTGGTCCCGGCTATCATTTGTAGATCTTTGACAGTCGTTAGGAGTCAGAGGCCCAAAAAGTCTGACAACCAGTCTTACCAAGGGTATCGTATAACCCGGTACTAACTGGGTTGTGGAGGTCAGATAGGCAGTCGCTCCATGTAAAATACTGGTATTCAGCTGCATCCGGTAAAACTGGAAGCCGACCCCAACAAAGTTGGGAAAAGGCTAGGCAGATGATGATGATGTAAATAATGTAAATATTACTGAAAATATAAATGAACTACATTTAAAGTACTTACGAGACAATATCCGTGATTTTCGTCGTGATATCGGGAGCTCATAGAAAAAGTAAATCACGGATATTATGCAGAGGTGTACTTAAAATAGTACACACATTACATTTTACCAGTTATGTTTAAGTCCCATTTAATAAAAAGCAAGCTTATTCCTATCAACCGGGCACAAATCTTGACTCCGTGGCTGCTACTAAGAAATTTCTGATGGAAAAACCCAAAAACACTTTGACAGACCTGAAAATCGTACCCAGGACCCCCAAGCTCAGCAGTCCACTCTGTGTAAACTACTGGCCTCCGCAGTACATATAATTAATTGTCTTATGATTAGGTACCTACCACTTGTTCACCGACAGATTCCGTAGAATATTTTTGGGTAGATTTGTATTGCCAACTGAATATATTTATTCAGTATTAACAAACTCTTCCATAAATATTTATTTTACGATCTAAATTAACTTTTCAGAAAATACCTATTGTTTGTATAACGAACAAATAATATAGGATGTTCCTCGCAAACGAACGTTTACACACTTTGTAACCCAATGTAAGCTGTATAATAATACCTACTGTGTGTAGACAGAAATTAATTTTACATTGGGCCGGAACCGCCGAAGGGACCGAGTGGCGTGCAAGTAATTATAAAATTCATTCACTCACCTCATTTTGCTCATTCAAAATATCTAGAGTATAATATTCTTGTATTTTGGAGTAATCGCAGCGTTTGTGTTCCTTTATGCAAAGATTTCGCTGTGTTATGGTAACTGCTTATTACTGAGCATCATACCGAATTCGTTATTTTTGTTGGTGGAAAAAGCTGGTGATAATATTCAACGCCATCTAGGGATGGCAACTTAAACAAAACTCCTTTGTTTCTTGAGATAAATGTCAATAGTTTGAGTGTGACACTTCATCCAACGCGAGCCGACTGTCTTTTATTTTCTTTTCTAAGAAATATTTATTTATGGAACGCCTGGATATTCTTTTCATAATCCTATTCAGTAAAGAAGTCATAGAACAAACTTCGGTCACAAAAAATATTACTTTTATATTTTCTCATTCACATTTCATACGCATTTAACCTCGAACCTACAAAATGAAAGTCGGCCGTGCAGGCATATGCTAAGACCGATAAATCATATCACAGACTCTTCAAACATTCACATTCAAGGCTAGGTACACATGAATGGTGTGCAAAAGTTATCTGGGGAGCATGTTGAGTACCTCACCCTTTAAAATAAATCATATGTAATACCGCGCTGAGGGTGTGAGCCTGACGTTGCTCAATAATCCGAGCTTGCCGTATCTGGCGGCTCAGATTTCATTATCATCTGATATGTAGATGTAAGAATTATTCCGAGAGGTATTTTGTATCGGCTGGTTTTGATGGGCGTCAATTTTGATATTTTGGCTGAATATTAAAATATTGGTGGTGTTATACCTCTCCTTTTTTGCCTGTCTAAAAGCCTAAACCTAGACAGAGATGAGTAGGTACAGCAACATAATTTGTCTGGGCGAATATATGACACAAAAATCCACTATCATTTTGTCGTACATACCTTTTAAATCTACCCTTTCACTTGCTAGCTAATCTCTCTGTAACCTACTGGCCTAGACAGTTTTCATACTGAAGTAATTCTTGTTTTCCCGCTACCGAATCTAATTTCCGCAGCTTTCTGTGTAGTCCCAGTTAATATTGTTCGGTGCACTATAAAAGCCTTCCAGAGCTGGAAAGTCCATTAGAAAAATAGTCCCGGCTTTAACCCAATAGGACCACTCTATATGTTGCATGGAAATGCTAAAACTATCAAGAGTATTTGCTGCATACGATTTGCGCTAATATTATTACTATCTGATCATCAATGTAACTGATTGCTTAGCCAATCGCAGGCTGTAAATTAAAGATTGTATTTCGTGCCGGCTGGTGATTGGCTGTCAGAATTATAACAACCAATCATCGAATAACTTCAAACTTTGTTATTGTTTAGCCACGAGCTCCTAGTAAAACATAAAATAACGGTATAATTATTAAACTGAAAATGATCCACAAATCAAAGCTTTTAAGACTCTAGAATTTAACGAAAATTTTCTAGTCTGGCACCTCCAATAATAATAGCCAGCTTGACATTTATGACGTCATAGACAAACGCTTCCCAAAGCATCCAAAAGTTTTAATTGCCAACGCCATCTCGCGGGAATCACCGTGATCAATATTTTAACGAGCTCTTGAAACGTAGAGGTAGCTCGTAAACATACGAGATTAGATCTTATATGACTTCTGACCAGACATTGTTTAACCATGAAGAGGGAATGTGGTCTTGTGAGAGTGAGAGAGTGTGGAAAGATTTCTTAAGAAATATTAGGAACTTATGTGATAATTATAATGTCAGATCCGGTCATTAGTACGGACATAAAAGTAATCGCAAGTACGCCATTGGTAACATTACGCGATTGACGTACCAGTCTACCCACACCTACAGCTTCTACAAAGTTGTGAAGTTTTAAGCTCGCAGCAAGAACGACAGGCAGTGTCCGATCGCAATGGAGCTAGACGTCCAGGAACAGGGTAGAGTTAGAGTAGGGTTACTCTAAAACGTTTCGACCGAATATTCGGATCTATCCGTCCCTATCGCGCACGTCTGCAGATGAGTGCGAGTGAGAGAGACGGATAGATCCAAATATTCGGACGAAACGTTTTAGAGTAGGGCCCCTGTATCCGATTAATTGTGCCCAGTGTTCTTGTGTTAAATTGTAATTTCAAGTACCTAATTTGTTAGTTTAATAAAAGCAGTGTTTCCTGTGTGTTTTCATTGCATGAAACCCATCGAATAAATCCTGATCATCCGACATTTTTTTATATCAGCCTACTCTATCCCACTGCTTGCAATGTGTTTACAATTTTCCCTTCTCCGACGAATCCGTTGAGAAACTAATAATTAAAAAAAATACATTATAATAATTTGACTAAAGTGAAAAGACACTCCTTGAGCGGAAAGTAGTTTCACCTTTTGCCTTCCTAATATTTTCAAATTAATGTTGGACAAAGAATAAAATTGTGACGGTATTCGGCTGTGTGCGTTGGGCGCATGCTAGTTCTGATGAGTATAAGTTGCAATGCGGGGTTAGACAGGGTGGTTTGACTTCTCCGATTTTGTTTAATTTGTACATAGACGGTCTCATTAGTGAGCTCAGCAGCTTGCAGGCCGATTATTATTTAGATGGAGTAGCTTTTAATAACATCAGTTACGCCGATGATATGGCACTCTTGAGCCCTTCAATATCAGGCTTGAGAAAGCTGTTGGATGTTTGTGAGAGGTATGTTGAGGAGCACGGTTTAAGATATAATGCCAAAAAGAGTGAGGTTCTTATTTTTGGAGCAAAGTCCTCAGATAGGTTTCCTTCCATGAAGCTAGCAGGTAGTGTCTTGAATCGTGTTCAACAATTTAAATACCTCGGCCATATTGTTACCGCAGACATCAAAGATGACCTGGATGTAGAAAGGGAGCGAAGAGCATTGGCGGTTCGATGCAACATGCTTGTCCGTAGGTTTGCTCGCTGTACGTGTGAAGTGAAAGTGACGCTTTTTAAAGCATATTGTCAGTCACTGTACACGTGTAGCCTCTGGACAGGCTGTAGTACGCAGAGAGCCATCAATGCTCTTCGAGTTCAGTATAACAATGCATTCAGGATGCTGCTGGGGCTGCCACGCTTCTGTAGTGCGTCGGGAATGTTTGCTGATGCGCACACTGATGGCTTCGTAGCTATCAGACGTAAGCGTGCTGCGTCGCTACTGCAGAGGATCCGGGGCAGCTCAAACAGTCTCCTGAATGTCATTGCGGGGAAATTTGATTGCCCGTTTATGCATTTCATGTCAAACCTAGATGTTATACTAACAGTTTTAAAGGTCATGTTTACTAACAATTTTATATGGATGTAAAATATTTTATCTGAAATAAAATGATTATTATTATTATTAACATGATGCGAATCAGAAAAAGGATATGATCCAACAATTTCTAATCAATGTGAATGAAAATATTGAAAAATAACAACAATTTCTAATCAATGTGAATGAAAATATTGAAAAATAACAACAATCTCTCCCATACGCCAATAAAGATCAAAGGTTAAACAAAATAAATGTACCAACATTCCACATACTTCGTCGGGAAGCAGTAGACCCCGAACTAAAGCAACAGATTAAAGCGATACGCAGCAATAAAGCGCTAAAAGGTTAAAGGGAAAATGTAGGTAGCCAACAATAAACGAGTTGAGAATATTCGAGAAAATTCGCTCTGCATACTGCAGTTGGAATGCTCTTACCAACAGTGAATGGGTCGAAATTAGAACATACTTTGTTATAGCGTAACAAGTTCTGCTTCAAGCACATTATGTAGCAATTTTTGTGTTCGAAACAGATTGGCTTTACGTCGAATGGGAACTAGGAGATTGCGAATATATTTTCCGTGTTAGAATTGCGCTTGATTTGTTCTATTTTCTAAGTTAACTGCAACGAGTGTTAGATTGAGTAGCTTTTTATTGGAGTGGACTGGATGTGGGAGGCAAGTCGAGTTACGAAACGCTACGGGTACTAGAAAGGCGTCTAGGTTTAGAATTAAATAAGTTTATTGATATTTATAGGCCTGCCCCGAAAGACGTAGTGATCTGGCCGCGTATCGCGAGGGCTTTTTCGAGGAGGCATGGGAAAAAAGCTTATGGAAGGAATTCGGGGAGGTCGTTGCCCAACAGTGGAACAGTACAAGCCAATAAAAAATTAAAAAATGTTTTAGAAGTTACGCAGCTAGTTGAAATCAATTCTCCGAATATACGAAGCTTGACTACTAATACAGCTTGAAGAACGAGCGATAGCCCATAAACAAATTCAACTTCTTTTTTTTTTGTATGGCATCTGCAAGATGTTCAACAAGGGGAGAGGAGACGAGAGGAAGGAGATTGTGGTCTGCTTAACCGAACTATGCTGTGGGTAAGGTCTCCAGACTATGGTAGCTTAAAAAATAAAATAAAAATTATAATAATAAATTGTAATATATAAATATCTGTATCGCATTGCCACTATCATAGCCTTTATCTTCTTGAAGCTCATCTAATTCTTTGAAAGAGACTTCTTTACCAATTCTGGAACATATTTTTGCTGTGTTTTGTTTACTACCAAGAGATTTTAATTATTTTTTCTCATTTGACTGTAACTTTTACTCCTTACATTTCATTGAAAAGAGCCAAGAAATACCACTTTAATATTAATTTCATAAAAAGTACTGCCCAGAATAAAAAATACATTACCCGACTCCAGAATCCATTAGTTTCGTGTAGTTAAAACTTTTACAAACTTGATGTTAGTAATTACGTACCTAAAATACTTTGTATTATAGTAAAAGAAGATAAGGTCCACGAAAGTACAAATGAATTTCCTTTTACTGCCACGGAAACCTCGGCGAGAACTCAAACTTGTACTCGTTGGATTTTTAGAACTTAAAAAGTAAGACTGCTAGCTTAGAATCTAACGTAAGTTACTAGTCTTAAAATGAGAAAGGATTGATGCTGGCTAAAAATAATTTGTCTACTTTCAAAAATAGGTACAACGTTGGCCGTAGTTAACCTTAGATAACAGCCTAGTTAATGAGCTCAACCTTTACTTAGACTTATTAATATGACCATATTAATTTTGATTAATACTGAAAAATGGAGAGATTTAGAAGAGACCTACCTCAGCATTGGGTGGCCAAAGAAGATTATTTTGATTTCGTTAATCACCTAACTGCAAAAAAAAAATCATCATCTGCCTATAGCCTTTTCCCAACTATTTTGGGGTCGGCTTCCGGTCTAAACGGATGCAGCTGAATACCAGTATTTTACATGGAGCGACTGCCTATTTGACCTCCACAACCCAGTTCATACTGGGTAATAAATACGATACCAATTAGTAAGACTAATAATGTGTCCTTTACGTATCACTCACTTTTATTAGTAAGACTGGTTGTCAGTCTTTTTGGGCCGTTGACTACCTGCAACGACTGTCAAAGATGAACAAATGACAGCCGCGACCAACAGCTTAACGTGCTTTCCGGCACGGAGGAAACTCGGTATGTAGAGGTGGTCACCCATCCACAGACTAACCTAGGCAAGCACGGCTTAACCTAAAGATCGTTCCGAGTGGCTGTTATTATTTAGCCAAGAGCTACTGCAAACAAAATATTTCATCAAAATTGTTTTCAGTAAACAGCCCAGCCCCTAAATAAACCACATCCTTGAGTAGCGTCAAAACCTGAACAAAAAATGCGTCACGCGATTAGTATTCAGGTGTCGTGAAGGGAGGCGCAAGACATTAACCTTTAAAAAGGGGTCAGTGCGTGAAGTTTTGTCCCCTAATATCTTATTCTGGACGGCGATTTGTCGAGGGACTGTTTGGAGAGACAAATACTTACTTTGAATATTGATGGTCCACCTCATTACAAAGACAATTAAAGTCCACTGATAAGATTTTAATAACAGACCTTTCCTTAGTTTGGTTTTAATGAGAGAGCATAAGGTTGCCTGACAGGAACAAGTCACGTCGACCATCGTCCCTTGGGTAAAAGTTGACTGAGAAATAATGAAGGTTCGTGTAGCGATATCTACAAGTATTTTTGTTATTGTTGCGAGTTAGATTGACCCGGAAAAAAATTACAAAAATGATTACTCAAACTTACTAGGAATGAATTCATACTCATTTCTTTTGTATTTTAATTTACCCGCATAATATCGATTCGTTCCCACTTGTTCTACAACATAGTTCTACAATAGAACTAATGAAATATGTTTCCCACTAATCCTTCGATTTCCGGTGGTACAAAATCGTAGAACTAGTGGGACTAAAAATTCCCATTTGTTCTACTGTTATATGGTTCATTCCCATTCGTCTTAGCATAGCATTCCATGGCATTTGGCAATACTGTAGCTATTTAGTAGTGAAAGAAGTTTTGAATTTATTAATTACCTCTTTCAACCAAACTTACAAACTTTACTTTTTTATTATTTAAAGACGCCTGAACGAATCTATAATGCCGGCAGTATCCAAAAACTACTAAATCCTCAATATTGTAATATTCAAACAGTCGCCATTTGAAAGTTAAACAAGTTTTAACTGTTATCATAAACGTCGGTAACGAATCACAATTTTTTGGTCACTTTGAGTTGTCAAAGAAAAGAAACGTATACTTATTTATATTGATTGGGGAAGCTTTTAAAAAGATAACGAGAACGGAGAGGAAATACACAATAATGAAGGACGTAAAGACAGATTACAAAATAAAATTCATATAAAACGGAGAATCGATCGTCGCTTCCTTTCTTGTCGTAACAATAACACTTTAAAGGGAAATCTACTTCGTTCTCGAGTACATTTTACGGGAAACTTCCAATGGCGAGTGACTTTGTTCGGTGAATAATAAATGCTCTGGAAGTCACCTGTGGGCTCTTGTTTCTGCTGCCAGGTAAAAGTACTTTCTTCTCCGTGGCTAGAAAAGACACGATTATAAAACAAAGCTTATTGCTCTGAGCACTGGTTTTTAGTAAAAATAATTATCATTTTATGTTTTCCATAAAACATACGGTTGACGATTCGAATGCATTTTTTTTTTATTAAATTACGCATTACTTTGTGTTATTTATTTCATCACCACTGCTCTCAAAACGGTGAAGGAAAACATTGTGTGGAAACCCGCATAGGTATCCTAGAACCAAAAAATTCGAAGACATGTGACATCTACCAATCCGCACTGGGCCCGTGTGATGGATTACATCCCATTCCCTCTCATAAAGAGGAGGCCTGTGTCCCAGCAGTGGGAACATTAATAGGCTGATGATGATGATGATGATTACCCAAAGTCGTATAGTTTTGGCTAAGACAGTCACGGCGCTGCTCTGTTAAACTGGCACCAAAAGTACAAAAAAATTGCAGTCGATTACAATGTATTCAATTAAACATTGTAATGCCCATTTCTATCTCACATAAAGACAATATACAACGGATGGACTTAATACTTTGTCGATAACCGTACATGGAATGGGCATTTAGCGAGACTAATCGTCTATTTTTGGCTAAGGCAGCGGCGGTGCTGTCAAACTGGTAATGGACGCAGCAAGTTTAGTAACGAAGTATTGCACTTCTAACTTTTACGGTCTTTTTACGTTAAATTAGTCTCAGAGATATCTATTGATAGATCGTTAGATTGATAAATAGAATATTGTTTACTGTACACCAAAATTGTAACACAGCTGTTTTACAAAATTTGCTAATTCTATAATTACTGTGGCGGTAAGTACTGTAAGAAATAAATAAAAAAGTCATAGTCAGTCTCATGGTGTACAAATATCATGTTACCAGCTTAAGCAGTGGTTTTGATATTTTCGAAAAGTTCTCAAAATATCAATTCGAAGAAGTTATAACCATATAATTGTTATATAATATATAACAATTTTATTGATTCTAAAACAAGAAACGTAGTAAAGTTGATCGGGTTGCGACCAGTAATAAAACATCACTAATTTAGTGCCGATCTTCACGTAACAATGTTACACACATGACTCGGGATACAATAGCTGATGCTTGCTTTACGAGTATGTACTGCCAATACCAATTTTAGAGCCTTGTCGAGTTGCAGTAGTTACCGGCATTGTTCGAATTTTATGACGCTGCCTCTCTTCGAAATGTGAGAACATTGTCATATACATACGAGTAGTTAGGGGCAACTGTATCGATACTATTGTGTCAGTATCTTTTTAATATGTTGTTTCTGGGTAAAACAATAGCTTTAATAAAGTCATGGATTATGACACGGTAACCAAAATAGACTGATGTTCATAGAAACGAAATTTTTAAGAAATTTCGATTAGTTTATACTGAAGTCGAAGTGAATAGGACATTGTGTTAAGTATGATTTGTGGATATAATTAAGTACATCACAAAGGGATTAGATGACGTAACTATTACATATTGTATTTATTTAAAAATCCAAATTAAAATTAACAGTAAACAAACACAGACAATCCTAATAAAGAACATATTGGTTGTACGGAACAAAACCCGGATTCCTATTAGGCAGGGGTCTATGCAAAAAGCCATCGTAATACAAACCTGCTAATGGCCTAAATTCACTCGACGTCGAAAACATTTCCCCCAATGAAGAGAACCTCGTCCATCGATCATCTCGTGGCGAAGGCAAAGGTGATTCATTTGTATAAGAATTTGTCGTAATTGATACCTGATCAATCTCCGCATTGTGGTACAGGGCAGCTGGATAGGGACCTTTTATTGTACTGTCAGTTTCATTTGCTGATTGAGATATAGTAGTATTGTCTGATTTTTCTATAGGCTCGGTGGTATTTTCTCTTGTTATATTTACATCGGCAGTTACTGTGAAGTTTTTCCATTCCTCGTCTAGTAAAGGTGGTAATAGAAAAGAGTTTGGTGGTCCGTCCGTTATTGTTATTGTGTTTACAACCTGATCATTATAAACTGCTGTTGGGTATTGACCACTAGCTTCAGTAGTAGAAGTAGGTTCTGTTACATTCTGGATTGAATGATCTGTTGTAGTAGTATCAAGCGTAGCTGTTTTATTTTTTTGAATTGTGTTGTCTATTGTATTGTTATCAACAGCTGTCATACCATTTCCTTGTATAGTTTCATTTGTTTTGTTCTCTCTGACTTCACTTTTGCCAAGACTTCCTCTGTTCAATGCTTGTCTGAAACTCACTTCAATGTCATTGTTTTCTTCATTTGCTCTGGTTGCATTAAGTATAATTCTCACTGGTATAACTTTCTTGAATTTTGTACTATTTATGTCGAAGATTTCATCACTGCTTGCTTGTCGATCATTCGCATTATGTTCTTTATTTGCTTTCGGCACAATAATTATTGGCGTTATTAAGAATGCTGGAATTTTCAAGTTTTGACCAGGTTTGAAGCCTTGTAAGTACGCAAGTATATTCAACGGTTTCTTAGTATTTTGTTTATTTTCACCTTAAAACAAAGACAAGGGGTTATGAAACTAAAAAGTATCTTCCAAAAATATGTAGTTTTTCAATTAGGTAATAACTTACCTATCACAGAACCGTAAAGTAAAAACAATGTAAGGCAAAGAACATGCTTATGCATTTTGCGGAAACTGATGAACTAATGCGTTACGCATTGGAAACTAATGTCACGGTACCCTTATGTGTGATAATATTGCAGTAAGTACAGTATACGTAAAATTTAAGAGAATATAAAAAAAAAAAGTTTATTTTTACTCAAGATAGAAATGTAAACTTTAATATAGAGTAAGTTTATTGATTTAATACCTTAGTGAGTAGAACAAGAACAATCTTAACTAATAAATTTTATTCAATTATTTTATAAAAAAACAATTTCTTGAAAAACATTTCACAGAACAATTTTTTCTAGTGTTTGCAAGAAAAAACATTCAATAATTTTATTCAAAAGTTTCGACCTTTTTGCCACAGGTCGATTAAAAACTCCAACTCCATCTCAAAATTGACGCAAGACATCCAATTTTCTTATTAAATGTTTACGTTTCATCTGTTCTCATCAAATTTAATCTTATAACCCTCCTCGCGTATACTAAGTGAAGTGAAATCGAAAATAAACATAAACCACATCAGAATGCGGGTTCGCCAAGCCAGCATTCTACTCCGCTATCATTCTTTCACATTGTTTATCATTCGTGTTTACTGTTTCTAAAATTACAAGCATTGCTGTAATAATAATAGTGTGAAGTGGAAAAACTTTCCAACAGAAAGTTTGATGATATTACTCCGCATAAGTTTTTGTAATATCAAGAATATTTTCGGGTGTGCATCTTTACTTGCCTACTTGTTCAACTTTTGTTTTTGTTTTAAGGGTTTCTGAAGTATCATCAGCTTCTGTTATGTTCTTGGGACTTGACGGAACATTTCTAATGCCTTCATCAGATTCTGTTATGTTCTTGGGACTTGACGGAACATTTCTAATGCCTTCATCAGATTCTTCTATGTCATGTATTTAACGAAGCACCAACTTTAGCTTCGTATTATTCCTGTCATCATCATCATCATCATAATACCACGCCTGTAATCTCCGAAGGGTTAGGCAGAGCTGTATTTAGGTACATCTTGGGTGTACTATTAGTAGAACACCCACATTTCGCAGTTATGTGTAAGTCAGATGTAAAGAGGGCCTATTGCCATCAACCGGGCACTAATCCAGACTCCCATGGCTGTTACTGAGAAATTCCTGGTTGAAAAATCCATTAACAATTTTCCCGACCAGGAATCGAACCCCGTGACCACCAGACCGAGGCAGTGCTGTCACTGTGGCACAAATGTCAACCTACAAGTGCATGGCAGAGTCTGGACCATGTCTAAAGGCGAATCACGTGCTAAGTAACGTTAAAATTCAATAGAGAAAGCCCATTCTATTACGTCATCAAGATATTTACCAGACAAGTGTGTGCTTAACCTGTTGGTAAAGGCTTCAAACTGCCATTAATACTAAATGCTCCAGTTCCATTCAAAGGTACATAGAATCATAATGTACTTGGTTGAGACCGTAAAGCTTGCGGGTAAGCTAAACAAGTCAACAACTTCGGCAACGCTGGAAGTAGCAAGCAACAGCTGAATATTGGATATATTCAAAACAATCATGGTCAATTTCGGTAAAGTAAACTAAATTTCAACTTAAGACGCTGTCAATGTCAACACCAAAATCGCGCACACTGTCTATTTGTATGGGAGTAAACGAGACGTCACTATTACTGGGCGGCCAGGTAACAGAAGAAAATAATTAATAAATATTACAATAAAAAAGTGTGGATTATTTGTGAAATATGACTCGTTAGCGGTTTAGGTATGAATATTATAGTATTATGCTATACTTACGCTTCATATTCACCATTAATAATACTCTTTATCATCCTTTTTATTTGTTTATATATCTACACTCAGCAAATCGATCTAAATACGATTCATTTACTTAAAAATAGCTGAAATAATATTAGCTTATAATTTTCATGTTGTGACACTTACGTCAAGCGTCAAATTGTCAAACTCTGTTATTTTCTATTTGCCTTTCTGCTTAGTCTATGATAGTTACTTTTGGTTTGTAAAATTTAAATTATTATTATCAATGTGTGTTTAGCCATTATATTTTGTAGATTATTACGATTGTTTACTAAATAACTTAATATTAAATTATTTTATAAAATCTTTACGCACTCATGGATATGTCCTGGCCGACTACACCTGTCAGATGAGATGATGGCCACACTAAGAAAACTAATATTTAAAAAAGGAAGACTACTTTGGAGAAACGAGCTGACCGAGGGCTGAAAAAGTCTACTCTTGGATCTGATTAGATGAGCATGAGATAACCGCTTGGTTTTCGTTGAGATACTTAAACTACCCAGGGGATCCAGCTAAAGATCCACCTGGGACTATTACTCCCGATCTTCGGAAGCTAGCTACGTGCCTGACTTTCCACTTGTCTCGCAAAGATATCCTGACGCTGAGCTATTCTGGCCCTGAAATCAACGCTGCCCTACTACAGAGATGACCTGTTGGACTCTAAGATCTGCACGACGCCCTTCCAGCTGAGGTTTCCTGAAGGTGATCCTCGACGTCTCACTGGTATTGACTTGCTACCCTGACGCCTGTTCCCGTTCCTACAGTGGTGAACTCATTCTTATCCATCTAAGTGCGTGAACTATAAAACTATAGAGAGTGCGTGTGCGTGCTGGGTAGGTTTTATGTAACTAGCTGTATTTTTTATCTTTTGCCTATTAAATTTTAAATTGAACAAGTCTGCTTATCCTTTTATTCAATAGGAGCAAGTAGATTTGTTACAATATGTTGATCATGTTTTTAATTGCAGAAAAATAAAGACATAAAACCGTTAATGCTGATTTTAGGACCAATCTTTGCAATTATTTTGTATCGAGCCGATTTCATCCAATTATGTATCGAGTCCATCCAAGGTCTCTGAAATATGATGAATATTAACTTTTTTTTTGATGTGCTAAAACAAATAGTTTTTCTTAAAAAACTGCTTAAATAACATCAATTTCAACAAATTAGGTGTTATCAGCCCCTTAACGTGAGGTTACTGAAAAGTGATGAATTAAGTACTGAGTATCGTTCAAAGTGATGAAGATTACGGTCACGTTTCGGTTTTGTTCGTCGAAATCCCGACTCCGTGGCTACTACTGAGAAATTCCTTTTGGAAAGATGCAATAACACTTTGCCCGACCCGGAAATCGAACCCAGGACCTCATGCTCAGCAGTCACGCTTGCGAACACTAATCCAACAAGGCAGTCAGAAACGAGAGTTACTAATGTGATAATCGTTAGAATCAAATAACGTTTACTTTCTTTCTTTCTTTCTTTCTTTCTTTCTTTACGTTCATTCTAGGCTTAACAGTACCTAATCTTGCAGGCACACCATCAAAAAGCAAACAAAAGATTTGAGCATAACAAAAGTATAATCAAGAACAGACATCGATGACAGGTAAAAAGCAGCTATTATTACGAGTTTCCTTGAAATGAAAGCGTTCTCCTTCATTTCGTTGGGGCTTCACTGAAAATAAAATATCCTTTGAAAAAATAATATCAACTCCTAAGGAGGAAGCGGGGGTACCTTGAGATGACAGTTTTAGAACAAAGCCTTTTTTTTTCTTGTACGACCGAATTTACTTATTTGCTATTACGAAATGAAAGAGCTTGTTTGTCGTTATATTTATTAAACACGGCAAACTTTAAATGTCTAAAACAGTGTCTACATTTTTAAAGCACTATGTCCATATCAATAATGTCCACATTACTAGAATACAAGCGTTCCCTCTGTGAATAGGAGTGGGTAGCATGGCTGCTTGACTAATGAAAATAAATTGTATTGACTTTGTCCGTATTTAGAGAACCAGAGTATTCTATCCAGAGCACACCAAATGAGAGCACACTTTAAAGAGCACGAAAAGTATTAAAGAAAGAAAGAAAGAAAAATATTTATTTGGGACAAGCACAGGAAATACAAAAATAAAATTAAAAAAAAGAAAAAATAAGGAATCTAAAACTAAACAATAACAATAATCTAAAACTAAATAAAAAAAAACCTGTGCGAGGCCAAAAAGGCTCCTATCTCTATTCAACAAAGCGCTCACTTAATTAAAAAGGGACCATTGACTTGCATTGAAAAAAATAGGGTTGTGTCTTAAAAAAATCCAATTAATTAGATTATCAAAAAATATTTGACACGTATTTTTTCTTTTGTTACGTAAACCAAAATTGACGAAGATAAGACGTTTTTAAAATTCTCAATACGTCACGCAGTGCTATGTTTTGTGCGTTGTGAAGTCACGAGTGGGACTCACAAGTTTTGATACGTTTTATCTTTGTCAATATTCATTGATTTACAAAAACAAAAAATACGTGTCCATTATTTTACAATACTCTAACTGATGGACTAAATAGATTTGCAATTTATTGATGGTGGAAACTATAGTCTATTATCGGTAGTTCAATGTTCACAATCGAAACGATAGTTTAAAAGTTTAGATGTAGGGTATTATTTACGTAGCTACTAATCTGATTCCAACCATTCAAGTCTTAAAATAAAGAGAATCTACATTTTCCCCGAGTGTCATATGCTACATTAAAAGAAAACGGGACGTTCCCGTGGGATATTTTCCGACCATAACGCAAGTAAAATCGCGGACAAAAGCTAGTGCCTAACAAAAAAGTCATAATTATCCAAAACATTTGGTTTAATTTGCACCCACAGCTGCCAAATAAGCACAATGGTTCAGTTTCTCTAAGCACTGCCCCCAATAGGTAATAAACCAAGCAACTATGTTTCAAGAGCCTAATAACTCAGTATTTGGGTTAGGTCTAGGCTCTTAGGCATGGCAATAAAACATAGGCTACAAATCAGTAATGAAAATCTGTAACACGTGCAAAAAAAAATTGCGAAGCACACGGTTTTCTTTCTGTCGAGATTCTAGAGGATTACTGGGAGAAAAAAAATATATTGTTAGGCTTCACAGATGCCTTGATCTACTTTGAAATTAACGAGAATCAGAAACCGCAGCTTGTTTTTTTTTCGACTTATCTTTACTACACATGGGCCTTAGTGTGCCGGACGGGCGTTATCCGCTGATGGCGTGGATACGTGTACCTGGTGGTCTGCCTATACCCTATTGTTACCGGGCGCACGCTTGTTCTGTACTTCGCCGCCAGACGGCGCTGACGTCCTACACCTAATTAACTGTAGCTGATCATTCTTCGCTATCTCAGGCGTAGACCTATCGAGGGGGGATAGGGGTTACTGGGAAAATAAGACACTTATTTAACTTTCATGACTGTACAGGAAGCGATTTCAGGACTATTCGCGCACTACTTATTCACTGTTTCTTCTGTATATATGATCAAGTACTGATGACTACGATTCTAAGAAAAGTTGAGTTTACTTAAGTACTCCAGAACTTTACTATAACGAGGACCCTGATTTCGCTTCCTGATTTCGGAAAACTTTAATGAAAATTTGATTATGGAAATGTACAATCTTTCTGCAGATTACAATTTTGAGCTTATGTTTAAACACATTATATACATCACCACACTTCTACATAACGTTATTAACTTATTGACATAAAAATAACGAATGTCTTTATAAAACTGTGGAAATTATTTCCATAAAACCAGACAACTTTTCCAAAAGTGTCTGGAGGAAGGGTCTTTCGTTGAGCTCCTTGAGTTATAAGTTGAGCTACACGATAACTGACAGAATGCTTGCACTGACTGGACAGGTCCACTCAAATCTGTGTGGTTCTTTCTTCAAAAGACCATCTCAGACACTAATCTGCATAGTCCTCATGTGAATTGAGCAAGATTATGTCTGGACTTCAAAAGAGACTATGACCTCTGAGTTTGTTTCGGCTGTTTCTTCTCAGAGTAGTCAGGTACGAAACACCGGCCCCATCTAGTTTAAAAAAAAATTACGTGTAAAATTGTTTGTAAAAGCCTACTTGAAAAACTAAACATTATTTTATCATTTCATTTCATTTCAGCACAGAGCTTTGACCATCGATTTAGCGTTAGTAATTTTAGGCTCTTTTATTAAATCCTAAATTGATACAATTAGCAGTAATACACATTTTTCAAATCATCTATTATTATGACATCTGCCTAGTTTTTATCCCAAACTGTATGGGAGTTGGCTTCCAACCTATGACAGTTACATAGAACGACTGCCAATCTGACCTCAACATCCCAGTTACTGGGTAATATGATAACCCATGGCGAAGACTATTTGTTACCTTTCGGGTTTCTGGCAACTCGTAACGACTGTCAAAGATCTACTTATGACTGTGGCGGCTGGGACCAACGGCTTTACGTGCTTTCTGAGACATGGGGGAAACTCTGTATGCCTTCGTCACTGAGTACTTGTAAACCATGAAAATTGACTCATACGGCTACACGAACCCGTCAACCAAGCATTCTGTACATCAAACTAAGTAACTTAAAAATTATTGCTGGGAAACGCTTTTTTTTTTGGGGTGAAAAATCATGTTTTGTGGTAGAACTCAATGTAACGCAACCAAAACATTGTGCTGATGGATGGATTGAATAGAAGGGGGGTCGTGGAGGTGTTTAAAGTTAAACTCTTACATTAAAAACTTGTATTTAAAAAAAAAACATGCCAAAAAGTTGGATTTTTGACCCCTAATATCTCCGTAACTTGAAGGTTCCCAGGTATGGTGTAGAACAAAAAAGTGATCGCAATGACGGGCAAAACAAGTGCCTTTCGGCTTCGTTAAGAGGTGATTTACACCCCTTAAAGACACAAGCCCCTCCCCTAAATCATTATTTTAAGCATAGGAAATTTACACAGCCCACATAACCTAAAGTACTTGCAAAATGATGACGCAACACACAATTATAGAGACTTGATATCCGAATATCCGAAACAGAATGACAGAATACAACGTAGGAGTAATATGCGCTTATATTACGCGAAGGGTTCCGTGATATCCGCCGACAGAACGTCGCTGGAGGCTCACGTCATCTGTCGTTCTTGTGACGTCAGCGTGACGTCATATTTGCAAGATTATTAAGCTTTATTTATTATAACATATATATCAGCAGTTTGACGTATCACATTTGTGGGTTTCCGCGCCGTCCGTAGTTTGGGGCAATTAAAGCGTATTTGTCGCCTGTTACCAAAGATTGATAACAGAGTTTTGTTTTTTGCTGGCTACAATACACTTTGGGCCTGCGCCCTGCACCCGTTACATACCGAGTTTCCACCATGCCTCGGAAAGCACGTTAAGCCGTTGGTCCCGGCTTTCATTTGTTGATCTTTGACAGTCGTTAGGTATTCAGTGGCCCAAAAAGTCTAACAACCAGTCTTACCAAGAGGTATCGTATTACCCAGTACTTACTGGGTTGTGGAGGTCACATAGACAGTCGCTCCATGTAAAAATACTGGTATTCAGCTGCACCCGGTAAGACTGGAAGCCGACCCCAACATAGTTGGGAAAAGGCTAGACAGATGATGAATAGCATAGCGACTGCTGAGCACGAGGTCTTGGGATAAAATTCCAGAGTCGGGCAAATTGTTATTTGTTTTTTTTCATCACGAATTTCTCGGGAACAGTCACGGAGTCTGGATTATTGCACGGTTAATAGCAAAAGGCTGGCCCCCAATTACATGGGACACCTCTGCTTAACCCTTCTAGGATTACAGGCGTAATGTCATGTATGTATTATGTAACATAGTAAATCTACCGTGTCTAAAACGGAAATATTCCAAACAGGTACTTCTTACATGTAATACGCTATGTGATCTCACCTCAACATAAGGTAGGTGTAAACCCTCTATAAATAGACAAACCGATCCCATTAATATTAGAATCCCTTCTTATAGGCATTAGGTATAAACCCTTTATTCTAGTCTAAATGTGATTTTCATTATATTATGTTTCAACGGCTTATGACGTACTAGCTTATGCCCGCGGTTTCACCCACATGGAGTTCAAAAATTGTCCCACAGGATGATACAACTGAGATAAAAAGTATCCTATGTGTTAATCCAAGTTATAAACTACGTGTGTGAAAATGTTCATCGATATCCGTTCAGCTGTTTGAGCGTGAAGGAGTAACAAACATACAAACTTACAAACTTTCGCCTAAATAATATTAGTGTGATGTGATACCACTAAGCCTAAAACAAAGGTACATGCCAACTCGAGTATATTTATTCGTAACAAGACTACCAACAGTAAACAACAGTAACAGTAGTAGTAACAGTTACCCATTTTAGACTCAGCTGTCCAATTCGAGCCAAATATTCAAACTTGATGTGTCGCTTCAACTATCACCAAGATGTGAGCTACTGTTCTGTTTTCGAAACAAAGGTAGTAACCGCTAATACTTGGGTTTCTCGAAACAGTCTCGTTGGTATTTCGCTCGAAATATCTCATGTGTATTTGATGAGTATATCGTTTATTAGGTAGGATTTATTTATTGTAAGAAATATTCTCTCAGAGCGAGGAGAAGATGGCGGGACATCTTAAATGGCTTCCTAGCGAGTTGGCGAGAAGAGACGCACCGTTGTTGTGAGAAGTGAAAGGAATGGGGGGAGGCCATTGTCCAGGAGTAGGACAATACGGGCTAACTAAAAAAAATAACATGCGGGCAGTCTTTGGGACTGCCGATAGAAGTGAAAACAAAATGTACACACGTACCCAGGCCCCGCCCCAGTCGTAGCAATGCTACGGGTTGTGCCCCGCGTATGCCAAGTGGTGTTACGCCGTAGCGGAACGGCTACGAGTGCTACGAAGCAATGGGTGACGCGAGATCCATGATTTTTGTTCACCTAAAAAGTGATCAACGCAATTAAAGAAGTTTTCATTTCAAAGATATTTGTATGAAGATGTTTTCTTAAAGAACGAATTGTAGACTCATTGCACATATACGAGTACATACTGTAACACTTTTCATTAGTTGGATTCGACCTAACACAGACTCCACTAACAGACAACGCTCAAGCTGGGCCTTATGATCTGGCAAAATAAAAGAAAATGAGCAAACATAATACAACATCACGCCCGTAATCCCCAAAGGGTTTTCTTATTGCCATCAGACGGGCACAAATGAGCGCAATGTAAAGATTTCTGAAAATGCATCTCCTAAAGGGTGAAAGCTGGCATAAATTTTCGTAATTTCGGTTATGGGAAACCCATCGGACACATAGCATCTCATTACATAAATCTTATTACAACAAATTGATTTACTGCTGGCATTTAAGAACCCCTAGTTATTACAACAAATCCGATTAAATACTAAACGTATTACTAAATCACCTAAAGTGAACATAATAAGAAAACACCGCTATCTCTTAATGATATTATAGTATTCAAATCTCAAGTAATTATTTTAGAATCCCCTTAGCGATGAAACGAGTAGGCATAGGGGCATTAAGGTGCTTAGACACGAGTATATTAATAATATTACTATCGCGCTGCCAATCACGGTAGGGTGCCGATATTCTCGAGAACGAGCTAAATTTCAAGTTACTGAGTTAGACGGAGTTCTATAGTTATATGCATACATATATTGCAATATGTGTATAGTGTTGTAGTGGATTGTAGCAGGTTTAGTAAATTATATTTGAGTTCCTCTCGTCTACTTGTGAAATAAGTGAGTTATTGAAGCTTCTACGGACTATAATTTAATTATTTCAGTAAAAGATTCTTGTCTGGTTCAAGAGTTATTGAATAAATACGTCATATTATTTAAGAGAGTAGAGCAGCGGTGGCCCAGTGGTGGCGGCCGTGACTTATGAACAGTAAGTCGTGGGTTCTAATCTAACCCAAGCAGGCGCATTACTTTGTGTAATTTATTTCATCACCACTGCTCTCAAAACGGTGAAGGAAAACATCGTGAGGAAACCGGCATGTCCTAGAACCACAAAATTCGAAGACATTCGACATCTACTAATCCACACTGGACCCGCGTGGTGGATTATAGCCCATTCCCTCTCATAAAGAGGAGGCCTGTGTCCAAGCAGTGGGAACATTAATAGGCTGATGATGATGATGATGATATTATTTAAAGTAAAAGGAGGAAGGAGGAGCTCGTGGCTAAATAATAACAACTGCTCTGGTCGATCTTTAGGTTAAGCCGCGCTTGACTAGGTTGGGCTGTGGATGGGTGACCACCCATTACATACCGTGTTTATGTAGGTATATGTACTTGAAAAACATTTATTTGTTTGATGCAAAATCTTTACAAGTATTATTTTGAGAACAACTATGGTAACAGTTTACTGAAATTGACTTATTTGTCAACTGACGAGTGAGAAACTCGCGAGTACGCGCGAGTCCCGAGTACCTTCCGAATTTACCATTTTTTCTGTCGTCAACTCGCTCGCACTTAGTAAAGTACAGTCAAATAAAAATTATTCCATTATATTTGTACGGTCTCATCGCCGTACATTTTTCTACTACTAAAACTCGTACAATATTTATTTTAAAGTCAAGTCGTTAATAATAATTATAATACATATGTTTATAGTGGGTACATATTTTATACATTTATAAGAAGTTACCTGACGTATTTAACGCAGATTCAAAATCGAGCGAGTTGACGAGAAAAAAAATAGGTAAAATCAAAAGGTGCCAACTCGCATGCGCGAGTTTTACACTCGCCAGTTGACGAATAAGTCCTGAAATTAAGACCTAAGATTTTACTTAAAAGAATTGGCACCGAAAATATTTTCTGACTTTCTTTTAACATTTTATGATAGCTAAATACGAATTCTATACAACTGTAGTACTGACAATTCTATTGTACTAAATGTCAGACTCCCCTATCTCGACAAAAATAACGATAAAGGTGCTATTTTTGGAGATTCTTATTATAACCTTGCCTTCAACAGAGCCAAATATTTCAGCGAAATTTTCTTTTATTATACCTTTTTACGAAACCTATCTGGTACACAGTAGGTATCTATTGCTCTTTCAACTTCCTAGTATTCCTCTATAACAATTTTTATTACTTCTATAATATCTATTACTACACGCACATGCGCTATCATTCCCATGTATGGTTTAAAGGATTTATGTATAGGGATCTTATTAGTTATTACCATAAAGCCACAAGCACTGAACTTAGGTGTATTTATTAAACAGCAAATTGCTAATATTCTTTGCTATGCTTTGTCAGTTCTTTTTTTTAAGGGCGCTCAAACCAACTAACTGGTCTTCGTACCGGACTCCAGACAGGATCTTGACAGATAACACCTCTGGTGACAGTTCGATGTCCGGTCCGGTACCGCTCCAATAATAATATTACAGGTGAAAAACTCTTTTTTGAGGTTATTTAACAATTAGATAATTTTTCGATTTTCTCCTTCCTGCCCACAACAAATGATCAACCAACCTAATCCCAGTAACCGACAGCATAAACTATGTTTATTATATTACTATATAACGGGCAGTACCGGGTATTCTACGCTCGTCCTTCGGGAGCATTTCGATACCGATATACGCAGTTACAGACCGCTCCATAACTTGCGGTCCCTCGGCAACGTTTGGTGGTCTATTACAATTATGTTGCTACGATTACTTATTGACCCTATTATGGTGGAGGGATCCCGTATTTTTTTTGGTTCGTTTACGTGGAAAAGCTTGATTGGGTATTATGTTTGGTTTAATCGAACGCTGATGTAACGTAGAAGATATCGTCGATCGGTTGTAGGGGTACATGACAGTACAGCATAATTACCGTTTCTGTATTGAGCTGAAATTACGGTTTCTTAAAGATGGGTCTGTTATTACCATTCTGAAAATAGATATTTTATTATGCTGCGGAAATTGGGCCAGCTCTCACAAAAAGACGCCATGTTTGAGTTTCGGCGTGTTTGTCTTCAATTCCGGAACGGTAAAATTTTTATTTCTAAATTGTGTCGATCGAGTTTAGTTGGGCTCAACGTCGGAGCGTGAAAACGGAGAATCCCAATCTCTCTTTCACATTACTCCACCTTTTGTACACTGCGAATTTACATAAAGAGCCTCACTCGGTCCTTGGGGTACCTTTCCGGGTTTTCCATTTTGTGCTTGAATGCGACGTAGCGGCCGGGTCCTAACTATAGCTTGAATCTGGCAAAGCGGCCGCCTCGTTTTATTTCGATCGAACCACAAAAAGGGTTAGGTTTTTTGACGGCTGACTGTACATTTTTTGGTAATTGGAAACTATTCCTTTTATGAGGGTACTTTCGAGACCCCGGTATTGTAACCTTAAGGATATTTTAACCTTAACGGTATATTGAAAAAGGTTTATCAGCTGTTTAGTTTTTGGAAGACTTTTTAAAGATTTTAAAGGAAGATTAAAGAACAAGTAGAAGTAAGAATACTTATTTCTTTTAGCTAAAAATATGTTCAGTTTACGATCCTTAATTTTAGTATTCTCGTATCACTGACATTCATTCACTAACGTCTTATAGTTGAGTAAAAGGCCCTACCTTTTACAACTACGAATGGAACACGACCGCGACTAAGCCGACGTAATCACCGCTTCCCACGACACTATCGCAGAACCGAGATATAAAGAAAAAGTGACGAAAACTTCAAGAACACGTTCTATTACCCAGCTGAACTATTCTCACCTCCTCGCCTCGCCTGTTCGTCTCATAAAGTAAGAAAATCGTCCGCGGCCGACGATCAGTGAAAGTAATCTTCGCAAACATTCTACCTCCGGGCGGAAAACAATTTTCACTGATGTATTTTTTTGAGAGGCTTGTGTGTTCCAGCATTATTCTCGAGTAATACAGGATTGGAGTTTTTTCTCTCGCTCGTAATTCAAAGGAGGTTTTACAGGGACTTTTTACTACGTCAAAACTAATTCGGGCCGAGTACAAAACGTTTGTCGGCCACAGATTTAACATTGTGATTCCTCATGAGATAAGCCTGTAACCACATATTTTTTCCCACCACTATTTAGTTAATCCCAATTTTAAACTAAAAATTTTGAGCATTTTGCTGTGAAATGATTTCTCAGCTTTAAGTTTGCAAATAAGACTGCCATATATTTAACAAGAAGATTAAGGGCTTATTTCATTAGATTTATTTGTTGAAATCTGATTCATTATACACCTTAATACAGGTGCCAGATGTTTCACAAATCATTTCATATTAATATCAACAATTTATGTACAAATAAGCTCTTCTTTGAAGAGGCGCAGTTTCAAGAAAAAATAGACACATTGATAATAAAAGAATAATGATGATATTTTTCACAATTTCACTTCATATATAAATAGAATGAATTGTCCCTACGGGGCGCGGTGAGCGTAGGTACTTATTTATAGGATAGAAGCACAGGTGGGTTTTGGGTCTTAGCAAATGTGTTTTACGCTGCCCCCGGGCGCCCTGCCGTGACGCATTGGCGGCCGGAGACCATTAGATACGCCAGCATACATAACTTCCCACCGTAATTATTGCGGGTGTTAAACATAAGTTGAAAGTCGGTCAGTCTGTTGTGGTTTAGGCTTCAACTTTGAGAGAATAAGTCTGGCTAGTTCGTCCTAATCCGGGCCTCTAGTTAGAAAATTGTATGAATACATGAGCACATAAAGCGGATAGTACCTACAATATGGGTGGCCATACGTGAAATGAAAGGTTGGAGGAAGGTTCGTCGATACCATGCCATGTTTATTTATTTATTTATTTAATGCACAATATACACAACCAATTTTACCTGAGGAGACCATGGCTAAATAATAACAGCCGCTCGGGTCGATCTTTAGGTTAAGCCGTGCTTGCCTAGGTTGGTCTGTGGATGGGTGACTACCCATTACATACCGGGTTTCCTCCGTGCCTCGGAAAGCACGTTAAGCCGTTGGTCCCGGCTGTCATTTGTAGATCTTTGACAGTCGTTACAGGTAGTCAGTGACCCAAAAAGTCTGACAACCAGTCTTACCAAGGGGTATCGTATTACCCAGTACTAACTGGGTTGTAGAGGTCAGATAGGCAGTCGCTCCATGTAAAATACTGGTATTCAGCTGCATCCGGTGAGACTGGAAGCCGACCCCAACATAGTAGGGAAAAGGCTAGGCAGATGATACACAACCAATTTTACACGCTAAGCTTAAAAACTAATGAGTACATGACCCTGTTAGAGTGCAGCAAGATAACTTAAAACTAATATTGCAGAGTATCTATCTAGATTTATCCAATATCACTTACATAGATCATTAGGAATGTTCTCCTACTAACACATAATAGCAGTCTTGTTTTCCGAGAAGGATAAGGCAGAGATGGCATATAGTACACCTACATTTTTCCGTGTAATAGGAAGCGAGCATATTACCATGACCCGGGTACAAATCTAGACTCCAGGCTGGTACTGAGAAAGTCGTGATAAAAACAACAATAACGCGTTGCTCTACCCGGGAATCAAAACCAGCAGCTCGTCATGCTCCAGCTGTTGAGTTTGAGATCCTGTGTTGCAGGTGGGTGGACTGATGTAATTGGGACTCTTACACCAACGATGCAGTTACTAGTAGTAGGTTATCAATAATTTGCGTATATGGTATGGCAAGTACACATAACGACCCAAACGGCACAGCGGTAATGTTTTTAGGGTCCCGGGTTCGAATCCCGGTCGGAGCAAATGTTTGTATGATGAGCATGGACATTTGTTTCCGAGTCGTGGATGTTTATATTTAAAATAAGTATGTATTTACAACTAAAAAGTATCTATATAGTATATCAAGTATCTGGTGTCCACGACACAAGCCTTGTTGCTTAGTGTGGCACTAGATGGCGCTGTGTGTAATGTCCAGCAATATTTATTTATTTATATGTATGATCATATTCCAAAGTTCATGTAGATATTGATATTTTTCCACGTGACGCGCTTAAAACATCTTCAAAATGAAATTCTTATAATTTCGTAGAGATAAATTGTAAACGAAACATTCTCGTTACTCAGGTAAATTAAATAATATATCAAATGAAATACGCCGTATACGATTATAAAGCAAATATTTACTTTACCCGACCTTCTTCGGTTAACTATATAAAGAATTCTCGACATAAAATGACGGAGATATTTCCACGTTTTTAACTTGATTAACTTTAGCAGAGCTATCTAAATAAAATAATAAATCAATTCTCTTTTAGCTAGTTTATTGAAAATGTTGTTGGAATTTCTGTGGATTTTGGAATATCTAGAAATATTGATAATTTTAGTATCCATTTTGGCGTTAAGAACTTCTGATATAATAACAATCAGCAACCATGTGATAACAAAATATCTTATGACACTCGTGGGCTGTAGCTGAAAATCAGCTCCAGGTGGTGCACTCTGTGTTGCCATCTGGCATTATGCTGAGTTGAGGCCCTTTTCGCATTACTAGTTTTTTTTTTTTAAATTAAATGTTAAACAAGGTATTTTCGTGAATGAGTAACAAACATCCATCTATTTCTCCTTACATACATCCATCTATCCATCCTTAGATGCGTCCATCCATCTTTGCGTACATCCATCCATCCTTACAAGAATCCATCCATCCTTACATCTACCTATCCATTCATCCTTACATGGATCCATCCATCCTTACATCTACCTATCCATTCATCCTTACATATATCCATCCATACTTACATGGATCTATCCATCCTTACATCTACCTATCCATTCATCCTTACATATATCCATCCATCCTTACATGGATCCATCCATCCTTACATCTACCTATATATTCATCCTTACATATATCCATCCATCCTTACATGGATCCATCCATCCTTTTATCTACCTATCCATTCATCCTTACATACAAACATTCATACAGCCGTACATACATCCATCTTTACAAACTTACGGATTTGCAATGGTAGTAAGATGACAAATAGTTTCGTTTCTACTTACTAGAATCTTACTTTTTGAGACAGACGTAAACCATCAATCCAGTACATTCAACATTATTTTTCATATTTCTAAATTTCGTTGAAAACACTTTGCTGGACAGCCGCACTTCGGTTCGCTCATCATATTTTTTCTTTTCCGCTAAAAATGAAGCCAGCGTTGGCAGCCATTGTTGTCTTTTTGCTTTTAGTTTGTGTTTGCCCAGCGTTCAGGTGTTGACTCAAAAATATTGCAACGGTTTTTAGTGAATGAAACATCGGAAATTGAAATCATTTTCTTGTAGCGTACTTTGTTTTTGAAGCCCTTTATTTTAGGAAGGCAGTCTGCGACTGTTTTTATTGATTAGTGACATTAGGACACACTGAGACTTTCTCAACTCGAAATTTAGGGTTCCGTACCTCAGTCGGCAAAAATGGAACCCTTATAGTATGATCACTTTGTTGTCCGTCTATCAAGTCGCTTTTTCTCAGGAACCCGTGGTGGTATCAAGCTGAAATTAATATCAAATATTCAAATCTGCTACCCCTTACACTTACAGCATTGAAAAATTCAAAATTTACGAGTATAAATCAACACAATCAAAATATATGACCGTCTAGGTCGCATATTTTGCGCTTTCACAAGGGAATCAAAACCTATACTTCCTACCTATACTTCTGTACTTTCCGTTGACCTAGAATCATGAAATTTGGTAAAGAAGCAATGTTTTGTAAAACAAAACATGCACACATAATAACAAAACAAACACACACACATGCAGCACATGCAAAGAAAAAATCTGAAAACCATATATGTTGTTTAACAAAATACCTACAAGTTTATGCGGAACCCACGGTGCGCGAGTCCAACTTGTACTTGGCCAATTTTTTTTATAATTACCGTTCTGGATCTCATAGATACATATTTAAATAACCTGTATAATAGAGTCAGCTGAAAGAAAATACATAAAACCTTCCTATACGTATTGTCTTTATAACATTTATATTACAGACAAAGTAATAGTTATTTATGATACTAGTGCGGTAAGTTCGTTTTTACAAACGAGTAGACGTATGTAAGCCCGAGACGAAGTCGAGGGCTTGCCATAGTCACGAGTTTGTAAATACCAATTTCTGCACGTGTGTCATACCAACAAACAGCGACCCCAAAAACCACGAAACCGACACCCATGAAGAAAAAGCTGTAAATTTTCGTCGGTGCCATCTTGGATTTTCATTTTGACCTAATTAAAAAAAACCGTAGAGAATACTCACGGTGCTTTACAACGGGGTATGCGGTAAAATAGGTACTTAGGTGAGAGTACCTATTTTACCGCACGTTCCGTTGTATGGTGCATAATTCTTAACTTTCGAACAATGTACAAGGCTCCATAAATGCAGTTTTTGAGCAAATGTGTTGAAAAAGAACTTAATGCCAATGGCATGTTCAAAAAATCCCTTTGGCAAGCCGCAGGAGGTAGATTTGGAAGAAGGTTCCACCCATATTTTTTTCAACCCCTTGTTAATATCTTCCCCTAAGAGTTCAGCAACAAAAAAAAATACCTTACTTAAATTAAAAATTGTAGAGTAAACAAAAATGTTTACCGTTTCGAAGATATGTATTTTTTTTCTATTTTTTTTGGAAATTTCAACCCACTCCCCAAGTTAGAGGTTGCATCAAAAATGTTAAAAGTTAAAAGTTGTCCGTATTGTTACTCGGAATGTTATAAATGTTAAACAGTTCAAAAAAAATCCCAAGGAAAAAGTTATGGCCAAAAAACCAATTTTCAAAAAACCCCGAACGATTTAAGAAAAAAAAAATTAGTGTGACTAAACTTTGCTTGGCGCCTCACATACCAACATACATACGTTCGTATACATATACATATATACTTTTTAACCGGCGGTTGATTTGGGCTCTAAGACTAAGAGTCATAACCTAGACCCCCCTATGGTGAAATTTTCTGAAAACTCGACTTTAGATGCAAGACCAAATGTAGATTTTTTCTGACGAAATCTACTTAAAAACAGAACACAAATAAAAAACAAAACAGAATCGCAACTTTCGAAAATGTAACAACATGCATTCTGATTAAAAGTGCCAATCCATATCTTCGGACAAAAAATTTGATCACAACATTTAATTTGAGAACATCTCTTTCATACATTTAATTTCGATGCAGCTTTCCACTTTATTAATTTTAGTCGGGACAACAATGTTCTTTTACTAGGTCAACGGCGGAGAGCTCGGAATGAATCCGGATCATTGATTTCCCTGGCGCCTGGTAAAACCAAACGTGCCTTTATTTAAATACTGAAGTCTGCTTTGTCGTAGCACTGTAGGCGTTCTTATGAAATTGGCTGTATTGCACCTTATATTCAACGGCTGGTTATTGCTATATGAAAGAAGAACGAGTCTGGCTGGCGTTAACCTTGATATTGAAGGAGATAGGTTTAGGGTTGCTTGGGAGCGATTTTGGAGCTTACTTTCAAGGTCATAGATATAAAAATGCAATGTAGATGATTCACTGTCTTAGTCTGCTACACACTGGGTGGAATTACACCAGTGACTATATTCTTGTTGTATTTTATTTTTATTTTATTACCTTTCAAGGTGGCTTATCTAATCCACTTACCGAACACAGAAGCTTTGATAATACAACCCCTTAATAATCCGTCATCAAACCAATATACTTATTATTCATAATTATAAGACCCATATTAGCAGTACACGCTTTTGAATAATTTATAAAGACAGGTACACATGGAGGCCTACATTAATCAACAGCTAAGATTGTTCGGCGGATGTTAGTATTATATTATTCGGTATTTCATCAAAATATCGTCCTAAACAAACATACACTGAAAAAACGACTTGGTTTCTAGTTACCGAATTTTCATTAGATAATTACTAAAGTATTTAGTTGCTGTGGTGACTGCCGAACGTTTGGGTACAGTAACAAAACAAATTTAGTTACTTAATATAGATCTCATTACAAAACTGTTTAGTAAGATATAACATAACAGTTTGGTTAACGAGTGCTGAACTGTTTGTTATGAAATAGCTAAAGCTTTGGGTAAGATATAACATAACAGTTTGGATAACGACTGCTGAACTGTTTGGTATGACATAGCTAAACTGTTTAGTAAGATATAACATAACAGTTTGGTTAACGACTGCTGAACTGTTTGGTAAGAGATAGCTAAAGCGTTGGGTAAGATATAACATAACAGTTTGGTTAACAAATGCTGAACTGTTTGGTATAATATAACTCTATAGATTGGTTAATGTTAACTAAACTGTTTGGTTATAGGTACCAACCTATTAGGTAAGATATGTTTGGTAAAGGGTACCTAAATTGTTGATTACGACCGTGCTGTGATTACGACCGAGCTATTTAGCTATTTTAGCTAAATAGCAAGGCCGTAATCACAGCAAACACACACACGAACTCGGCCGATCTGTTTAGTTAAAAACAACAATACGTCTTGTCAGAAAACTGATACGCGGCGCTAGTTCATTTTTTGGCGTTTGCTCACGAGATGTATTGTTGCTTTAGTTGAAGAGACTGAAATCAAAGGAAACATACATCTATATCTTTTATTATTTCAATTATTTGAGTACAAATGACAATATTATGGTTAAATAACATTTATTTATTTGAGTAACAAAGGACAACAATTATTAAGTATTAACACACAAAATATCCATAAAGGTACACTACACAAGCACCGCACCAGCACAGCTGTTGCCCGGCGTTGCCTCGAATTTAGGCCACGGCGCGCCGTCCACCCGCGGTCCGCTCTTTGTTTATTCCATCTTTCAACCCTTGAATATGTGCTTCGAGTAAAGCACGATCTCGTATGGCAGAAACGAGAGCATGGATGTGTTCTTAGGATAACAAGCAGCGCATCCAACGTTATGCCTTCCTCTAAAACAAAACAGAACACAAATTTTATTGTAATGATAAATCTTAGCACACGTAGCATATTTTAATCTTTTTATGTTTCGCTACTGAGAAGAGAGTCCACGACTCGATGAGGAGATAATAAGTTTATAATAAAAAACTAACTTTATTATGTGCATGAACATTTTAATTGTTACCTACCTTTAAACTACTCCTTGTATTTTGAGACCCCGCAAGAATCCAGATAGTCTTCGACAGATTTATCGCCCATGACAAGCTTTGCAGTTGCACTCAGGAAAATTCTTATTCTAGAAGGCCGCGACAGATACACTAGGCGGGCGTGTGTGAACTTCAAGACTATATATCCCTGCTAGTACTTGTAATTACTTTGGAAAACACTGAACACATCACTCTCTTGACACTTTTGATATAAGTACTTAAACGCGACTGAGCTGTTACTAGTTTGGAAATAGAATGAGCTAGAAAACAAAATATTCACAATGCAAGTTCATGGTAACTAAATTGTTTAGGAAAAAATACCAAAACATTATTTACAAATTATTAATGTGTTTAGCACCAAATTGCTATACACTATGGTACCGAACTACCAAACATTAGTTAAATTGCTGCTAAATTTTGGTTGGAAATTTCTAAAGTTGTTTAGATAATAGTTACAAATGAAAGAGCACAGAACTACTAAATATTAGTTGTATAGATTACAGTTAGTTGCTGTCTGCAAATATTTAGCTATATTGCTTTAGCTGCTACAGCTAAGGAGTTTGGGATACAGTTACTGGGCCTTGTCTGAGGCAGCTCAATCACCTACATAGTGTTATTTCACTTATTTCTGAGAACCTACCTTAATGTACCTACCATACTGCACTTACCTCCCTAAGTGTTGTCCATTTTGACAACACTCATGGAGGTAGGTGGCTTTGATTGGTACCTATGTTTTAGGTATTTAAACCTTAAACATACCAAACAAAGCGCCAAACAACGATCACAATCAGTTGACACAAATGCATCCCTAAGCTTGGCAAACGTGCCGATACCAACTAGAGCCATGGGTACTTTGTAGTATTTTTTGTTTGGAAGTCTATTATTTTGTAAAAAGTTTTTTATGTATGGCCAAATCGTAGCTAAAAATTTTCCTTACATTCAAATTAGGTAGGTAACTATAATTATATGTTAAATAGAAGACGTTTTTGTCTGACTGTACATAAGTACGTCAGATTTTCACGACCGAGCGAAACGCTAAAAAAACACAAGAATCCTATATATAACAACACATTGTTTTCTATGTACACTATGTATTTGAATGTCTTTGGTACATGATACTAAATTCAAATATTATATTTATTCTTTTTCTTAACTCTTCCAAAGATTTAGGTAACTTGCCTGCCCTTAAACTGCAGACAAGGAGGTCAATATGACAGTACCTACCTAAGGTACCTCCTTGGGTAGGTACTAGGTTGATTAAAAAAGAAGATGGTAAGTATTGTAGGTACCAACACATAATTTAGGGTTGGCAATGTAAATCCCGAAGAGGACCTTACAAATATAGCAACATTTAAGTAGGTATGACAAAGCCAATAATATTTGTAACTTTTGAAACGACAGCTGAATTTCATTACTTAGTTTAGTTAAATTGTGTAAATAAAAAATTACAGCGCTATCTAGCCCTAGTTTGGGCTAGGAAAAAATGGGGGCTTTTTAAATTTTCATTTAATAAGTACTTGTTTTCTTAAAAATATATTACGTAATTGATACAATGTAATACCCAAACACGTAACACACATCAATGTTCATCACAAAAATATTTGTCCTGGTTGGGAATCGAACCCACGACTTACATCATGGCAGGCAGGGCTACTACCAACTGAGCTGTGAGACCAGCCAAACAGTGTTGCTATCAATTACTAACAGGAGTTAGTAATTAATAGCTCAGTTATAAAAACAGATCTAATAATAGCTAAGCGGTTTAGTAAACACCTACATTTTAGTAATTATTTACCAAATGCTTTAGTTGTTGGTAACTCAACAGGTTTTAACAAAATAATAAAAGTAGCCACAGCTAAATTAATTTTGAAAACAGAGCTGAACTTTAGTAACAATTAACTATAATATAGTAAATATTCAAGTAGCTAAACCGTTCAGTTATTCTATTTTTTTCAGTGTATGGGCCTAAACAATATAAATTATTCAGCAACTAAATATGACAGAACCCAACAATCAGGCGTTTGACTCCAATATTCGTATAATTTCGTTACCAAGGCCCGAAGCTCCGAAACCTATAATTATTAAACCACTAGTTAGTGGTAGTTTAGTTTAAACTTCCATTTTGATTGCTGGTATTGTAACCGAAAGTAGCCAAGAACAAATAGTGTCTAGAAACTGTTGTTTAAGTAACATAGATTTATTTATTGATTGCTGTTCAATAAATATTAATTGATTATTAATAACCGTGAGGTTTTGTGGTGGCAAAAAGGTGTGTACCTACAGTCGATACAGAACTCAATAGCGTAGATGACAAAAACAATCTTATTAGTCCGTCAGATAGATTTCCAAAAGATATTGGATTCATATTTTTTCTTTTTTTACGTAAACAAAAAATTAAGATGATACAGTGTGTCGAAAACTCGTGTAACGTCACATTTGAGTACATTTTTTACTCAAATGTGACGGTCACAAGCTACTCATGAACTTTGACACGTTTTATCTTCGTCAACTTGTATTAATTTGATAAAACAAAAAACACGTATCCAATATGTTTCGATAATCTAACTGACGGTCTAAACAGAATCATATTTTTTTGTCAATCATCATCTCTAATACGGTCTACAGCAGGCACTACGCCGCAGCTACAATGTGGCAGTTGGCTTGAACGAAGGGTCGGCTCTAAGCCCTTACCTCTTCCTGGTGATAATGGATGCTCTTACGTCAGACATTACGGAAGAGGCTCCCTGGCCTATACTGTTGGCTGATGACATTGTGCTAGTTACGAAGAGAGGCCTAGATGTCTAGAGCAGATTGGAGGTGTGGTGGCAAAGACTGGAGAAGGTTGATCTGAAATTAAGTGGAACCAAAACGGAATACTTGTCTTGGGATTTTAGCGGTCTCTCCAGTCTTGTGTCTATAGTTGGTCCCAGTTAAGATGACAATAGCGGTCATTGACCCACCTACATTTATTAAACTTCTTAACTTTGAAAACCACAAATAAGCCTGTTCAAGTCTGAAAACGTCATCTATCGTGATCTTCAACATTTTTTGCAGCTGAAGTAAGGCTGAGTGTCCTGTGACCTACTTCATATTTTAATTACAGAGTGATCTAACAGTTAATTTCAATAGTGGTCTACAGTGTCTCACACGCAATAGGATTCAGCGGTCAGTAAACCACTGTGCGGTGATTGGTAAACGCCCTATATGACACGCCTATGTTCGAGATAAGACGATGCCTCAATAGTGAAACATTGTTGCGTCTTAGGATAAGATGGGTGAGCCTAATCCCTGAAGGGATACAGCCATGCAGTTTCTAAACCGATGGAAGAAAACATGTTTGCGTTTGAAAAATAAGAATAGAAATCCTGCGAATTTCAAATAATTATGTCAATAATTGCCCGTGTGGTATCCGGCAGAGTAGAATAGAATCAACCCATTACACTCACGGGTGTCGTATAAGGCGACTAATGTCTGAGGCAGAACACCTTGCGCCTCCGTAGACCAGATAATGGGTAGCAGCGTTTTCTGTTAGTCTTACATCACTGCGATCTCCAATCCGCCTGCTAAGCGTGGAGATTACGGCAAATTATTCCCATCATGGGAGAGGCTTATGTCTAGGAGTAGACGTTATGGGCTGTTGTTGTAATGTCAATAATTGTGTAAGTGAGTGCTTCGTTGGTTTAGGTGTCGCAAGCATGACTGCGGAACATAGGGTCCTTAGTGTGATTACCGGGTCAGGCAAAGTGTTATTTCGGAAATTTCTCTGTGGCAGCCATGGAGTCTGAATTTGTTAACGGTTGATAGCAATAGGCTCGCCCCCCTATTACATGGGACTCAAACATAACTGGCGAAATGTACTATCGAGGACACTCCCGACCACCTCTAAGCTCATTTTTGCTTGCACTCGCAACATAAAAACGCTCTCTAGCCCCGCCCCGTTGACTTTGTGTAGAAAAAATGAATGAAAAGATACCGAATCGGCCAAGCGCATTGACGACGCACGCCAAACGAGAGTTATTGTTATTTTGCGCGCCAAAGTTGACGCTTTCCTAATAGGCCCAAACTTTAAGGGGGCTCGGCGCCTCCGCATGATTTAAGCGAAAAAAAATTAAAATGGTCAGGCGGAAAAGACTTGAAATGTGCAATAGGCTAGTTTCCATCATCAATAAATTGCAAATCTATTTAGCCCGTCAGTTAGAGTATTGGAAAATAATGGACACGTATTTTTTGTTTTTGTTTATCAATGAATATTGACAAAGATAAAACGCATCAAAACTCGGGAGTGGGGGCTCGTGACGTCAGAAAGCACTAAAAAATATCCCACGGCGTGACGTATTGAGGATTAAAAGCGTTGTATCTTCGTCAATTTTGGTTTGCGTAACAAAAGAAAAAATACGGGTCAAATATTTTGTGATAATCTAACCGACGAACTAATTATATTTTTTCAGTTGACAAGCCTATTGTTAGGTATACACCTCTGCCTAACTCTACGGGGATTACAAGGCGTGATGATATGTCGTGTATAAGTAAATTTTATTTTCATATATGAACCCAAGGACGCATATGAATTTTGTGCTTTAGCACTAATTAATTGTCTTGATCTATCAATAAGTTCTAAAATTAGTCTCGAACTAAGTAAACAAATTGGTTTTAAGCTCGACTTAAGTACAAAATTCTAATTAAGTACTGTCAAAATCATGTCAATGTTTGAACATTGTAAGTTTTCACGTCTTGCCTACAAATTGAAATCAAACGATAATCGCCTTAGAGGTCCGCCCACTTATAAGTTTACATTAAATTAATTTACTTAGGTAGAAATTGCTCGCTCCAACGCAACCCTGATAGCAATTCGTTAGGAATTAATTGAAACAAATATTTGCTTTACATTTTCGAGCCTATTAAAATACTAGATTGATTTAGAATATTGTAACTAAAGGTACCTAAAATTTATTAAAATTACGAACCTGAAATTTCAATTGTTGGAAAGATATTTTCAGTGTTTTATTAAGTAGTTTTAGTGGAATTCGTTTTTCCCTGGTATTTTAACATTACTCAACATTATTTGAGGTGATCTTTACAATTCAGTAAAATTTTTTCGCTCTTTTGCTTATACCTGTAATACATAGCTAGAAGATAAAATAATAGTACCTACATAGCTAAAATATAATATGCTAAATTCGTGGTTACATACCACATAATTTCTATACCTAATCATTGTTGTCTCACATCAAAACATTGTGCTGATGATGATGGATGCATTGAGATGCACTTCGTAAATGTATATTAAGTAAAGGAATACCAATAAAAACTAGTTAAAAAAAAAACTTGTGAAGAAGTTAGAAATTTGACCCCCAATTTCTCGGTACTAGAAGGTTCCCAAATATGTTCCAGAATATGACTTCGTGAAGGATATTTTTACAAATAATACTATACTACTACTACAACTATATTATTACTACTACTATTATATTATTTAATATTGTAATTGGAATTAATATATTGTAATTAATATCCATTATATTACAACATCAGGATCAAAGTGTTTACATTACTCTCATCCAACTTTTACTTCTCACAGAATGAGAAAAACGAGATAAAGGTATTTAGCAATGTTTACGTTCGATAAAAAGTTTTACATCCATCTAAAGCAAGGTACTCACCCTTATTTATGCTTCTTTTCCAACTTTAATCCTTTTCTTTTCCATTGATAAGAGAGGCTTTAGCAAGTTACAAAATTTCTAGTACCTAGCTGCCTTCAGAGTGAGATACTTTTTATTATTTATAAAAGTACCCATTATAATGGTTATTGTCTTGAAGCTAACTTTTAAGAGTATTTTAATCTCAGATTTTTGCTCTTCAGTGAATAAGTAAGGCTTTTATTTTTTTTATGGCATTTAGTGATTTTTTTGAGTTCCGTACCTCAGTCAGCAAAAACGGAACCTTTATAGGATCACTTTTTTGTCTGTCCATCTTTTAAGCCCCTTTTTAGGGTTCCGTAGTCAACTAGGAACCCTTATAGTTTCGCCATGTCTGTCCGTCCTTCCTCGCTTAATCTCTGTGACCGTTAGCACTAGAAAACTGAAATTTGGTACCAATATGTATATCAATCACGCCGACAAAGTGGTAAAATAAAAATTGGAAAAAAAAAATTATTAGGGTAGCCCCCCTATGTGTAAAGTGGGAAGTGTTTTTTTTTTAAATTTCAACCCTAACGTGTGATATATTGTTGGAAAGGTATTTAAAAATGATTAGTGGTTTTTTAAAATCATTTTTTGATAATGTCAATAATTTCGGAAATAATCGCTCCAAAAGTAAAAAATAATGTGTCCCCCCCCCTCTAACTTTTGAACCATAAGTTTAGAAAATATGAAAAAAATTTGAAAAGTAGAACTTTATAAGGACTTTCTAGGAAAATCATTTTGAACTTGATGGAAATAACAGTTTTTGTACAAAAAAGACAAAAAGTTGTACAAAAAAGACAAAAAGTTGTACAAAATAATTTCTGGACTAAGTTTGTAGTATATTCGTATATGCAAGCATTTTTACATAATGGATACCCACCTTTAAACTCATAAGTGGGAACACTTATTGTGACGGACGGGAAACTACGGAACCCTACACTGAGCGTGGCCCGACACGCTCTTGGCCGGTTTTTTTTTGCGATTTCACATGGGATTCAAAACCTTATATAGCCTTATATAACCTTAATAGGGTACTTCCCGTTGTCCTAAAATCACAAAATTTGGCAAGAAGTAATATCAATGTGTTTAATACAATGTACAGTGCGCGAGTCCAACTCGCCCGGCCGGTTTTGTGTTAGTCGGTTTGTGTCGTTTAATGGCCTCTGTTTTAGTTAGTTTTTAACCAACCTCCAAAAGGAGGAGGTTATCAATTCATCTGTTTTTTTTTGTTATCTTAGCGATAGTTTGGTGAAGATCTGATGCTGCTTTTCGGAGATGTACAAGGGAACTCTTCAATAATAGACGGCAAATTGGTCGACATCCAAGCAATTGCAGCAATCACAACAGATTTGCTGTCTATTATATTGAAGGTTTCCATAAAAATGGAAAAAATAAAAATAAAAATTGCAAAAAATAAAACCGACTTTAAAAACACACAAAAAGTAAAAAATAACTTTAGCTTCAGAAGTCGGTGGCAAGAAAAAAAACTGAATCAAACAAACAAAAGTCACCGACATCGACGACCGAAACAACACACTTTCGTCAAAAAGCTACCTTGCTCATCTTTCTACCACCGATCTCTTCCCGTGCAGTTTGTCCCGACACAAGTGCCAATTTAATTAGGTACCTACTCCTGTGATAAACATCAAGGGAAAAGATAACGCATTTAGTACCTAGTAGCCTACTACTTAAAGCTACTTATCCTAGAAATGAAAACTCTCGATTGTAAGACTTTTTACGACGTAGGCAACCACTAAAACTGGGTCTCCTCATAAAACCTAGTCAACTTGGCCTTAAATGAAATCCTTCTATCTTCTGGTATAAAAATAAAATTACTGTTCTTCAATTTTGTCGCGTGAACCTCTCTCGTCTTTCGTTTCATCTTATTTTTATTCAAGGCTCTGTGATAGCACTTTATCTATCAATGAATTCCTTTTAGAAGTAATTGTATACTTCTACTACTTGAGGAGCTCGTAGCAAAATAATAACAGCCGCTGGGGTCGATCGTTAGGTTAAACCGTGCTTGCCTAGGTTGGTCTGTGGATGGGTGACCACCCATTACATACCAAGTTCTTTCGTGCCTCGGAAAGCAAGCCGTTGGTCCCGGCTTTCATTTGTAGATCTTTGACAGTCGTTAGGTAGTCAGAGGCCCAAAAAGTCTGACAACCAGTCTTACCAAGGGGTATCGTATTACCCGGTACTAACTGGATTGTGGAGGTCAGATAGGCAGTCGCTCCATGTAGAATACTGGTATTCAGCTGCATCCGGTAAAACTGGAAGCCGACCCCAACATAGTTGGGCAAAGGCTAGGCAGATGATGATGTGTACTTCTAGTATTTATTCGTTGAGATCTTATAGTCAATAATTCCCTGAAATGACAGTAGTGCACCGATTGATTTGTAACTAAAACTGCGATGTTCATAAACACTGTTTGTCAGCCGCGTATTCGTGCGGAGCATGGCCGTAGGTCGCTGTGGAGCAGCGCCTTTATAGAAAAACTAGCTTACCTATGCCCGCGTTAATTTAGCATTTGTCAATCAATTCGGGTTATACTCTGCTTGTAATAGTATAATTCAATCATGATTCGAGAGACACGGGCCATCATAATAATATTCTATTATGATAAGAACGTTATTGTTGTTTTCATCGGGAACAGTACTTTTTTTCAGGATAAAAGGTACCCTATGTCCGTTTCTGTACACCTGACAACGTATATGCATAATTTCAGGATGATCGGTTCAGTGGTTTAGACGTAAAAAGGAACAAACAAACAAACTTTTTGTCGCATGTATGATATTAGTTAGGAAGTTAGGATTAGGATTCAGTAGTCACCTGACAACGTATACGCATAATTTCAGGATGATCGGTTCAGTGGTTTAGACGTAAAAAGGAACAAACAAACAAACTTTTTGTCGCATGTATGATATTAGTTAGGAAGTTAGGATTAGGATTCAGTAGTCACCTGACAACGTATATGCATAACTAGCTGTTGCCCGCGGCTTCGCCCGCGTGAAGTTCGGTAACTGTCCCACTGGATCATACTAAAGGGATAATAGTGTCCTCCATGTTAATCTAGGTTATAAACTATCTATGTGCCACATTTCATAATCATCACAATTATTATTATCACAATCACCATCACTATCAAAACCGCCATCATTGTCACAATCTCCATCACTATCACAATCACCATCACAATCCCCATCACCATCACTATCACAGTCAGCATCATTATCACCAATTATCATCATAACACAACCACCACAATCATTATCACAATCACCATCACAACCACCATAACAATCACAATCACCATCACTATCACAATCACAATCATCATCACAATCCCCATCACTATCGCTATCACAATCACAATCACCATCACCATCACAATCACCATCAAAATAACTATCACAATCACCATCATCGTTATCACAATAATTATCATCGTAATCACAGTCATTATCACACTCACCATCACCATCACTATCTCAATCACCATCACAATCACCATCACAATCACCATTACAATCACCATAACAATCACAATCACCATCAGTATCATAATCACTATCACACTCACCATCACAATCACAATCACCATCAAAATAACTATCACAATCACCATCATCGTTATCACAATAATTATCATTGTAATCACAGTCATTATCACACTCACCATCACTATCTCAATCACCATCACAATCACTATCACAATCACCATCACAATCCCCATCACTATCGCTATCACAATCACTATCACAATCACCATCACCATCACAATCACCATCAAAATAACTACCACAATCACCATCATCGTTATCACAATAATTATCATCGTAATCACAGTCATTATCACACTCACCATCACCATCACAATCACCATCACAATCACCATCACAATCACCATCACAATCACCATCACAATCACCATCACAATCACCATCACAATCACTATCACAATCACCATCACAATCACCATCAAAATCACCATCAGAATCACCATCACAATCACCATCACAATCACCATCACAATCACTGCCACTTTTACAATCACCATCACAATCACCATCAAAATCACCATTACAATCACCATCACAATCACCATCACCATCACAATCACAATCACCATCACCATCACCATAACAATCACAATCACCATCACAATCACCATCACAATCACCATCACAATCACCATCACAATCACCATCACAATCACCATCACAATCACCATCACAATCACCATCACAATCACCATCACAATCACCATCACAATCACCATCACAATCACCATCACAATCACCATCACAATCACCATCACAATCACCATCACAATCACCATCACAATCACCATCACAATCACCATCACAATCACCATCACAATCACCATCACAATCACCATCACAATCACCATCACAATCACCATCACAATCACCATCACAATCACCATCACAATCACCATCACAATCACCATCACAATCACCATCACAATCACCATCACAATCACCATCACAATCACCATCACAATCACCATCACAATCACCATCACAATCACCATCACAATCACCATCACAATCACCATCACAATCACCATCACCATCACCATCACAATCACAATCACAATCACAATCACCATCACAATCAACATCACAATCACCATCATAATGACCATCACAATCACCATCACAATTACCATCACAATCACCATCACAATAACCATCGCTATCACCATCACAATCACCACCACTCTTATAATAACTATCACAATCATCATCACCATCACAATCACCATCAAAATCAGTATCACAATCACCATCATCGTTATCACAATCACCATCATCGTTATCACAATCATTATCATCGTAATCACAATCGCTATCATCATTATCACAATCACTATCATCGTAATCACCACCATTATCACCGTATTCACAATCATCATCATCACAATCTCCATCCTCGTCATCACAATCATTATAATCGTAATCACAATCATTATCATCGTAATCACAATCACTATCATCTTAATCACAATCATCATGATCACAATCACCATCACTATCTCAACCACAATCATTATCACAATCACCATCATTATCACAATCACCAACACTATCACAATCAAAATCACCATCACAATCACCATCACAATCACTACCCTCGTTATCACAATCATTATCATAGTAATCACAATAATCTTATTCATAATAATATATCATTATTACAATCACCATCACTGTCACAATCACAATCACCATCACCATCGCTATCACCATCACAATCACTGCCACTTTTACAATCACCATCACAATCACCATCAAAATCACTATCACAATCACCATCATCGTTATCACAATCATTATCATCACAATCTCCGTCCTCGTTATCACAACCGTCGCTATCACCATCACAATCACCGACACTACCACAATCACCGTCACTGTCACAATCACCATTACAATCACAATCACTATCACAATCACCATCATCGTTATCACACTTATTATCATTGTAATCACAATCATTATCATCGTTATCACAATCATCATTATCACAATCATCATCATCGTAATCACAATCATTATCATTGTAATCAAAATCATCATCATCACAATCATCGTCATCATTATCACAATCATCATCATCGTAATCACAATCATTATCATCTGGATCTCAAAATAAATGCCATTTTCGTAATCAGCACCCCTGATAATCTCGGTATCGACACCCATATTGATTTTTAGACATTTCAACCCCATCGCACCCCAACAGGGAATGGTAGTATTTCAGGTCTGCCACATTAAATCTTAAAATCGTTGTTTTTGTAATACACCCGACCCAATTCACCATAAAAACAATACCTATGTTGAATTTCAGGCTTTGTTACCCCATTTCCTCCTTTAGGGGTTGAATTCTGAAAAAAAACTGAAACACAAACGTTAACTCATTTATCGATAGGAGTACTCCTGTTAAGTTTCGAGTAAAGTAGTCTAACTAATCTTATTTCCCCACGTAATCTTTGGACTCCCGTTCCAACCCCTAAGGGGGTGAATTTTGAAAACTTCTTTCTTAATGCACCCCTAAACCTCATAAAGAACCTTTGTGCCAAATTTGGAATCTCTAGACTAAGCGGTTTGGGCTGTGCATTGATTTTTAAACTTTGCCACCCCATTTCCCCCTCTTAGGGGTTGAATTCTGAAACAACCTGAAACCCGTTTCTACTCATTTATCAATAGGAGCACTCCTGTGAAGTTTCGAATATAATAGTCTAACTAATCTTGTTTTACCCATACAAACTTTGGATTCCCGTTTAACCCCCTTAGGGGTTGAATTTTGAAAAATCCTTTCTTAGTGCACCCCTAGACTACATAAGGAACCTACTTGCCAAATTTGGAATCTCTAGACTCAGCAGTTTGGGCTGTGCATTGATTTTTATACTTTGCCACCCCATTTCCCCCTCTTAGGGGTTGAATTCTGAAAAAACCTGAAACCTGTTTCTATTCATTTATCAATAGAAGCACTCCTGTGAAGTTTCGAATAAAATAGTCAAACTAATCTTGTTTCCCCATACAAACTTTGGAGCCCCGTTTAACCCCCTTAGGGGGTGAATTTTGAAAAATCCTTTCTTAGTGCACCCCTAGACCACATAAGGAACCTACTTGCCAAATTTGAAATCTGTAGACCCAGCGGTTTGGGCTGTGCGTTGATAGATGAGTCAGTCAGTCAGTCAGTCAGTCAGTCAGTCAATCAGTCAGTCAGTCAGTCAGTCAGTCAGTTTCTTCTTTTATATATTTAGATTTCAGGATGATCGGTTCAGTGGTTTAGACGTAAAAAGGAACAAACAAACAAACTTTTTGTCGCATGTATGATATTAGTTAGGAAGTTAGAATTAGGATTCAGTAGTCACCTGACAACGTATATGCATAATTTCAGGATGATCGGTTCAGTAGTTTAGACGTAAAAAGGAACAAACAAACAAACTTTTTGTCGCATGTATGATATTAGTTAGGAAGTTAGGATTAGGATTCAGTAGTCACCTGACAACGTATATGCATAATTTCAGGATGATCGATTCAGTGGTTTAGACGTAAAAAGGAACAAACAAACAAACTTTTTATCGCATGTATAATATTAGTTAGGAAGTTCGGATTAGGATTCAGCACCCCTATTCAAAATTGACGCAGTGAAATTACAACAACAGCCCATAACGTGCACTGCTGGAAATAAGTCTCTCCCATGATGGGAGGAATTTGCCGTAATCTCCACGCTTGGCAGGCGGATTGGAGATCGCAGTGATGAAAGACAAACAGAAAACGCTGCTGCCTATTCTCTGGTCAACGGAGGCGCAAGGTGTTCTGCCTCAGACATTAGTCGCCTTATACAACACCCGTGAGTGTAATGGGTTGGTTCTATTCTACTCTGCCGGATACCACACGGCTCAGTGAAATTGCACAGCACTAAAGAAATAGAAACATAACACAATTTCATTTCCCACTATCAATAAATATCATCAAGATCTCATTTCTACCAAAACTAATAAAACGGATCAAGAAGTATCAATAGCCATTCCGTAGCATTAGCTCTAAAATTGAGTCTGGTCAACTAAAAACCTACCTTATCCAGCATCATAAAAATACGTATTGCAACGGCTTTACTTACAAAATACTTTTAGAAGCACTCCAAGTTCTTACCAAGAAGGTGCTCCCAACTTGAGAGTATGTTTAATAGAACCGTTTTTCTACTTTGTCTGTTTTTTATTATTTATAGCTTAGGAGTTTAAGTAACAAGTTGTAAGTTCACAATCGTGATGGAATTTTTCGTGAGAATGCTGGGTTTTTGAAGAAAAGCTTGTTATGTGTATCTTTGATTTTTTTTTTTACGAGAAAGGTTACCATTTTTGCTGCAAATCAAAAAGCATTGTTTTCACGGTGACGAATTTTTAAATTACATGCGGGGCGATTACGTAGCACACAATGGCAATGCCTATTATTTTGTCAATTTTTAATTTTATGTTTTTCTAATTCTAACACAATAAAAATGCAATGAATAAGGAATTTTTCTTTGATAATAAATTCGTGTTCTATGTAACTGAGGAGCTGATTTCCCTAAAATCAACAATTAAACCAGAATCTATCTCAATTCCTCGCGTCAAAGTGGTCGGACGTCATCTTAATTTAATTAGATGGTAATCAACGCAACATTAAGTGTATCACTTCGTATTCCCTTCGGCATCCAGTGCCAGTGTAATGACGAATCATAATTATGTTTCTAACAAAATGCTTCGCCCTTTGTGTTCCGGGGCCACGGTATCTCTTTCGAACAGTCCCGCATCCCCGGCAGGCATCGGCCTTTGCGGACCCCTTCTTTTCTGCTGACATTTCTTTGAGGTGCGCGTGGAATACGAATGCGCTGTCGACACGGTCTGTCGTCATAAGACGGACGGACGGCGGGCTAGCCCATAGCTCACCGTCCACAGGCCTGCGCCTACGGTGGCCGGGGGCCACCACGTAGCCCCCGACGCCCGGTGCGTCTCCCGCGGTGGCTGGGACGTGAAGTTCTCTCCCTCTCAAGTTCCGCCACCTCGTTCACTAGCATGACTGCTTCGCAGAAGGAGACCGTTATGCCTTAGAACTAGAAATGCGAAGCCTATGTACCAGCAGCCGGAACATCTTATCCTGATTGAACTACGGGAAAGTTCTCCCATTTCTAATTATCTTAGAGACGTAACTTTGGTAGTTCGACAACATCCTCTTTTGTTGCTAATTTTATTAAAAAAAAAAAAGCTTTTTGGCCTGCATGCCAAAAGACTCACCAATTTATCACCAAGCTAAGGAATTGTAATCTACGCTGTTGTAAGCGCCATGATCGCGGGTTAACAAAAAACAACCAAAATAACCAATAATCACGGAAGATATCCTGTAAGTGACATTTAAAGCGAACCGTGAATGCTTAAAACAGTGAGTGAAAAATAACTTTAGCTTCAGAAGTCGGTGACCTTTGTTTGATTGATTTAGATTTTTTGTCACCGACTTCTGAAGCTAAAGTTAGTTTTCACTTTTTGTATTTTTATAGTCGGTTTTATTTTTTGCAAAAAAGTTTTTATTTTTCACTTTTTAGTGGTTCACATGTGCTTACCCCTTCACAGCGTTCCAGCGTGATGTAATGTTATGAACTGGTGTAAACAATAGACAAACATGAGATTTCAGCAATCCCAATCCATTTGTTATCATTTATTGAGGAATTTCGGTGCCTATCTCCAAAGTTCTTCATCAGATCTTCACCAAATTGAAATGGGTCCACTAAGAGAAAGTACTCTTTCAAAAACTACCCAAATCGCTTCAAGAGTTCTCTCTATTTCTCCAGGAAATATCCAAATCGGTCCAGCCATTCTCGAGTAATCGGGGAACATACATAAAAAAGGGTTCCGACGAATTGAAAACCTCCTCAAGTCGATGAAAAATACTCTTTTTACACATAATATTTTCATAATTTGTTCATATATAAGCAAACAATGTAACTAAAATGATATAGGTATTTTCGATTCAAAAATGGTGCTAGAAACTCTGAACAAACCTTTTACCGGTAAAAATTAGGATTAGATAGAATCCATAAAACCTGAAGTAATATGAATAACAAAATCACAAAACATTTATAGCGTAACGGTATCAACAACGTCAATACGACCCGAAGCCACTCAATATTCTGTTGTGAATATATTTTTGACGTGCATTGTACGCCCTCATGCCAGCCTGGTCCCGGGAGGGTTGAAGCTGACAGGCTCAACCAAGAGGTAATCCATTAAAGCCTCTGTAAGTCCCTACAATAACATAATATGAACAGTGGCAGCCCTAGCAAGTTTGCCTACCGTTAATGTTACCTTATTCTTCATTGTGTACAATTTTGACGGTGATTTTATAGTTTGATGGTGGGTCAAGGGATTTGTTGATGGGCCATTAGTGATGTTTTGTAGCAATATACGTAGTGCCATTCCAAAGATTGATTCTCCTTTTGTTGCTTGTTTCGAATTTACGAGCAAATTATCAGACGTCTAAGGTTTCTATGAAAAACCCAAATCTGTCTACATACAAGTAAGACTAGTAACAAATACGGTTTATTAAAACAAAAAACAGACTATTCTCTTGCTGATGACCTGGTCAACCTGGCCTGGTAGTTTCATAAATAATTATAAAAGAAAATGATTTTTTTTCAATGTTTTTTAGGTTTTTTATAAAGAAATATGTAAAAATATAAAAGACTAGCGGACGTCACGTGGTTTCACCCGCGTAGCTCTCGTTTCCGTGGGAGTACGGGGATAAAATATAGCCTATAGATGTTACTCAGAAAAGACGTGGCTTTCTAATGGTGAAAGTTTTTTTTAAATCGGTTGTGCAGTTTTACAGTTTATTCATTACAAACATACACACATAAATACAAAAATACAAATCTTTCCTCTTTATAATATTAGTGTAGATATATATACAAATGAATAAACGAAAGAAGAAGAATGCTGAATAAGTTGGATTTTTGAAATTACAAAATCTCAATAATAAATATTTAGGTGGCACTAATGTTGCCAAAAACGGCCATAAACCTATTAACATCAGTTAAACAAAGGCTCAGAAATAAGACGAAGAATCAATTAATATTACCCACTAAATCCGATTTTACGTACACAAACAATATTCAGCTACTTATAACATTAGTAGGTAATCCCGCAAAGCTCCTGTAAGACGGCCTACAATAACATAATGCGAGAAACAACATAACCTTTAGCCCGGCTTAAGTAACCCGCAGTGTACTTAGTTACCAACTTAACTTGACTTTTTTTAAGTAATCTTTTGAACTAAGTTATTAGATGAATAAAATTGGTGTTAAGACTTCGACTACGCCAATAAGTATAATGGCCTATGGTTTACATTAAGAACCGATTACCACAAAATATCTAATTACGTTTGACACTAAACATGTTTTATTTATTACTAGCTGGTGCCCGCGGCTTCGCCCGCCCGCAAATTATATACTAAAACCTTCCTCTTAAATCGCTATATCTATTAAGAAAAGTCGCATCAAAATCCGTTGCGTAGTTTTAAAGATCTATGCATACATAGGGACAGACACGGCAGGCGATTTTGTTTTATAATATGTAGTGATAGTGATTTTAAACATCAAACGGTCTTTGTAATCATCATTATTTCTTTGTTTGCAGAACAATAAGTATTTCTCCAGCCTAGTTGGTTGAGTGGTCGAAAGCACGACTGCTGACCATAAGGTTCTGGGTTCGATTCCCGGGTCGAAAAATTGTTTTTGGGTTTTTACATCAGGAATTTCTCAGTAGCAGCCACGGAGTCTGGATATCTTCCCGGTTGATGGTAATAGGGTCGCCAGTCGCCACCATGGGGCTTTAACATAACTAGCGAAATGTGGGTGTATACTGCTTGTTAGGTACACCTCTGCCTTACCTTCGGTGAATACAGGCGTAATGTTACGTAAGTATTTCTCCTGCAATATCACAACTATTAGCTGGTATGTAGGTACGGAGCTCGTGGCTAAATAATAACAGGCGCTCGGGTCGATCGTTAGCTTAAGCCGCACTTGCCTAGGTTGGCCAATGGATGGGTGACCACCCATTACATACCGAGTTTTCTCCGTGCCTCGGAAAGCACGTTAAGCCGTTGGTCCCGGCTGTCATTTGTAGATCTTTAACAGTCGTTAGGTAGTCAGAGGCCCAAAATATCTGACAACCAGTATTATCTGAGTTGTGGAGGTCAGATAGGCAGTCGCTCCATGTAAAATACTGGTATTTTGCTGCATCTGGTAACACTGGAAGCCGACCCCAACATAGTTGGGAAGAGGGTAGGCAGATGATGATAAGGTACGTTGTACCCATAATTCAGTAATGTTCAAAGATTACCCACATCAAAATTCTCTTCAAGAACTTTAAATAATTTATCCGTTAGATAAATATTCACTTCATTTAAACGGGCGGAAATGAAACCTTTGGGGTCTCTTTGAATCGGGTAGATCGGTCATAAATCTCTTTTTATTACATTCCAATATTATACTTAGGTATTTTAACGAAAAAAATGAATTATTACAAAGAGATTTTATTAATTTTTCTTTAAAAGTGACGACGATTAGACAAATACTCAAAGTAACTAACAATCTTTTTTGTCTAATAAACACAAATAAATATTTAATGGGTTATTTAAAAAAAATATCTATTTTTTTTAGGGTTCCGTTCCCAAAGGGTAATCAATCAATTTAGTATCAGGAATCTTAAGGCCCATAGATAAAATACACAAAACTACATTACCAGCCTAAAAACATACAATAATACGTACAAAATAATATAACCTATAAACTAACTATGACACACGAAGCGGCGGCGCCGGCGTCGTGTTACGCTGCGCGGTGTCACGTAGCCTGCCGCAAAAACGTCGGTAGACTACACCCTTCGGCCAAAACTCTTCCTTGAGAAACTTGTCGAGATGTTGTGTCGAAACTGGCACCACAAACGACTTGAAGTTGGTGTTGTGACGCGGCTCCAACTTCTCGACCCTCAAGGTCCAACTGGTCTTCACTTTCATGTACTCTACGATCACCTCGAACTTCGTGGAGTGATGCAGTCAGGAAACATACAGCAACGTCGATGGTATCGCTGGACGCAGCAGATACCATCGAACGGGACCCTGTCACCAAGACTCCACTGTCCGTCTGTCTGTCACCAGGCTATATCTAATGAACTGTGATAGCTAGACAGTTGATTTTTTTACAGATGATGTATTTCCGCTATAACAACAAATAATAATAAAAAACTTTTTTGCAAAAAATAAAACCGACTTCAAAAACACAAAAAAGTGAAAAATAACTTTAGCTCCAGAAGTCGGTGACAAAAAAAAACAATCATACAAAAGTCACCATCATCAAAGTTTTTTATTTATCCATTTTTAGTTGTTCCAAAACAAATATTTGCCATGAATTTATTTGACATTGTTACCAATACCTACATGTCATGGTAATAGGCGTGAGCAGCGGTGGCCTAGTGGTGGCGGCCCCGACTTACGAACAGTAAGTTGTGGGTTCGAACCCAGGCAGGCAGGCGTATTACTTTGTGTAATTTATTTCATCACCATTGCTCTCAAAACGGTGAAGGAAAACATCATGAGGAAACCGGCATGTCCCAGCACCAAAAAATTCGAAGACATATGTGACATCTACCAACCCGCACTGTGGTGGATTATAGCACATTCCCTCTCATAGAGAGAAGGCCTGTGTCCCAGCAGTGGGAACATAAATAGGCTGATGATGATGAATAGGCGTATCCCCAATATATGGAACTTAACATATCTTTGTTTTCGGATGGGATATCATCAAATTACCCCCCCCCCCTCAGAGTGTCAGACTATTACTGACTAAAACCAATGTTGTATAAACAATAAACATCCAAGCGATTGCAACATTCACGGCACATTTGCCGTCTATTTTTGAAGAGTTCTATTGTATATCTCCGAAGATCAGCATCAGATGTTCACAAAAATCAAAATGGGACCACACGGGAAGCACTAGCTTTCAAATAAAAAAAGAATAATCAAAATCGGTTCACCCAGTCGAAAGTTTTGAGGTAACAAACACAAAAAAAAAAAACAAATAAAAACAGTCGAATTGAGAACCTCCTCTTTTTGGAAGTCGGTTGAAAATAAAGATTAATTAAAATTAAAGGGGGCTCCCCTACTACGATGTTCGCCCCTAGCTCGACTTTCACTTAGCCGTCTTTTTTTTAATTACTGGTGAAAATTTTCTGTACCGAATTCGTGGTAGTCCATTGTAGCGTCGGTGTTCCTTCCACCCTGTAATGTTATGAATGCGAAAGTCAATATTAAGGGCTTAACGGATTTATTGAAATTTTTAACCATGATTTGGGTCGAGAATTGTATCTCTTGTGAGCGATGTCACTAGCAAAAGCACCACCTGCCTAGCCTTTTACCAACTATGTTGGGGTCGTCTTCCAGTTTTGCCGGATGCAGCTGAATACCAGTATTTTACCCCTCCGGCCGTTTTGGCAACTGCGATTCACAACCAGTTGCGAATTAGGAATTTGTAATCCCTTTTCGCAACCAGTTGCGAATCAAGAAAACTTTTTCCTTAACCGCAACTTGGTTGCGAACAAAGAATAAGAACTTCGCGAACATACATAGTTGCGATGTACATGGAGCGACTGCCTATCTGACCTCCATAATCCAGTTAGTAACGGGTAATACGATACCCCTTGGTAAGACTGGTTGTCAGACTTTTTGGTCTTCTGACTACCTAACGACTGTCAAAGATCTAGAAAATGACAGCCGGGACCAACAGATTAACATGCTTTCAGAGGCACGGAGGAAACTCGGTATGTAATGGGTGGTCACCCATCCATAGACCAACCTAGGCAAGCACGGTTTAACCTAACGATCGACACGAGCGGCTGTTATTATTTAGCCACGAGCTCTTCTATGCCACGAACAAAAGCAATCACTCATAAAATACAAACATATAATATTTTAATGTGCAGTCAAAGAAGTAACTTACTCTAGTATCTTGTTGGGCTCATAAATAAGAAGTGCAAGAGTAAAGGAGTGCTTGTGTGACAAGATAGCTAGGACACGTCCTCCCTGATGGTTCCGCCGCGCGCCGCCGTGGCGCGGTGGCGCTAGCATGCATTACTGAAATTCTTTATTTTTCACATTTCTGGGCCGGACAGATATGCGGTCGGAACGCCGCGTTTGTCTTGAAATGATCGGAATTTTAATTGTTTCTTGAATATTTTTTTTTTTTTTTTTGATAAAAGGCTGTTTGTAAACTCGTACGGAATGAAAAAGTACGTGGAAAAAATCCTTTGCAGCGATTTTCACTCACACACATTTTTGTAAATATACTGGAAAAAGACCCATCACCAAGCCGTATTCCGCGAATTATGTACATGTAACTGAGCAAAAATAATTAATAGGAAAAATTTTGTGTGAAAATCAACTGTTTACAGTTTAACGTAGATGGGTAAAACGGTTGAAAATTACGGTGTAATTATATCACATAGGTATAATATCAACAAACAACCTACCAAAGGGTTGAAACCCATCACAAATTCTCAAATCAATATAGCCAGCTATCAAATATTATTAATACCACTAATAGGAGCATTATGCTCCCCCTGCAAACGTTTCGTATACTCAAACAAGTACAGTTCCGTAATAAGCATTGATTAACTACTACGCTATTCAGTCGCAAGTAAACACGGAATACTTAGGGATGTAATGCATGATGCATCAACAAGATGTAGAATACGTTCGAATAGGTTTTGATAAACATTAGATCGCACAAACATTTGGTTCTTCCATAAAAAGAACTGCTTCCCAGTATCTGTTGCATGAGATCAAATAATACCGGATTTTAAATGAGATCAAATCATACCAGATTTTATTTGGACAGTCACAAATCTATAGCTTATGTATTTGCGAAGACATTAATTTCTTTCATTTATAATACGAATTACATTCTGTGAATCCGATATTCTGCGAATTTTTTGTTTTCGAACTTCGCCGTCGCAGTCGCAAAAAAAAAGATATTTTCTTAGATCTATATCAACACATGTGACTGTTCCTAAATTACCCTAGGCTGATAAAATTTTCGTTTTTCCTAATTCATGCTAATATTAGTATTTTGGTCAGTTTCCCCCTCATCTATGATGTGTGATGTGTGCTTGAATTAAGTAATCCTGTGTTTCATTAATTGATTAAATAATTGCATAACCTAAATATGTATTATTGATACCCAAATAAAAAGGTGTACGTATATTTTAACTTAGTTACCTATCTAAATAAAAACGAAATTAACAACTAAACTAACTAAGCAGTCAATATCAAGGTTTTATTTACTTCATCAACGTTCAAAACGTAGTTAACATTAGAACCACGTCTGAAACGTTCGTTTGCATACATTTTGTGAATAAATCATTGTCTTCAGTACAACAAGATAGTGCGTGTTGCTTTGGCAAATTTATTTTTATATTTCACAGAGTTTGAATACAAAGAGCGGAGCGGCAAGAATATTTTAGAGGAGAAAATATTGTTGTGTGTTTAAGTATGACAAATTAATGTTACAGGCTTATTTTGTGGACGTTGTAGGAGACATATAATGGGTTCATTTTTATATATTGTGGCAGTAAGTAGGTAGTTTTATTATTAAGGAGGGACTCTCTCTCATGATACTAGATGATTGTGATTACAATATAAGTAAATAAAAAAATTCGTAGTAATCCAACACGCACTGGGCCCGCGTGTTGGATTATAGGCTATACCCTGTCATAGAGAAGAGGCCTGTGTCCCAGCAGTGGTAAAATTATAGGCTGATTATGCTATGCTTATGCAGCAGCTTGGTATAATGGCTGATTGTCCATTATTTGTCGAATTTTTAGTACCGTCACTCAATTATGCTCGCAATCTATATTTATATACTTACTATAAAGAGGTAAATTTGTGAGGTTGATAGGAGGTAATCTCTGGATCTACGGAACCGATTTCAAAAAATCTTTTACCAATAGAAAGCCACGTTATTTGTGAGTGTCATAGGCTGTATTTATTACTAGAAATAAAAATAAGGGGCGGGACTAGATGAAATAAATGTCCACCCGTGCGAAGCCGGGGCGGGCTGCTAGTAAGGGATAAGAAACTATTCCACAAAAATACACCTTGAAAGATGCATCAATGAAATCACAAACAAATTGGTTGATAAAGTTCATTAACCTTACACGTGCTACGAACTTCACCTATTACTGACTCAGTTGCGTCAACTTCAGGAGACACAGTAATTTACTTTCAGCTTGTAATCCGATGAAATGGACAATTACTGGCACTTATCTAACTAGAGGTAATTACTAAAACTGTTTAGAAAAAGAGAAGATAACAAAGAAATCTAGAGAGAACATTTAGGCCTAATTCGGAGGTAGGTACAAGAAATCCATTGGGTAAAAAAACTTATAGGTCTGAAAGAAAATGTTAGGGGAACTTAGTTCCAGATGAGAAATCAACATGGCGGGCAAAAGTTTCTAGTTGCGAAGCTGTAATCGTTTATCTTGTTCAAGGTGAAAAATTACTTCATATTTCCGTAGCCGCAAGTTTTATGATATATTTTTAAGGTGAAAGTTTTATATTTATATAGGTACGAGTACATAATTAAATTTTATAAAACACGAGGTGTCTGGACGCTTGGGGCTACGGCTGCGGTGAACCGAGGCTAAGGGGGGTGGGGATATGTTTATAGAATTATTCGAGAGATACAAATTATTAGATACTAACAAGCAGAATTGCAGCAAATGTATATTTTCAAGTCGCTGTTTTAAACATTTGTATTCGCCCACTGGTTTGCCGCCTACTTAGTATTTCAGTATTTAATTTTTATTTGTTTTCGTTGGATAAAATACAATCCTTATCTAAATACTGTAATTATGACTAGGGGATGTTCGATTGTTCGCCTGTATGATTTAATTAATAAAATATAATATCAACGCTTTTTACTTACTAACACCGGCTGAAAAAAAAACCACGTACTTTTGTTTCATTTCTATTTTCATAAACAATAGTACATTACTGCAGCGGCCAGCAACAGAGGCATTGATGGATGAACGCGTTAGTAAATGCCTAGTTGTAGCCAAGACTTCCGTAGTACTTTTCTCAAACAATGCGAGGAAATTAATACAATTACTTTTCAAAATCAATGATGCACACAAACAACAATATTTTTTGTCGCTTTGAAGAATTCATTTGTTTTTTTTTTATAAACCGCTTTCTATTTACAAGCCAATTCGAAATTTAAATAAAACCTAAGCTAAGTTACCTACCTCCTTGCTTGGTTGCCATGTTTCAGAGTAAAAGATCGTTCCATTTTTAAATAACACGACAGATATGAGTTTACTACAAATGTAATTTATTTGGCCGCTAAACACGACAGATATGGATTTTCATACAACTTTTGCCGGCCGCTGGTCGCATGTATCTGGCCAGTACAGCAATTTCGATTTATCTCGAAGACGGTTGTCAAAATAATGCTCAACTTTCCGAACTTTCCAAGCATGTTTGAGAAAAAAAAAAACAAACATTTGACACAAATTAATGTCACGCAAGCAATGATATTTAATTAAACAGATATGTTATGAGCGCGCAATCGTGAAGACTCGAAAACGTGTCAATTGGCCTGTTTTTCCTTTATTCTGCGTCACTGCGTGTATGTGAGCTGGCTCTCCCCCGCGGCCATTGATTTAAATAGTAAAGATACGGTCGTCGGAACGTTCGCCAAACGCGGTCGCCATACAGAAACACTAACGCCATCTATTAGAACTACCATGAACTACGATGTCAATCGGCGTGGTCTGCCCCTAGACGTAACCTTGTAAGAGCGGGTATTTTTAACCGACTTGAAAAAAAGGAGGAGGTTCTCAATTCGTCGGGATATTTTCCCCGATTACTCACTCGAAGACGGCTGGACCGATTTGATTTTATACTGAGATGTTATACTTCAAAGTTGGTCCCATTGTCATTTGGTCACGATCTGATGATGAAATCTTGGAGATCGAGGGAACTCTTCAAATATTATAGGCACATCTATAGCGATTTAGGTATTTTTGATGAGCAGTTGACAATAAGCTATTGTAACTTAGATAGATAGACAAACCAACCCACTAAAAACTGAAAAATAATAATTCTTACAAAAAACACAACCGACTTCCCAACGTGAAAACTACTCAAGAACACTTTCCAACAACGTGAAAAATAACTTTAATTTCGGAAGTCGGTGTCAAAAAACTAAAATACTGATCCAGAGACACCGTCTTCCGAAATTAAAGTTATTAAATCTTTTCATTTCATCGGCTAAAACGCGCGCCGCTGCAAAGTTATGTCTAACTTTTACTCGGCTTCGCGTCGTCTTTGCCAAACGTTGAGACAAATACGAAAGAAAATTGTTTTAAATAATGTTAGAAGTTGATATAATATTTTTTTTTAACTTACCGGTGATAAGAAATGTTATCATTTATTTTATTGTGCTTTTTGTCGTAGCTCACGCATCCCTTCACGAGACAACTTGGCATTTTTGCTTGTAAAATTTACGACCGCTCCCGAAGACAGCCGAACGCGTTTTAGTTTAGTTCGCTATAGGGAAGACCATTTTGGGACCACGTTCGAGGCGTCATTGTAACATGCGGTCCACCCAGTCCTTACGCAGTAATATATATGTCAATGCCCGCGGCACACTTTTTTCGGTGGTTTTGTAGGTGTATAACATATCTGTTTGTTAGAATATCATTGCACGCAAGCAAATAATTGCGAAATTTTATGAAGAAAACAAAGCTATGGTTTGTGTTTTAAAAAGAAAAAAAAATACAAATAAACTTAATATGAGTTTGATTTAGTTTTATGTTAGTTAACACAAACGGAACAAGTTTTTGATAAGTATATTTGAAATTAAAATTTCTTACATTTTGAAACAAACTATCATATTCAAAAAGGTACCTCAAAAGTTTTTACATTAAAAAAAATGTGATTCACAACAAATGAGAACGCAGATTCATTACATATGCTTCCAACAAATGCATAGTTTGAAAGCTATTGGTAAAATCTAAACCGTTCAATGAATTTTGTACTAATTAAAAGCTGGAACATTTTGATTCAATGCACATGTTAAACCAATAATGCATGGTTTACGCTTCACCATTTAGGTTATTTCTGTGTAATTGATGCATGTTCCTGCCTAGGAAAATGCATCAATTATGTGGAAATAGTGGGATTTAATTGTCCAATGGTTTTTATTTGATCCTCAACACAATATTTTTAGTACCTATAGACAATTCTAGGGCTCAAAACTAACTTAATGTATCGTAAGTAGGCACAAGAGCATAATAATATTATATTACAGCAAGTTTTAAGAAGTAAAAGAAAGAAAAAGCATGTACTAGCCCGCATAGGACAATACACATCAAAAATCGGCCAAGTGCGAGTCGGACTCGCCCATGAACGGTTACGTAGCAGCAAGCAACATAATATAAAAGTTCTTGTAGTTCGTTGTAACGTTGATTAAAAAAAAAAAATACCTACTAGATCTCGTCCAAGCCAATTTTCGGTGGAAGTTTACATGGTAATGTACATCATTTCTATTTTTTTTAGTTTTATCATTCTCTTATTTTAGAAGTTACAGGGGGGGGGGGACATTCATTTTAGTACTTTGGAAGCGCAAACTATTCAGAAATGATATTAGAAACCTCAATATCATTTTTGAAGACCTATCCAAAGATACCCCACACGTATGAGTTTGATAAAAAAAATTATTGAGTTTCAGTTCTAAGTATGGGGAACCCCCAAAATTTTGTTTTATTTTTTCTATTTTTGTGTGAAAATCTTAATGCGGCTTACAGAATATATCTACTTACCCAGTTTCAACAGCATAGTTCTTATAGTTCCATAAAAAAGTGGCTGTGACATACGAATGGACAGACAGACATGACGAATCCATAAAGGTTCCGTTTTTTTTCCATTTGGATACGGAACCCTAATAAAACGGTGAAATTATCAGTACACTAAAAAAACTAACAAAAAAAAAACATAAAAATAAAAAGAAACGAAATTGGTCCTGTACGAGGCCAAAAAGCCCCTATCTCAGAATGGTGCTGTAACATTAAAAAAACATCACAGCGCTGGTATTCTGTTGTAGCAGCTCATACTTACGTGTCTAGGCATACGTATTAGAGGAGCGCACGCGGCCGTCTGCCACCGTGCGCCCGCGCGTACTAAGCAAGCCGACGACAAGAGAAAGGAATTTGGACTCGATCGGCCGCCGCATCATTGCGCTAGCGCTCGTAGGAGCTCGGCACATGCTACCGCCATTATTAATGTGTGTTAGTTATTAAGTTTGTCTATGTACCCTTATTATTATTATTTTTCTATTTCGAAATTGTATATAAGCTGCGCCTCAGAATAAATCATACAGATCGTTATTCGCCTTCTTATTTAACACAACTACCATCCATAAAGTATCGATTCATAAATTAGTGATACCCATTCACTAAAGTGGTGACCCCGCGTTCAATTACTACGCGTGAAGACGAAGTGAGTGAAGAATCCAAGCTTGACTCGTTGGCTGCCATGGCTGACAGAATTCAAGAACAGCTGAAAGACGTAAACGCCGTGTGTTCCTGCCAGTGTCAACCTACCGCGTCAAAAGCGTCAGTGACATCTAAACCAGCAGACAAACTCTTCAGCATGATAGACGCCCTGACCAAGGAAGTTGCAGAGCTGAAAACCAATCGATCCCGCAAATTTCAACGCCGATTCCACAATTCCAGAAACCGTTCCCGCTCTAAATCTCGGGATAGAAGAAATGCCGTGTGCTATTTCCACCAGAAATTCGGCAAGGCAGCATACCGATGCAGAAGTCCGTGCAGTTTTAAAGGAATAACAAGCGAAAAGCCGGAAAACTAATGAAGACTCAAGCCGTGGCGGTGGCCGAAGTCGACGATTTATCCTCATACCGCCTATTTATTTACGACAAATCATCTGGAAAAAAGTTCCTTGTCGACACGGGTGCAAATGTTTCTGTGTTACCCGCCACAGCACGCGATTAGCAGCGAACACCAACCAACTACTTGTATGCAGCAAATGGTTCAAAAATACCCACATACGGCGAGCGAACCATTGAACTCAACATCGGAATGCGGCGTGCCTACAGTTGGCGATTTATGGTAGCAACAGTCAGTAGGCCGATATTAGGCGCTGATTTCTTGCACCACCACACCCTGATGGTAGATCTCCATGGACGACGGTTGGTGGATAAAAAAACCAATTTATCGGCACGAGGTTTCCTGTCACCTGCAGCAGAAGGAAGCATCCGTACCATCGATGACAAGCTTCCCTACCACGACCTATTAGCCGAGTACCCAGACATCACGAGACCAAATTTAAAGAAACTGGGAAATAGTGAAGTCGAACACTACCTTGAAACTACCGGCCCGCCGATATTTACCAAAGCGAGACCACTACCGCCCCATAAGTACAACGCTGCAAAACAAGAATTCCAACTCATGATGAGCGAGGGAATTTGTCGACCGTCTAATAGCCCATGGGCTAGTCCATTACACATGGTTATGAAAAAGGATGGTACCTACAGATCCTGTGGTGATTATCGCAGACTCAATGCCGTAACCACACCCGATCGATACCCGATACCACGACTTCACGACTTCACACATAACCTCAAAGGAAAGAAGATTTTTTCAAAAATTGATCTGCAGAAGGCCTACTACCAAATCAAAAATAGAGAAGAAGACGTGAAGAAGACAGCCGTGATTACTCCTTTTGGCTTGTACGAGTTCACAAGGATGTGTTTTGGTTTGAAAAATGCAGGCCAGACATTCCAACGACACATGGATAACGTGCTTCGTGGCCTACCTGTTTTTCCATTTGTCGACGACATTCTTGTAGCTTCTGAGAATCAAGAAGCACACAGAAGAGAACTACAAGAAGTTTTTAAGCGACTCAGCGACAGTGGTTTAAAAATAAACGTCGCTAAGTGTATCTTCGGCCAGTCAAAACTCGATTTCCTGGGATACACAATAAGCCCTGAAGGCATTACACCGACGGAAGAAAAGGTACAAGCAATCCAGTCCTATCCATTGCCCAATACGATCCAAGATCTACGTCGTTTCGTCGGAATGCTGAACTTTTATCGTTCGAGTATACCCCATGCGGCTGAACATCAAAAAGAATTGAGCAAGTACTTTCACAACGCCAAGAAAAACGATAAAACAAAAATACAGTGGACCGAAGAGGCAAAACAAGCATTCAATCAATGTAAACAAGACATCAAGAACTGCGCATTATTGTCCTATCCATCACTGAGCGAACCTTTCGCACTGATGACAGACGCATCAAACATATGTGCTGGTGCCGTTATACAACAAAAGATCAACGGCAAGTGGAGACCACTGGGATTTTTCTCCAAAAAGTTCAGTGACGCACAACAAAAATACAGTACGTACGACCGTGAATTGCTGTCAATCTACATGGCAATACGTCATTTCCGTCGAGTGTTTGAAGGACGAGAGTTAGTTGTTTACACGGACCACAAACCGCTGTGTAATGCATTAACTTCAAACAGCAAGTCAGAGACACCCCGCCGAACAAGATACCTTGAATATATCGGACAGTTCACGTCGAATATTCAACACGTAACCGGCCAGAACAACAAAGTCGCAGATGCACTATCACGAGTCGAAACAATAACATGCCCGACACCACTGGATTACACCGAGTTAGCAAGAAAATAAGACCAAGACGAAGAATTGAAAATGCTAGCAAACAAAGGAAAATACTTATTCAAAAAGAATTCCATTCCCAACTCAACTGCCCAAGTTACCTGTGAGATGTCATCAAGCACTGCCCGTCCATATCTGCCACCAGATTTTCGAAAAGATGCATACCAAGCGATTCACGACCTTAGTCACCCCGGCATAAGGGCGACAAGGAAGCTAGTCACTGCCCGCTACTTTTGGCCCTCCATGAATAGTGACGTAAATGAGTGGACTAGAACATGCGACGCATGTCAGCGTGCGAAGGTGCAACAACACACGAAGACACCCATTGCAAGTTTCCAACAAGCAAACAAATTGGAGCATGTACATATGGATATTGTTGGCCCGTTACCTATTTCAGACGGCTATCGATATCTATTGACCATGATAGATAGGGCTACCAAATGGCCTGAAGCCTGCCCATTGGAAGACATAACCGCAGAAAAGGTTGCTAATGCATTTTATGATGGTTGGATCGCGAGATACGGTTGCCCAGTAACCATAACCACCGACCAAGGGAGGCAATTTGAGTCTGACCTCTTTAATAAATTGATGCAACGCATGGGAATTCACCGCACCACTGCTTACCACCCGCAGTGTAACGGCGTGATAGAACGATGGCACCGCACACTCAAGACATCACTCACCGCAAGGCTAAAATCAACAACATGGTCACGTGAGCTACCTACAGTGCTACTGGGACTGCGCGCTTCGGTAAAAGAAGATGTTGGTGCGAGTACAGCTGAATTGCTATATAGCCAAACGCTGCGATTACCCGGAGAATTCTATGAAGAATCCACAAAACATCGCGACACGATTTCCAACTTAATGAATAAGTTGAACGGAGCGTTAAAAAAGGCCCAGGCGCAACGGAAAACAAACCAATCACGAGCGACATTTATACACGACGACCTACATAAATGTTCGCATGTTTACCTACGCAATGACGCATCACGCAAGCCTCTGACGCCGACTTACAATGGCCCGTACGAAGTGATCAGTCGTAACGACAAGTACTTCACTATCCAGTTACGCAATAGATGCGCAAACATAACTGTTGACAGATTAAAGCCAGCTTTTCGGTTGAACACTGAGTCAGAAGCACCAGTCACAGATACGTACGCATATGTCACAAGATCAGGAAGGACATCGAAGCCCTTCACTAGCGGGGGAATGATGTAGCAGCTCATACTTACGTGTCTAGGCATACGTATTAGAGGAGCGCACGCGGCCGTCTGCCACCGTGCGCCCGCGCGTACTAAGCAACAAGCCGACGACAAGAGAAAGGAATTTGGACTCGATCGGCCGCCGCATCATTGCGCTAGCGCTCGTAGGAGCTCGGCACATGCTACCGCCATTATTAATGTGTGTTAGTTATTAAGTTTGTCTATGTACCCTTATTATTATTATTTTTCTATTTCGAAATTGTATATAAGCTGCGCCTCAGAATAAATCATACAGATCGTTATTCGCCTTCTTATTTAACACAACTACCATCCATAAAGTATCGATTCATAAATTAGTGATACCCATTCACTAAACTGTATTCTGATAGGGCCCAAAGTCAAAGTGATGCCACGGTCAGATACGGATAAGATTAAAAAAATAAATGAAAATAAAGTGTACTTAGACGAATATACAATGGGATCCTGCCGTTTTGCCGAAAAGATTTTGACAAAATTTCATTACCCAAATAAATTTTAGCAACTTTTTTTTATATCATTGCAATCTTTCGAATGATTTTAGTACGCATATTTTTATTTGGTCAAATTTTTACTTGGTAAAATATTACCAAGTATAAAGTCATTATGGCATTTGGTCTTTAATCAAATGATTTATTACAGCAAACAATCTTCAGACAATAAACGTTTGGTGAAATGATTTGTTAAGACAAAAATATTAAAAGGCAAAAATAAGATTTTTTGGGAATTATTTAATTAAAAAATGCAATTTTAATAATCATTTGTTTAATGCAAAATATTTTTACATTAAGTAAAATTTTATTTTTTTTGCAATGGACATTAGCAATTTTATTTCGGAGTATCCAAACGGGTGAGTGCCAGACACGACTTGCATTAATAGAAAAAAAGATATTGTTTTTAGTAGGTTACCCGGAACTCAACTATTTAGATTAGGTTAATTTCTTTTTTAAACAAAATGGGTAGGTTAGGTTAGGTTAAAACTGTGACCTGCTACGCACGAGCCGAGCGAGCGAAGCGAGCGGTGCCGCGGCAGCGGCCGGCGAGTGCCAGAAACGACTTGCATTAATAGAAAAAAGAGATTGTTTTTAGTAGGTTACCCGGAACTGAACTATTTAGAATAGGATAATTACTTATTTAATATAAATGGTTAGGTTAGGTTAAAACTGTGACCTCGAGATATTTGGTGCCACTTTAAAGACTGAATAGGAAAGGAAGAATTCGAAACTGACGATACTAAATATTTGGCTTATTTGATTTTGCGTAAAAACTGTTATTCCAACTGAAATATTTGACTAAATAAAAAATGTTAAAAGTCTATTTGGTAAACAAGTTATAGTTTAAACGTTCATTTCCCAAACATTAGGTTTGCGTTTCAATTTTTTGTGAATAGATTTTTTGCTTAGTAATCATTTGGCAAATGAAATTATGCGAAACATTTTTTGGGAAGTGAAAATTTGACAAATTCCTTTCGGTCAAACAAGGGAGACCCATATACAATACATTAGTATACAAGTACTATTATGTAGATACAGTGGCGGATTTACACATTTGCTGCCAGTAGGCTTTTCAAATTTTGCCGCCCCTACTGACCTCTACACAATGTGTTAGAGTTCCTTTAAGATTGTTTTTACAACCCAACTTTTTGTTAAGATTACCCAAGAAATAGTTTTTGGGTAAATTCCTGAGCTAAGCGAAAATTTTAACACTACCTTGAACAGGCTAGAATTGTTTCATTCCTAATACCCAAGAGTTACTTGTTCGACTCACAGATAAAGGGAAGAGTAAGTAGGCTGCAAGAGCGAGCGAAGCGAGCTCGAAAATTTGTACACTTTACCTACCTTGGACAGGTTAGAATTGTTTTAGACCTATCGGAGATACCTGGGCGACTTAAAGACAAGGATAAGATTCAAGAGAAGCTAGACTGCAAGAGCGAGCAAAGCGAGCTCGAAAAATTTTACATCTTGCCTCGAGTAAATTCAGATAGTTATGAGGTTTGAGATCTAAATATCCACATGCTATGCAACCTTGCGTATGTATGCTATAATACCAATTCTGTGGCATCAGGCAGGAAAAAGCTGCCCCTGGCGACGCCCCATGTTACCTCTAGCTTCAACACACTTGTCTTGATTCCATGGCGAAATTTATAGGTATATCTATACATATAATAAATCTGTAGAAAAATCGTTTTTGTACATCGAAAATATTTTGAAAAAAAATTGCCAGGGTGTTAAAGGATAACCAACAGAACCCATTTCTAGCATGTCTTTTGTCTGTTTATCTGTTTGTCTGTTTAGATGATCAAGCATCAAGTAAAATATACAAAACCAATATAGATAACTTTTATACATACAAATTGTGCGTATCTTGAGGTATGATTTAGTCTTTGTTTCATCGTAATCGGTTAATTCTATCAAAAGATATATACACACATCAAAAGTGTCTAGGGATCAAGCATTTTTATGCGGATTTCTTGAGATTGAGATGTGGCTTTGTAATAAATTTATGATTTTATAAATTTATATGGATCCTTTTTGGTGCATTTCATAATTTGAATCAGGAACTCTCAATCAAATTCGAGTAAAAGATGAAAATAAGCTGTCAATATTTTCCCTATAAAAACATACAACGCATTGAAGACATTATTAGTGCTACTGTTTCCCTACTACTGATTAAAACCAACGTTATTATGGAGCGGCGACGTCATTTAAGCAGGGAAGAAATGCTCAGAGCCGTGGGAATGATAGAAGCTGGTTCCCGGCAACGTACTGTAGCTTTAGCTCTGAATACAAGTCAGAGTGTTATCAGTCGACTTTGGACACGTTACCGAAGCACTGGTACCGTGGCTGAGCGCCATGGAGGACGGTATCGCTGCACCACACGGAGACAAGACCGATACATTCAAATCTTAACTCGAAGAGCTCCAACAATAACCGCCATGATGTTAGCCGTGAGGCTTCATCACTCTTCAGGGAACTTAATTAGCGACCAAACAGTCAGAAACCGCTTGCATGAAGTGAACCTTCATTCCCGAAGACCGCTACGGGTACCACCTATAGCAATGCACAATCGTAGGATTCGATATCAATGGGCTCTTGAACACAGAAATTGGGCAGAAGAACAATGGCGTTTCGTGTGCTTTTCTGATGAGTCTCGTTTTGGTATGAGACCGGATACAAGACGTATACGACACTGGAGAACCCCTGGACGCCAACAGCGATTAAAATCCTGCCAGGAAGTCCATCCTTATAGTGGTGGAACCATCATGGTATGGGCGGGTATTTGGATCGGCGGAAGAAGTGAGTTGATTTGGATCAGAGGCAACCTCAACGCTCAAATTTATGCTGAGACGATTGTATCAGACGTCATCGTTCCTCTACAAGTGCAAATCGGTCCCTTATTTCAGTTAATGCATGATAATGCACGACCGCACACCGCAAGAGTTGTAAGACAGACTCTCGCCGCAGCTAACATCAATGTCCTGCCCTGGCCTGCTCAGTCGCCAGACTTGAACCCGATTGAGCATGCATGGGAAATGCTACAGAGAAGAGCTCTGCCGAATATGGAGGGTATCCAGTCGCAAGAAGACCTTTTTTTGTTGTTGCAACGAACATGGGCGGCCATTCCACAGCGTGATTTGGATGAACTCATTTTGAGTATGCCAAACCGATGTTCTTGTGTTGTTAGTGTTCGCGGTAGAAACACGGATTATTAATTGTTTAAGTTACCCAATAAAATTTTAAAGAAAACTGTGTTTTCAGTCATTTTTTCGAACTTTAATGTTAGTGGTTCAAATGTCAAAAATCCCTTTATTAGGAAAATGGCAAATTTCTTTATTAATGCAAAGGTGACTTGGTTTATCGTTACTGTGACAAACGAAAACACTTTATTTGATGAATCCTTAAAGAAAATTTTAATTAATATCAATCAGGAGAAAAGTTATTGCAAAAATATATGTTGATCCCTAGATACTTTTGATGTGATGAATCTAAAGTGTTCAAGAAGAAATAATCATCAAACGTAAGATGCAGCGACATCTATTGAACTAAAATGGTACTAATGACTTAAAATGTGTTTAAAATTTACATAGCATGATTTCCATGAATTATATTTTAGCAGTTTAACATCTTGGTCGATAGATGGCGTTGTACATTTTACTACATTTTCTGTGCACGTACCAGTTGCCTTTTTTTTTCGGATGGGAAATCATCAAATGACTCCTCCCGCTCTGGGCGGAGCAGGAGGGAGTGTCAGACTTTTACTGACTAAAACCCATCCATGTTCCTTCATCGCCTTTTGTGTTCCGGGGCCACGGTATCTCTTTCGAACAGTCCCGCAACCCCGGCAGGCATCGGTCCTTACGGACCCCTTCCTTTTTGCTGACTCTCTTTGAGGCGCGCGTGGAACACGAACGCGCCGTCGACACGGCCTGTCGTCATGAGACGGACGGACGGCGAGCTAGCCCATAGCCCACCATCCACAGGCCCGCGCCTACGGTGGGCCCCGATGCCCGGGGCGTCTCCCGCGGCGGCCGGGACGTTGAGAGGTTCTCTCCCTCTCCCGTTCCGCCACCTCCTTCTCTAGCATTACTGCTTCGTAGAAGGAGGTGACGGCGTCCCATTCCGTCTCGCTCCGGACCATGGCTTGCACCAGGGCCGGACGCGAGAGGTCGCCGCCGCCAACCGCCGCTTCGAGGACACGGCGGCGGCGGTGCTACGCCCATGCGGGGCAAACCTCCACCGTGTGCTCCACCGTGTCCTCCGGTCGATCCTCACAGTGGAAACACCCGGACGTTTCCTCCCGCCCGATTCGGTGCAGGAACCTCCCAAACACGCCGTGTCCGGTGAGGACCTGCGTCAGGCGGAAGGTGAGGACGGCGTTGCTCAAGCCACTACGTACCAGTTGCCTCAAGTTTAGTTTTTTAACCGACGAAACAATAGCAGGGAGTTCACAATTCGACGCGTATTTTTTTTTGTTTGTCCACTAGAGAGAGAAGTCCGATATGTACACTAATGTAGAGGCGGAGTATCAATGATAAATTTTGCAAAAACAGGGAATGTTTTTTTTTTGAGAGCTTCCGTTGCGAGTGCTGCATAAAAAGAACATAATCAAATTAAAGGTGAAACAATCATGTTTGTGGGAATATTGTTTGTCATAAAAAGTTTAAAAAAAAATCTGCGATAGCATAATGTCTATCATTAAGGTTCACACTCTCTCTAAACCTCTCTCTCTCATGTGACGCAGACGAAGTTGCGCGGGTCAGCTTGTACAATAATAATTTTAAAGAAATCCTTAAACATGGGCATCTGGACTCTCTCTTTTAGCCTGAATTTGAACCTTCATTTAGTTTATTGTTCCAAAAAAACCTTCCACACTAACAATTTACTGCCGTTTCCAGTTTTTGTAAATGTAAAATTATTCCCGTCGCTTGTTTTCAATAAACGCGATTCAATAATTTGTAGAAAAAAACATCTAACTGGTGAAACATTTAGTACATATTGAATTGCTTGTGTCATTGTGTGAACCTAATAGCATTTAGGAATATAATTATGAATGTATTCATTTCTGTAATACTTAAAAAGAAAACTGGCTCATATTGCCGGCGCTGTCTAAACTACTAGAAAAGGTATTGAATAACCAACTCATAAAATTCCTAGAAAAAAATAACATATTATCTGACTCCCAATTTGGTTTTAGGGTAGGTAAAAGTACCGATGCAGCCGTTAGCTCGTTAGTAGATTATGTCACAACTTGCCTAGATAATAAACAGAAGTGTCTCGGAGTCTTTATTGATCTGGCCAAGGCTTTTGACACTGTCTCGATCTCTGCTCTTGTTGATAAGCTAGAAAGGTGTGGGATGTGGAAAAATGCAGAGATGGGGCTCCATAAAGTCTGCTCTTGGTTGAAGCATAACCTGTTAACACTAAACATATCGAAAACCTCATTTGTACAATTCACTAACGCTCGCATAAAACAGCCCAATGTGGCTGTCCGGATTCACACATGCAAATCACCTTTCTCTCAACAGTGCTCGTGTACAACTCTGAGCAAATCTAAGACGGTCAGATACCTAGGGGTTCTCTTAGACGAGAAATTATCTTGGCAACCACATATTGAGATGGTTTCGTCACGAGTCAGGAAACTTACATGGGTGTTTAAAAATCTGAGGCATGTAGCTGACAGCGATCTCCTCCGTTCAGTTTACTATGCATTGGCACAATCGGTTATTGGTTATTGTATTGGGGTTTGGGGGGGTGCAAGTAAAACGCATTTAGTTCTGAGTAAAAATAAGGTCCAAAAGTGTAAATAAATACAAGTATATCAGACCTCAGTGACACCTGAACAATACAGTGCATATGAGATTACTACGACCTAATAAACCGCAGTATTACCAGATTATACACATTTATATCGGAATTATGTTCTAGACAATGAGTGTTTCGCTAATTCATCTGTTAATAATACCTAACATACGAATCATTCAACACAAACTAGGAACTGCATTCTAACGCCATCTATTCTCATAACGTTACACTACTAAGACAAACAGCAACCTACTTTACTTTGCGAACCGAGTGTCAATCGCTCCAAACCCACGTATCGATCGTGTCCAAAAATTGCCACTAGAGGGCGCAATACACAAAAATGGAAGAAATCAAAAAAATGTTAAGAAGTATTCAAGAAGATATGAAACAACAAAAACAGGATATGAAAGATATGAAGGAAGAAATAACAAAAACGATAAACGAAAACATAAACGAGAAGTTCAAAAACATCGAAAACAAAAACCAAATACTAGAAGAAAAAATTGAAAAACAACAAAAAACCCTCGATAGTTTTGAGAGAACGTTACGAAGAAGGAATGTTATTTTCTTTGGGGTGAGCGAGGAAGAAAAAGGGTACCAGGATCTGGAAAATGAAATATCGAATATAATAAAAACAAACATGAAAATAAACTGTAACAACATCAACATTGAGTATACCAGAAGACTTGGTAAACCTGCCGAAAAAGTAAGGCCAGTGCTTGTAACTTTAACTACGATGGGCATGAAGATAGAAATTCTAAAGAAGAAAAAAGCTTTGGACAACACACCATATCACATAATGGAAGACTTCCCGCTGGAAGTACTGCAAAAACGAAAAGAACTCCAAGTACAGCTTAAAGAAGCTAAAGATCAGGGGAAAAAAGCTTTCTTGAAATATGACAAAATAGTTATAATTGGCGAAAATAGAAAATCAAATAAACGTATTCTATCAGAATCCCCAGAGACAAATAAACCAGTAGAGGAAAACAACAAAAATACTAACACAAAACAACCTTTAAAGAAAAATAGAACCAATATGATGCAATACCTTACTCAAAAACCAAAAGAACCAGAAATACCTACTCAACCCAACATTGAAAATAACAACACTATCTAGGAAAAAACGACCCCTCGTGTCCCCACAAGGCCGGTCACCCGGGGAACGTATGACCAAAACCCTCCAATAATTAAAAACATAGAGAACAAGAAATTATACATATGTACTTACAATGTGAGATCATTATCATCGATAGAAAGAATGTTACAGCTAAAACATGCAATTGGGAATATAAAATACGACATAATTGGACTTTCAGACATACGCAGAATGGGTAACTCGATTATTGAAGACGAAGACCATGTCTTCTGTTTCATGGGGGAAAGACCTGGGAGATATGGAGTAGGCTTTCTCATCAAGAAAGAATTAAAACCCAACATTGATTCTTTTATTGGGATATCCGAAAGAGTTTGCCTGTTAAAATTAAAGTTTGAAGAATATGAACTGTCGGTAATCCAAGTATACGCACCAACTACAGAAGCACCAGAACAAGATTTAATAAGTTTTTATGACAAAATTTTAGAAGCGCAATCACACGCTGGAAACAATTTAATTATAATGGGCGATTTTAACTCAAAAATAGGCTATGCGAAACCCACTGAAAATCTAATCATGGGAAAGTTTGGATTTGGACAAAGAAATGAACGAGGCGACAGACTCATCAAATTTGCTCTGGAAAATAAAGTAATGTTAATGAACACCTTCTACAAAATGAAAAGGAATAGAAAATGGACATGGATATCGCCTGATAAAAAAACAAGAAACGAGATCGACTTCATACTTTCCAATAAACCAAACCAATTCGAAAATGTAGAGGTCCTAAACAACATAACCTACTCTAGCGACCACAGATTAGTACGAGCAACAATAACACTGAAAACTAAAACGAAAAAACGAATAAATTTCAACAAGGCTCCACAGACGATTAAATCAGAAGAAGAACAGAAATATTATATAAAAATACTGCAAGAAAAAATTAAAAACCTAAACAATGACGATTCTGTTGAAACTTACCATGAAAAAATTCATCAAGCCATAACTCATAGTATACAAGAAGCTCAATCAAATATTGTAAATCAAAAGAAAGATATTATAAGCAACGAAACAAAAGAATTAATTTCCAAACGTCACAAACTACAAAACAAGAAGAACCTGACGAAAGAAGAAAAAAACCAACTAAAATTACTATATAAGACAACAAACAAGAGTATTAAAAATGATTATAAAACACATAGAATGAAAATAATAGAAAACTTCCTCGTAACAAAAGGAAGCACAAAAAAAGCTGGAAGATTATTAAATAAAGAAAAAACCTGGATTCCAAAACTAAGCTCAAGTCATAACAACAACAAATTACAATCACGATCAGAAATTATAAAAATTGCTACAGATTACTACCGAACTCTATATAGCACTCCGAAAACTACACCATCGGAAACCAGACAAACTTCAAACTTACAGACAGACTTAGAGATAAAACTATTCGACGAAGCAGAAATCGTTGGCAATATTGAAAAATTAAAATCTGATAAAAGCCCTGGGCCAGACAACCTATCAAACGAAATGATAAAACTGTCCAGATATGTTCTTTCTTCACCACTGACACATCTCTTCAACAAAATACTAAGAGAAGAAACTGTCCCGAAATCATGGGTGCTATCCGACATAATACTTTTGTATAAGAAAGGGGACCCAGCAGACGTGGGAAATTATCGACCAATTAGCCTAATGCCAAATTTATACAAGCTGTTTGCCTCATGTCTGGAAAAAAGGATAAAAGAAGATATAGAGAAACATCAACCAGTAGAACAAGCAGGTTTTCGCAAAGGATTTAACACAGTGGACCATATTCATGCCATAGAACAAATAATAGAGAAATATGAAGAGTTTAATGCGCCTCTGTACTTGGGTTTTGTCGACTACAAAAAGGCATTCGACTCGATTCTCCATCAAAGCATATGGGACTCCCTTTCAGCTATAGACATCCCGAGAACTTACATTAATATTATCAAAGACATATACAGGAAAAGTAGAAGTAGAGTCAAACTGGACAGAACGGGGGATGCTATAACAATAGGACGCGGAGTAAGGCAGGGCGACCCGCTATCCCCAAAACTTTTTATTAACGTCCTACAGCACGTAATGTCAAGCCTTGACTGGTACCGAAAAGGAATTCTCATAGATGGTAAATACTTCAACCACTTAAGGTTTGCAGACGACATTGTTTTAGCAGCTGAATCCGCGGAACAACTGGAAAAGATGCTAAATGACCTCCATACCGTAGGTTCAAAAGTTGGTCTAGAAATGAACACCCTGAAAACAAAAATATTAACTAACAGGTCAAAACAAGAAATAAAAATCAACAACGAAACGGTAGAATATGTAGAGGAATATATATATCTCGGTAAACAACTATCTTTCAACAAAAATAGAAACATCGAAGAAATCAAGAGGAGAATTAACATAACTTGGAGTAAATTTTGGAGCTACAAGGAAATAATGAAATCCAATTTACCGGTAAAACTCAAAGCTAAAGTCATGAACTCTTGTTTGCTGCCATGCCTTACTTATGCGTGTCAGACCTGGATCTTCAACAAAACAACCAAAAATAAAATACAAGTTTGTCAAAGGGCCATGGAACGAAGCATCCTAAACATTAAACTGAGAGACAAACAACGAAACTCAACAATCAGGAAGAAGACTCAAGTCATAGATGCCCTTCAACACGCGCAGGCACTGAAATGGAGATGGGCGGGCCACCTGGCGCGATCAGAAGACAGTAGATGGACTCTGAGAGCGACCGCGTGGTTAGGACCACACGGCAAGAGAAAAAGGGGCAGACCAGTAGAGCGCTGGCACGACGAGATCGTAGAACTGGTTGGAAATTCATGGCTAGCTAAAGCAAAGAACAGAAAGCAATGGAAATTATTGGAGGAGGCCTATACCCGTCGAGGGGTCCTTAATGCACAGTAAATTCTTTACTTAAATTAGTTTATGTTAAATATTTTTTCATTGTAATTAAGGAATAATAAAGGCTTTTTTATTTTTTATTATTTATTTATGTAAAACGCATCTCCTACGCCTGGAAAGAGCACAACGGTCCCTGCTTAAAACAATGTCATTCAAACCATACAGATTTCCCACGAAGACATTATACGAGTTGTGCCGGGTATTTACAGTAAGACAACTTTTTATTTTCCAGATTATTACAAAAAAACATGTATCTACCCCCTATGATCCAGGTAAACTTCAAAATAAGCGAACAACACCAAACGTAATTGAATCTGTTAAATGTCGTACGGCTTTTGCAAGACGACAAAATGCTTTTCTTTCTGTATATTTATACAACAAAATTAACAGAATCCTAAATTTTTATCCGCTAACACTACATGAATGTAAACCTATATTAAAGAACTGGCTATTCACTCTTGATTATGAGGATGTGGAGAAAATAATAAATTGTTAATATCACTGTCTCGACATCAAACATACTTTTCCTGCATTCACCTACTCATACACAAACACGAACGACAACCCACCCACACGCGCACTTACACACCTCCCACACACGCATACGTACACACCTCCCACACACACAAGGCAATTAACTGAAGAACAAATTATATTTTTGATGTTCTTTCTTATATTTTTTTCAATACTTTTCATTTCTATAATTTGCTTTTAATTTAATTTAATTTTTTTAGTTGTTATTATTTTTTCTAAAATTGTTTTTGTAGCACGTAAGTTTGTCTATTTCTATGTTGACATTAGTATCTAAGCCAAATAAAATGGGAGAGGGCGCTGACTCCTGACATACAGGTACACCTAGTTCGGGAGTCAGAGGCTTCAAATATTTTGTAACTTATTATGTCAATAAAGAATTTATTATTATTATTATTATTATTTGCCACCCCTAAAATCTGCCGCCCTAGGCTCCAGCATACTCAGCCTAGTGGTAAATCCGCCACTGGGTAGATAATATTTAACGTGTTAGTTACACATCTGTGGTGTTAAGTAAATAGTAAAAAAAAACTAATCTAGATAGGCTGACGATATTTTGAAAAACATTAAAAGAAAAAAATGTTTGCTTCATAAATCGCGCTGGCGTGCGGTCGTGCGTGCGGTGTTGTGTGTGACTCAACATATTCGTAAAACTAACTGATGCGTTTTTATTTACATTGAACCAAAACTAATCTAACTCAAACGAGTTCTTCACAACTGATTCGCGAGTTCATTACTAACTATTTTAATTTAAACAAATAAAGTTATGTGGAATTTTAACCTTAATTTAATAAAACTAAGTGCTTATGCAGACTTCTAAAATAATTCTGAAATGGATATTAGTTAATTTTTAAATTAATGAAACCATGTTAGGTAAAATCTTCATAGTCATTAATTTTGCATACAATTAATTTAATAATTAGCTTTTCCAAGCAATTAAAGTTAGTATTTATTGTATTAATTAACACTAACTGCATTCCAACTAGGTATACCTATCACAAAACTTTAGATAGATAAAAATAATATGGCATTTTTCGAATAGAACTAACAAAAGAAAGTTTTTCTTTAACCCTTACACCAACATCAGGTTCAACACAAATAAGCACGTCTCACTTAACTTAAAATAATTAAATTTTAAGTTGCGAACATATTCACAAGGTTCACTTAACCAAGTTACTCGGGCCCAAAACTAAAACAACTTTCAGTGTTCCCTAGAGGCCTGTGGACTTGTCTGGATAAAATTTCTGTAGGTAGATAGATACTTTAGCAAAATCTAGGACTTAAGTTTTTAATTGCTGTACGTAAAGCTCCATCTGGGAGCTCAAACGTGGTTAAACTTGTTAGCGAAGTAAACATGTTTTTTGCGAAGTAATTTCAATTTGGAACAGGATAGAGAAACTGCTTATTACTGTGGAATTTGGTGCTCTGTAGTAGAGCAGTAAACTTAACTTGCCGTAAAAACATACATCATAGAGTTCAAATTTTTCCATTTAATTTGTACCTACATTGGAAAGTAACTTATTGATTTAATATGCAAATGTTTCATTGCTCGAATTAAAAAAAAAAAACATAAACATAATCCGGACTGATTGACTGGATCCTGACGCAGAATGTCCCATTAGCAAAAAAACCCATTGACGCAGAATGTCCCATTCGCACAATGTCCCATGCGCACAATGTCCCATTCGCACAATGTCCCATTCGCAAAAAGTCCCATTCGCACAATGTCCCATTCGCAAAAAGGCCCATTCGCATAATGTCCCATTCGGGAGCAATTTTTACAAAATATAATTTAAAATCCATGGTATGTTTTTTTAGAATCGGTCTATAATGCATACAATAACTTAATATTATAAATGCGAAAATAACACGGTTTGTCTGTCTGTTTGCCTGCCGGGACTTTTTTCCATAAAGCACATGCGGTATAAAGCTACGTCCTGGGTCAGGACATAGAATACCTATATCTCGGTAGGACGTTTCTTTATGACTCCTCCCGCTCTGGGCGGAGCAGGAGGGAGTGCCAGACTTGTACTGACTAAAACCCATCCATGTTCCTTCATCGCCCTTTGTGTTCCGGGGCCACGGTATCTCTTTCGAACAGTCCCGCAGCCCCGGCAGGTATCGGTCATTGCAGACCCCTGCCTTTTGGTGACATCTCTTCGTACTAGTGCCTCTGTTAACAATTAATTAGCAACAATCGCTTCAAGTAATTGACGCTGTTTCATCGCATCAAACTGAATGATATGAGGATTTGCGTTCTTGTGTACTGATTGGATGGTTCCAATTCACGCTCAAATACGTGCTAGAATCGTTTGAGAACAAATGATGACGTCTAATTAGAATTTGTGAACTCGCGTTATCACTAATTTGGCTTAAAATGCTAAGTTGCTGAAAATTGTTTGTGGATTTCTCGGAATGTACGTACGTGGGTACTAGTGTGTAGTACAATTCTTGAGTCACTTGGATTTGCATCTTTTTGTATAGGTAAAGTGAGAAAGTTATCAAAGTAGAAATCTGTTCACATTCTACAAGTTCTCACAATTTTATAGCTTGCGATCTTTGCATGCACCCACGACCGTCGTATTATATTCATTACACAGCGTCCTAACTAAAGCAATTGGTTGCCTGCACCATTCAGTTTTACAAACTAGCGAGTGACAAAATAATATGAACGCGGCGATCGCGTAACTGATCGCTTTTGTTAGGATTTGCATCCTTCCTTAGGTTATCTTAAATACCTACTTACTTTATTAATACTTGAAATCAGTTTCACATTGGAATTGGCTCAAGGCTTTCTATTCCAGCTTATCTTTATTTTAATAAATCTCATTTTCATTCATCAATCAAGACAAAGAAAATGGAAATAACTTTACTCCTTTGAAGCTTTGAACTTCAAATATCGGGTTTAAGTTGTAGTAGACGTCACGTCACGTCAGTGATATCAAATCCAGTATAAGCTGACCTCTTATTCTATTGAATCTCAACACTACGCTAGGCCAGCTTAAGGTCAAAGTGTTACCAAGGACTTGGGATGGACTCACTACTATTACTACCACCACGATCATTTATTTCTACAACTTCTCTATATTCCGGAATATAGAGAACTTGCTTTTGCTTGCGGTTTCGCTACCGTTATGTTCGGAAATTAACCCATGACATGGTTGTTTTAATGAAGCTTCGACCTACTCGGGGATAATGTAGCTTTCCGTTACTGTAAGAATTTTCGGAATCGGATCAGTAGTTCCAATGATTCACCCCACACATACAAACTTACAAACTAGTACCTCTTTAGAATATTGGTATAGATTATAGTCAGTTAAGTCTTTCGGCTGGCATTGCGTATCGTTTCGCCTTGTATCCCATATGTCTGGTATGCCATCCGACAACATAAAAAAAACCAAATGGTTGGCCGCATCCTAAATAAAAGAAAATGGTAACATTTGAACGCGACGATCACGTATTCCTGGGACCGGCCAATTTAATAAGGACGCAAAAGGAGTCTGGCTGTAGATTTCAACCCCAAAACATCTGTAGATTAAAGGCGCAAACACACCGCGGTGCACGCTGTGCACGGTCACGCGTGGATTGTTTGACAACGTGGGTTTACGTTTCCTCTGCAGTACACCTGGATGGCCCACGCGGCGCACGGAAAGGCTACACACGTTTTTTTACCAAGACTTTACGTGTATAGCGTGTACCGCGTGCACAGCGTTGACAGCGTTGAGCTATGTAAGCGCCTTATTCGAGCAAGCCACGCATTTATATAGTCGAGGACTTTTTGTAATACAAATCGGGTTTAGTCGGTAATATTTGTAGTCGTGAATGTATATAAGTGCAAAATTGGAAAGTAGTGAGTGGCTTCTCAATTAAAGTCCTCGACTTTACTAATGACGTCAATTCATGCATAGCGTGTCCGTGGTTTGCAATGGACACAGTCACATACATTTTCTTGCAAAGCGAAGCTTAACACACGTGCGTAGCCTCTCCGTGCGCAGCGGTGGGTTTCCGCCCTAAAACTGATACAGGATTTTAAGTCCTATAGACATTATTATATGTAGCGATACGTCACGGATTCCTCACGGCTCGCCGGTTCCCAATTAATATTTCGGAGTAGGCACCTCTTCTAAAACATATTTTATTAATAAGCTGAGTGGAATGGATTAAATCGATTGGTAGCGGATTAAAGATTACGCCTTTTAATCGAAGATTCCGTTTTGATTATTTTGTAAGAGCATTTTGTGAAGGTTGAATTTAGTTTGACGTAACTTAACATCACGCTCGTGACCCCTGCAGGGTTAGGCAAAGGTGTGCCTAATTAAATAGTACACCCACATTTCGACAGCTACTAAAACTAAAAAACAGCTAATAAATAAATAATAAAAAAGTCTTTATTCACTGACCAAGATACAGTACATTTTAAACTTATGTAATTGTAATTTCTATCTAATGAAAAAATCTAAAAACAAAATAAAAAGCTCTAGTTGATAAAAAAAAAATACTTAGCTCTATTTGGTAAGTAGTATTATAATCTTCAGCAACCAGTTTGTTGGTCAGGTCGTCCTTCGACATAGGCCTCTCCTAGTTTCTTCCACTCATCTCTGTCGCGAGCCCAACGTCATTAAACGTCAAAACGTCAAATACTCGACAGTGTAATGTTGCCACAATATAAAGAAAAGTATCTACCAAAAATGGAAGAACATTTTGACAGTTACCTATGTTTTAATAAAGAGCCTTCCTTTTGCGATCAACCGGGAACAACTCCAGACTCCGGCTGCTACTGAGAAATTACTAATGGAAAAATCCAATAACACTTTGCACCACCCTGGAATCTAACCCAGAACCTCATCCTCAGCAGTCTTATGTGCCTATTCGATTCAATTTGAAATTCTTCAAAGTGAATGCGCTAGGGTAGCCTTTCTAAACTGAAATTTTCTTACCTTTTTTGCGAATTTTTCAATGGTGTGTGCCAAAATTACTGTGTAGGACCACAGTAATTTTGGCACACAACATTGAAAATTTCGCAAAAACCGTTAGAAAATTTGAGTTTCGGACAAGTAGGTACCTAATTAGATAAATTAATTTAGCGAAACAAGTGCCACTAGATTAGAGCAGTTATCTAAAAACTAAAACTCTCTCAAACAAAGTGTAAAGGGCTACAACAAAATAACAAAATAAACAAGTCTAATCCTTTACACAAAGTTGGTTTAGCTGGACAAGAAACTTTCATCCATGTTGAATTTTCAAACGAAACATGGGTACTTAGCTGTAGAGAACTCACCTAACAGTTTTACTGTTAATGAGTAAGTCATAAGCCTAAATTAAATATGATACATCTACTTTGAGCGTAGCAGCTACAACCTAAATAATTTAACTTGACCTGCAGCCACATTTAACCGCGGGCCTGCGGACGGTGAGCTATGGGTTAGCTCGCCGTCCGTCCGTCTCATGACGACAGCGACAGCGAGTCAGCAAAAGGAAGGGGTCGTCCGCAAAGACCAATGCCTGCCGGGGCTGCGGGACTGTTCGAAAGAGATACCGTGGCCCCGGAACACAAAAGGCGATGAAGGAACATGGATGGGTTTTAGTCAGTAAAAGTCTGACACTCTCTCCTGCTCCGCCCAGAACGGGAGGAGTCATTTAATGATTTCCCATCCGAAAAAAGAAAAAAAAGCCACATTTAACCAGCTAAGACTTAGTAATTTCTCCTGTATCGTGGGTGCGTTTACAAACATGTAGACTCACATACACAAACATCCAGACCCGAAAAAACAACCTGTAAGCTAAACAAATATTTTGTTACGTACCTACAATGATATTATAAAGAAGATACGCCATGTTCATACTGAATGGCGTTCAGATATCGTTGCGAGTAATTTAAAACTACGACAGCGATAGATAATACGGAACGTATAAGATAGAAAGAGATAGCTAGCTATCAAAGTGCAACAATTGTATCAGTTTGTCCTCAACAATTTGTGCGTGCTAGTGCGATATCTACCTCTTTTTACTATAATATCATTGCGTACCTACGGAAATCGAACCCACGACATTGTAGCTTCCCATTAGTAAAAACATATTCCAAATCAGATCAGTAGTTCCGAAGATTACCCCTACATGCAAACTAATTTTACTTTTTTTTAAATATTAGTATAGATAAATTATTCTGAATCATCATCATCATCTGCCTAGCCTTTTCCCAACTATGTTGGGGTCGGCTTCCAGTTTTACCGGATGAAGCTGAATACCTGTATTTTACATGGAGCGACTGCCTATCTTACCTTCACAACCCAGTTAGTACTGCATAATACGATACCCCTTGGTAAAACTGGTTGTCAGACTTTTGTTTTTGGGCCGCTGACTATCTAACGACGGTCAAAGATCTACAAATGACAGCCGGGACCAACGGCTTAGCGTGCTTTCCGAGGCACGGAGGAAACTCGGTATGTAATGGGTGGTCACCCATCCACAGACCAAACTAGGCAAGCATGGCTTAACCTAACGATCGACCCGAGCGGCTGTGTTTAATTATTCTGAATCATATCTCACAATACTATTAATTCAAGGCAAGAATAATGACTATCGCCATCTAAATAGTTCACTTTGCCTTTGTTTCCCAAACCTAAGATGAAAACGTAAAAACCGGCCAAGTGCGAGTCGGACTCGCGCACGAAGGGTTCCGTACCATTATTTAAAAACATTAGACAAAACTGCAAAAAAATCACGTTTGTTGTATGGGAGCCCCCCTTAAATATTTATTTAATTCTGTTTTTAGTATTTGTTGTTATAGCGGCAACAGAAATACATCATCTGTGAAAATTTCAACTGTCTAGCTGTCACGGTTCATGAGATACAGCCTGGTGACAGACAGACGGACAGACGGACAGACGGACAGACGGACAGACGGACAGACGGACAGACAGACGGACAGACAGCGAAGTCTTAGTAATAGGGTTCCGTTTTTACCCTTTGGGTACGGAACCCTAAAAACCAGTCGTAACTTTGCATGTAAAAACAAAAATCTTCACTCAAACGATATTTTATTCGTTTAATATATCCATCACATCAATAACAAAAAGGCATTCCCAATAGACAGGCTCACAATAGAACATCTCATTTTTTCATAATAATATCCCCAAGAAATGGGCCATTATCTCTTATTTATCGCTAAAACTCGTGAACTGTGCGAGGCTCAACTCTTTTTTACTCAACAATAATTCTTTTGGCTTATATAAAAATGTCAACTTTGTTAGAATTACATGTTATCAACATTTTCGTCTGAAAGGCTGTAAATTTTCTTTTAAGAGGATGGTGCACTTATCTCTCTTGACCTAATAATCATAATTACAATAGCCCAATTTTACAAACGTGGTCGCTCACAATGGGCCTCATCAGAAGGCTTAAATTCACGAAAAGGGCAATGGAGAGGGCTATGCTCAGAGTTTCCTTGAGCGATCGAATCAGAAATTAAGACATCCGCAAGGGAACCAAGGTTACCGACGCGTGACGTAGCCCGAAGAATTGCCAAACTTAAGTGGCAGTGGGCAGGGCACATTGCTCGCAGAGCTAGCTCGCTCAGAAGACGTTGCGTTGGAAGGCCTCCCACTAGGTTGACCGATGACCTGGTGAAGCTTGCGCGAATCCGCCGGATGCGAGTCGCACGGGACCAGTCAATGTGGGACAATTGGGGGAGGCCTATGTCCAGCAGTGGACGTCTTTCGGCTGAAATGATGATGATGATGATGATGAATTTTACAAGTGTGTATATGGCGTGTCTCCGCAGACAATGGCCCACCTGCGCACTTGACGATATTATGACTGCATCAGCAAACTGAGTTCGCATAGCCCTATTTTTGTTTACATTTGTTACCGTTACCTAACTTAAGGCCAAAACTTGCAGCCAAAACACGTGATAAAACTAAACAAAGCACATATATATTCATATAATCAAAACTTTACGTTACTTTTTCATCACTACATATTATAAAACGAAGTCGCCCGCCGCGTCTGTCCCTATGTATGCTTAGATCTTTAAAACTACGCAACATATTTTCAGTGCGGGTTTTTTTAATAAATAGGGTGATTCAAAAGGGAGTTTTTTGTATATAATTTGCGGGCGGGAGAAGTCGCGGGCATCAGCTAGATAAAGAATATAAATAAGATTTCAAACAATTTCTAATTGAAAAAGTAAAACTTAATAAAAGCTACCATCATAAAGGTTTTTATTTTTACATGCTCTTCATAACATTGGAATGACCGCCAAATAAAAAATTGATTGGCTTAAGCTTACAACGAAAAATGAAAATCCGATTTATCATCAAAAAATTGTTGGTTCTTTTTTTGTCACTAAATCCATCGTACATCAATTTGCTAACGCAAATTCACGTATAAAATATGCAAAACTAAATTGAAATCTTTTGTGTTACAATTTTAGATGTTTTGAAACGTAAATTAATTTCAAAAACACATTTATATCAAAATGAATGTTTTGAATTGAAAAGACTTGAGATTTTAATTAACAGGTTTGTTCACAATAATCCCGAGTCCCTAATATTCCCTTTTCAAAGCAAACCGCAAAAATAATTGACAAAGAAGGTACGCAAAGAGACCGTGAACCAGCCGCTCCCCGACCAACGCATTAACAGACTGTTTGAAGAAAAAAACTTGTTTGTGCTTATTGTTAGAGAATATTTCCGTCCAAAATATAAAAATGTTGCATCAGAAAAACTTCAAAAGCATTCTCAGCGCAAAAACTTGGAGGTTTTAAGCTTACTCAAACTGGAAAGTTAGGCAAATGACACCGCGGGGACAGAAATATTTCGCAATCTTCTCACAAACCGAGATGGGATGCTTTCTTGAAGTTTTTCCAAAAGGAAATTGGCCCGAAACGAGTAGCGTTCCGTCGCCGCCGCTTCATAGCTCAAACAAGACAATAGATATACCAGAATAGTTGAAATGTTAACTTTTGTTCTTGCTGTTGACAGCCCGCCTTTTCAGAGAGGATTTCTCATTTTCTTAAGGCCTAGTGTTTGCCACGGGCAAAGCTGTGCCGGCGGGGTATTGACTTAGTTAATGACTTGGTTACCTGTTTTAAGAACGGATTCAGTTTATTAAAAGCTGTAAACAAGAATTGTTGAATAAGTAAATGCTTGTTCTACAGAACTACCTGCTTAGCTTTTATTGTTTCTTACGCTTGTAATATGATTGCCAGGGCTTGTAAATTGAATCAAGAGACTAAATATGAATGATCAAGAATATTCTGACTTTTTTTTAGGACATGCTTACTTCACTGTTCTCAAGTCCCAGAGAAAAAAAATAACTGTCCTGGATCCTGCAACGAATTATTCAGAAAAGTATGGCGGAGAAGTAGGAAAACCATAATTTCCACTTCCTTTCATGTCAACAGGAGACAACACAAAACAAGGCTAATATGCACAAAGTTACGTACACTGACTTCTCACTGACTCTCAACTTTTACATGAAAACCAACATCTCCTTCCAAATTGACACATCGGCAAAAGACGACCCGCGTTAACTTGACACCCGACACAATCCTGGCAGTTCCCGACACGTTATATTTTAATCAACAATTCAAAAGTCCGGTGGCACCACGCAGCAGCTCGCTACGTAATCGCTGCGTGTGCCATGTGGCTTGTCCGGGAAATGAAAATCACCGGCGCACATCCTTGCCTCGGCGCGATGCTAAATTGGAAACGCAACACCTGTGCCGTGTTTGCCGACACTTCCCCTTCATCTGCAGAGGTTTTATTGACGTTTTCTGAGTTGGGTTTTAAATCGTTTTACTTTGTAGCGGTTTATGATTGACGTTTGCTGTCTAAAGTAAGTGTAAAGTTTAAATTAAAGTGAAGAAAAACAAAGTAATTCGCTGACTTCGCGTTGAAATACAGTGTGAAATACGGTGTGTTCAAATTTGTACTCTGTTCTAATAGAAAATAGGGCAGTTATCTACATCTACACTAATATTATTAAGAGAAAAGAATTGTATTTTTGTGTGTATGTTTGTAATGCATAAACTCAAAAACTACTGCGCCCATTTCAAAAATTCTTTCACCATTAGAAAGCTACATTCACCCTAAGTAACATAGGTGATATTTTATCCCCGTACTGGGAGTACGGGAACGGGTACTACGCAGGTGAAACCGCGTGACGACCGCTAGTACTTAATATAATTATGGTAAAAAAGATGGCCCATAGAATCAATTCGATACTTATGCCAAGTGGAATGGAACAAAGTTTTCTCGAATATTCACTTCTACTTATTCAGAAATAACATCCACATAATAAAATATTGTCGTAATGAGGTTATTTGTTGAATTACTACGACCAAATACGTTCATCTCTACTAAACAACCACTAAACAAACAGAAATATTATAATTATACCTAAATACAAAACGCTAAAACAACGGAACCTAAACATTTTCACCAAAACATCGTAAATTGTTAGATTAAAATTCATGTTTGATACTCAAATCAATTATTTTGCCTCTCAATATTTACATTTCTAGAAAATAAATTAAACTCGTTCGATTCGTGCTCACCAGTATGTAATATCGAATATTATGGTAGGGGACATGTACGGAATTATCGAGCAGGTTGAATCCGACGCACTTCCGGAGTTGAATCCGGAGTTGAGATTTAATTAATCTGGGTTTAGCCTTCCCTCACGGCAACATGTCATGAAATGAAGCAATGCTTGTAACCTGGGACCGAAATGATGAAAGTGTCCTTAAATTTTGTTAATAAAATATGTAGTATATTAAAAAAAATAGTTATAATAAAAATATATTGTTAATTTTATATATTATGTTATTGTATATTAATATATATAGATAGTATTGTTATTTTATATTGTGTAAATTATAATATATTGTTGTTGTTGTGTTATTGGAATAGGTAGTAGTATATTTAAAAATATAGTTGTTCTTTAGAAATGTCAGAGGTGTGAACTCGCCACCGGCGTGCGTATATGACAAGATGTATCAACGTGGACTAAGCGAAAGGAGTATGTAATGATTAGCTATGGAGCTGCGGGACTGTTCGAAAGAGATACCGTGGCCCCGGAACACAAAGGGCGTTGAAGGAACATGGATGGGTTTTAGTCAGTAAAAGTCTGACCCTCCCTCCTGCTCCGCCCAGAGCGGGAGAAAGAAGTCATTTGACGATTTCCTATCCGAAAAAAAATTAGCTATGGAGTTGCTTGCCTTTCATCTCTATTTCTCCATAGGAAACGACTAACCCAAACCGTATAAGGTTTCCCGAAGTTTTATAAGTGGCTATATTAGGCCTATGTGAAATAAAATGTATTGATTTTGATAACAGGTGGTGTTTTGTGATTTCTGTCTAACCCCATGGGAAAAAGGCGTGAGTTTATGTATGCATGTATGCTAATGCGGTACGTGCGTTTCAGGAATCTTTACTTAGATTTTTTTGTAAAGTCAGTGCCCTTCAATAGATGATCCCTCTTTCAAAGCAGAAGAGAGAAGAAAAAGGGTCAATAATGCAGTGAACCGAATATACCTACCCACTTGTATACCATGGCATAATAACCATAATAATATCATCATCATCAACAAAACAATGCAATAAATTACAAATAATTCTTAGAATATAATATTTAGAGAATAAATATACTGCAATAGAGGTCGACTGTTAATTGTTGAAACACAAAAACCAAACAAAATTCCATTGACCAAGTTTAGATGACAAAAAAATAATCAGCAATTCTAAAATCGCCTATGACAGTTTTAATAAAAGTCTTTCTTTGGTTTTTAAATAAATATTCCTACAAACGTGAAAATCACACACAATCGCACATCCCTAAAATTAGAAAAAAACTAAATTAAAAAAAATACCCACGACGACGGTTAAAAAGTACCTAATTGAAAAAGGATAAAATAATAAAAAAACCCAAGAATATCCGTCGAAAACTGCATCAAAATCGGACTAGTAGTTTTGAAGAAAAATGGCGACATGGATTTGCACAAACAAACATACTCTCACCCCAAACGCATATACCGTCTCCGTTCCGTCGTGGGTAAAAAAATGCCGCTTATACATTGCATCACAAAGCCACAGTCATGAGGTGTCTGAAAAACCTAGGTGCACTATTGAGATAGTGACTACCACAGCTATTTGTAACACAAAACCATAATTACTCATCCACAAACGTAATTGGGATCGCATCCTACTATCTGTTGAGTTTACGTAACGGCGATAGTAATCAATTTGAAATCGACCGTTCAGCATCCAGCCCCGGCTCGTTTCACATATTGAAGCTCACCATTTCATGTCAATAGGGCTTTTGTATGGAAACCGCATAGTGGTCTAGCCAAAGGTGGTCTGAGCAATTAGCAGATAGCATTGCCTCCATCTCTATCATTTTGGAGCATACGGGTGTTGGGGATAGGTGATTTGCTGGTTGGTATTTTTTTTTGACAAGCCCGCCACACTAATCCCAAACCACTGAAACTCCTGAAAGCCAGAATCCACAGTGGCGACCACCAGAAAAGCGCCTAGACAATGAAGCACGACGAAGTCCCAGGGAATGAATTTAACTGTCTTGGATCCCGCAACTAAATTAATCAGAAAAGTATAGCGGAGAAGTAGGAAAAAACCGTAGTTTCCACTTCCCTCCATATCAGCAGGAGACAGAACGAAACAAGGCCAATAGGCACAAAAGGACGTTTGCAACTGGAATAGGTCCAGTTGCCTAGCACCACGGATAAATATTAACATGAATGGGTCCTAAGTTGTGAGAGAGTTGTGACATTTGATTCCAATAATAGGTATGGCAAAAACGCTTGAACGCACTGAAATTTGTTCTTGTTTCTGCAAGGTCTGATTGCTGGTTGGTATGTGATTTTCTGTGATGATGTATTACTAGTAGGGACAGTTCTTATGTAAAGTTTCCTAAATAAATAATGGATCCTCGGTGTATGATACCACAGAAACTAGATATTGTTTCAACGATAAATTGATACAGAAGATAAAAACAAATTACATTGGTATACATCATAGCCGAAAAATCAAAACTGTACTGCATCCCTAGCCAATTTGACAATCTACAATCGTTAAAGCTAGTAGAAAACTATTCAAATGAATGGGAATGACATCATCTCAACGTTAAATCATGTGGTCAACACAAACGAATAGAAAATTCGTAGACGAATTCGTAGAAGTTTACATCTTTCTAAATGATAGAATAGAGTGTTATCGTTTCTACAATGTTGATCGCTAAACTCTTTGGTAGGAACGCTCACCATAGACTAAAGTGTAGGTTTTTTCTACAGACATTAGAGAACGAGCGATCGACTCAGTCGTGTCAACTTGGCTACCAATTTAGCGTTTTCTACAATTGCTTACGCCGAGGCGTTTACGATTGTAGAAAGAGAATCGATACGAAACGTTTGTAACTTGGCTAGGGGTGCTGGGTTGACATGAGTTACCGAAAATCTTATTTCAATCAAAGCAGTAGTTACAAAACAAAACCCTTTGGCAATGATTGCCACTTGTCAAGACCCTTTGGTCATATCCGATTAGTTAGAAACTTGAGAAGATATTTCAGTAACATTTCCGGCGAATAACTTGTATTGTGAATATTTTTATTTACGGTACCAATCTCTACAATTATTGTTAGTCCTGAAAATGTGTTCGATCAAAGTGACTGTATGTCACAGCTTAGTGCCAGTACCATGGTTCCAGCCCTCAACTAATAGCCAAGCTACTCTTAGCGATACCAAACGATACGACTGAATAAGCTTTGACAATACGGATACATAGGTATAGTTACTATCTGCAACTAATCTGACGAAATAAAGATACTATCAGGAAAACCTACCTAATATAAATTAATTTAGTACCTACTAATTGGCTCAGTTATATCTTACAGCCAAAGACAAAATCCGAACCACATCTCTTTTAAAAATAAATTTACTAAGTATTGCCCGCGACTTTGCCTAGTAAAGTTCTAAAATTATCTCGCGGTACCCCATAAACAGTATCTTGTAAATAAATGAAGTCTTTGATTCCCAAAACACAGTATCTTCTAACTTTACCCAAATCATGATCTGTCCGTCATAGCCGTCTCAAAAGGTAGCAGGTACTATCGGGGTCTTTTCCGCCTGACCAGTTTAAATTTTTTCCGCTTAAATCATGCGGAGGCGCCGAGCCACGCCCCCTTAAAGTTTGGGCCTATTAGGAAAGCGTCAACTTTGGCGCGCAAAATAACAATAACTCTCGTTTGGCGTGCGTCGTCAGTGCGCTCGGCTGATTCGGTATCTTTTCATTCATTATTTCTATACAAAGTCAACGGGGCGGGGCTAGAGAGCGTTTCTATGTTGCGAGTGCAAGCAAAAATTTGCTTAGTGGTGGTCAGGCGGGAGTGTCCTCGATAGTACTATTGATAATATGACTTTGTAGTCGCAGATACAAATTAATAGTACGACCACTCAGTGTGATGCGGAGGAATGAGGAAAATGTTTTGAGGAAAGTTTTAAGTATGAATGTTGATGGGTTTGAGAGTAGAGGAAGACCAAAGAAACGAAGGATGGACTGTGTGGAGTATATGGCAAAAAAGGAGATGTCTGATGAGATGAAGAATAATAGAGAAGTATGGAAGAAGAGGACATGCTGCGCCGACCACAAATAAATTGGGACAGATGGGAGATGACAACAACAACAACAACAGCCCATAACGTCCACGGCTGGACATAAGCCTCTCCCATGATGGGAGGAATTTGCCGTAATCTCCACGCTTGACAGGCGGATTGGAGATCGCAGTGATGAAAGATTAGCAGAAAACGCTGCTGCCCATTCTCTGGTCTACGGAGGCGCAAGGTGTTCTGCCTCAGACATTAGTCGCCTTATACGACACCCGTGAGTGTAATGGGTTGGTTCTACTCTGCCGGATACCACACGGCATCGAGACAGATGGGAGATGAAAATGAACCCAATCATTGACGATTGCATAAATTACGTAGTTCGTTGACCTATTTTTCACACTGACGCGACAAGGCAGACGTTAATTGCTTGCTGAAATATTTATTGATACTCCTATATGCATTTATTTACACGATAAATTTAAATGTATTCTTTTCTTAATTTGTAATTTCGGACATCCCAAGGGATAATTCGAATTATGAATCAAACTAAGTGGTGCCAACTTAGTTTTACTATTTATTGTGCCATAATTACCTAGACCTTTATGAACTACTAGCGGACGTCACGCGGTTTCACCCGCGTAGTTCCCGTTCCCGTGAGAGTGCGGGGATAAAATATAGCTATGACACTCAGGGTGAATGTAGCTTTCTAATGGTGAAAGAATTTTTGAAATCGGTTCATTACTTCCGGAGATTACCCCTACATACAAACTTACAAACTTACAAACAAATGTTACCTCTTTATAATATTATTATTAAGTATAGATATATAATATATATAGTATAGACTATAAATGAGTAAAACCTTAACATTTTACCTACGATTTTATCGCACCACTCAAAATAACCGAAAGCTCCTAATCACCTAATCTGAATTACCCATTAAAACCCTCAATTAGTTCAGTAAAACCTCGTATTACCCTCGAAATCTACAAAAGAGGAAAAAACCAATAAAATGATTTCGCCATTTTAAAAATCGGAACATCACACAAAAAGCTTCGATATTTGATAAATATGGCCCTGATGGAATATAAATTAAATAAGTCGTAGGATCTCCACGCTGAGATTTTTATTGATGGCCGTAATTTATTTGAACGGCACCCGCAGTGTGCTTCAGGAGAAATATGAAAGGCATTACAGCAAAAAGGCCTCTCCGAATTTATGAGCATCTCTTTCGTTGTTTGATAACGTTCGAGTTTTCGCGGTGAGATGGGGAGTTCGATTTTTGAACAGGTAACTCTGTTTTTTTTTTTATCCGGCATTGTTTTAGTTCAAGTAGAAAGGTATTCAGGAATGAGAGGTTTTCTTTTTGAGGTTTTAAAAAAAAACTTAGTTTCCAAGAACTCTATAGATGGCGTTGAACTTACTATGATAGTTGATGCCAAAGCCAAAACGCTTGAAAAAAAAACATTGTGTCACGTCATATTATTATACTCTCGTTAACTGACACTTTCATTTGCTTAACCTTCCGAATATAACCTACATTTCTCGCGCTTTGTTAAAATCAGTTTTTTTAGGTTCCGTTCCTTGCATTATCATACTAACTCCTAGCGTCATCTATCCAGCGACTAGGGAAGAGCCAAAAAGAAAATCCCTCATTTACGTTGAAATTGTAACCAAGGAGTTTCTTACCTGTTCTTCTTCATAGACAACAACCAACCCGAACCGTGCGCCTCTTCTCTGGATGTTTTATAGGTGCCCATTAAGGCATATGTGAAAAAAAAAATGTTTTCATTTTGTTAAATACCTACTACTTGTTGAAATCTGGCTAAGCAGAAGCCAGCCTCATTGGTTGACCTTTTTTGTGTGGCATCTGGATGCAACTCAAAAAAAACATGTTATTTTTGTAATAGCAAAATATTTTGAATTTTGGCTTAAAATACTGAATTCCGTGAATTATTAATATTTAGTTATTATTTTCAACACGTCTACAAAATCAATCAATTTGATGAGTTTTTTCACATTTTCTCAAATTTTCATAAAATCGTCGAGACGAGTCTTGTTATATTAGAAACCTAATTTAATAACTAAGCTTCGAAGTGTCTGGAGTATTAACGACAACTCTTATCGATTGCTTCAGTCCCTGAAGGCTGCTAACTAAATTAGAAGTCTGTAACGAACAATGTTAAATCTAAATAATTGCTACGTGTAGACGGCAAGCAAATATAAACGCAAAGCCGTTCTACTGTGTATAATAAATGTTCTTTTGTTGTTTGAACATAAATGTGTAAAGTTTTCGATTCTGTCGTATGATTCTTGGTTTTGGTAATGAGCTTTTGAATCTAGAAGTTCATGAAATACGGTTTTGAGCACACTCTTAGTAATAATATTAGACCTGCCTTTTATTTCATTAGTTTGTCTGTTTGCATCTGATCTGTATACAGGGTGACTTTTTTATTCATTAAAAAAAAAATGGATATAATAGGTGAACGGAGTAGAAGCAAATGGCAAACTTAGTATTTTTTTTTATATAAAAAAAAATCAAATTAATTCGAAATTAAAATCATACGCGAATATTGCGGATTTAAAATTCGATATATTTTCCTTTATTTCTCTTTCTTTGTAATAATATGAAAAGTTTACTTGAAATTAGTAGCGTTCTAAAGAACGCTACTAATTAAATATATATATAATAGATGATAGATCAATTTTTTTCTAAGCTGTGGAAAAAAGAAAAAGAAAAACTAGGCATGCCATAAGCTTCTACTCCGTTCACCTAATATACCCATTTTTTTGGTAAGGTATAAAAAGTCACTTGTATACAGATATAATTATGTTACCGACGTAGCCCGATGAATTGCCAAAATTAAGTGGCAGTGGGCAGGGCACATTGCTCGCAGAACGGATGGCTGATGGGGCCGAAAAGTTCTGGAGTGGCGACCGCGAACCGGAAGACGTTGCGTTGAAGGCCTCCCACTAGGTGGACCGATGACTTGGTGAATGTTGCGGGAACCCGCTGGATGCGAGTCGGAACCGGTCAATGTAGCGACACTTGGGGGAGGCCTATGTCCAGCAATGAACGTCTTTCGGCTGAAATGATGTTGAGGATACAGATATATTATGTATCGTTATTAGAGTAGTGTGGTACTGTCAGATGTATCTGAGATTAACATTTAGTACCAATTAGGTATACGGGACTGCCTCTTTGTTCAAGTGGTCGCAATCATGACTGCTTAGCATGAGGTACTGGGTTCGATTCCCGTATCTCCATCAGGATTTTTTCAGTAGCTACGGAGTCTGTATTTGTGCCCGATTGATGCCAATAGGCACGCCCCTTATTACACGGGATTTAAACATAACTGGCGAAATGAGGGTGTACTTTTGGGTGTAGCGTTATGTAGGCAAGCGGGATTAGCTATCTTTATTAAGTATCACTCCTTAAGGCCCTCCTAACCCTAAAATTAGCAACTCTATTTGTGGTGGTTCAAACTTCGTTTGAAACACTGTTAGAATAAAGTTCTAATCAGCTTGCACTACAAAGCGGTTGTTACGTCAGTCACTGCGGCCGAATGGAATGAAAAGGCGAAAAGAGTGTTTTTTGCGATTTACAAAAAATCGATAGATTGGACTAAAAAATAAAACACATAAGACCTGCTTTATTTGCTTTTTTTGCTTTAGTTTAGATCATGAAACTTTTGAACAACAGCGGTATATTGTTCGATTTGGAGGTAACTTTGGTTTTTTTTTTCTATCAAGAAAAGTTTATGAAATCGTGTTTTCGTTACACATAAGACTTAGCATTAATCCTCAACTTTACCATATATTTATTTCAAAATTAATGCTGCAGTATTTAAGGCGTAACGGAGGATCATGCTAAGCCATTTGAGGGATATATAGCCCTTAATTCATAAAAAATCAAAGTGCCGTCACTCGAAACATTCTCCATTTAACCCTTTCATTACCCAAGACACCGACAATAACCAAGCAACGAAGCAATAGAACAAATATTCACACTTTTCTCGCCCAACTAAAGCTCACACCAACGCGGCCGGGACCAAACGCTACATATATTTTTGTAATTAATTTCCCAGGTGAGCTGTAAACAACTGCAGAGAACCGTATTCCGTGTTTACGCTTCTTCCCCAGCCACTTTTATGAACATATTAAGCTGTCAAACGTAAAATTTTCTTTGGTTTTGCACGCATGGTCGGGGATTATTCTCGTGCATATTTTATAGGGTTTGACGGATTGTGACTGTGCTGTAAAGCGATTATTACAGCTGTCACATTTAGTTTTTGCTTATTTTGTTATGTTTTTTTTTTTGAGGAGCTCGTGGCTAAATAATAACAGCCACTCGGGTCGATCGTTTAGGTTAAGCCGTGCTTGCCTAGGTTGATCTGTGGATGGCTGACCGCTCATTACATACCGAGTTTCCTCCGTGCATCGGAAAGCACGTTAATCTGTTGGTCCCGGCTGTCATTTGTAGATCTTTGACAGTCGTTAGGTAGTCAGAGGCCAAAAAACTCGGACAACCAGTCTTACCAAGGGGTATCGTATTACCCGGTACTAACTGGGTTGTGGAGGTCAGATAGGCAGTCGCTCCATGTGAAATACTGGTATTCAGCTGCATCCGGTAAAACTGGAAGCCGACCCCAACATAGTTGGGAAAAGGCTAAGCAGATAATGAGGTTATGTTTTTCTACTGCCTTTAAATTTGTAAGTGAATCCGTTGTATAAGGTGTAAACGGAGGGTCCGTCACCAAGCCAGCAACCAAGCATTCTGTACATCAAACTGAGTAACTCTACGTTAAAATTATTGCCGGGAAACGACATTTTTCTGGGTGAAAAATCACGTTTTACGTCAAGAATCACTGTGCTGGACGTGAGTCGTGGAGGTATTTAAGGTAAAGTTACAACATTAAACTGTACTACGTAATGCGTACCTAAAAAAAAACATGCGAAAAAATTCGTACTTTGACCCCCAATATCTCCTTAACTAGAAGGTGCCCAGGTATGGTCTAGAACAAAAAAAATGGTCGCAATGACGGGGAGAACAAAAACCTTTTGGTGTACACCTATTATGTGTTTTCGAAACGCTTGCATGATTGATTTGCTCAAAGGATTTCCATAAAATGCGACAGGAATGTTCCCAAAAAACGTAAACAATGCAGTAAACCCATGTGAAGCAAGATTTCAGTAATGTAGACATCATTTTTATGAACTAGTTCAAACAGTTCAGTGACAACTCTATCAACCTATTAATGTAAATATCAGGTATGTGTTTTCAGAGTCACCTTTTAAGGTTTTTTAGAACCTCATTTCTTTCAATCAAACTCAACGTTGAATAGTTTCACCACCAATTTTTTATTTACATCGTGAAAATGCTAACTTATTCCCTTCCTTCCTTCCCTTTTTTCCATCCCTGTCTAATGAGCGAGAAAGAAAGAACATGAGAGATTAATGTCTCCCCGGCAGACTAGGAGAGACAAAATAAAATAAAAACTAGCTTCCATACAATTTACTTAGAGGAAAGTGCATCACATGTACGAAGGCACGCAAGCACGACATAGTTCCGAGAACTTGTTTGAAAATAAAACTTGGTAAAAAGACTGCAGTCTGGAGTTTCTGGTAGGTACATACATGCGAGGAAGTTATTAGGGCCGAAAACAACTTGACTTTTTTTTAAAGTTCGAAGTCTGTGCTGTTAATCATTTCCTTTAATTAGTCTTCGGGGAAAAGAGGAAATGTTCTCTGTCCGTGTTTTAAAGTTTCTACGAGTTTTTGAACATTTATTTACAGTGACCACGAGTATTTACCTACACATATAACGTAATTAATATATTATTATGGAAGAAAAAAGAGTGACTGCAGACTCAACGTCATTGTTTTAGCTCTTCTTTTCGTTTGGAAAAGTAGATAAAAAAACAGTTTCGAAAAATATATTTTTTTATTTCTTAAATGATAAATGATGTTTGTTTTGCAAGTAGGTTTTTACAAACACTTTTACACTACACTCTTATCTCTGTACACCGTGGTTTTGTTTTTTTATTCATGTCGCCACGGACATCGTGATCAGTGGGTAACACGATCACGAGGGAAACGGATAACGGTATCAGTGAATAACACTCGCTGTGATCCGTGGCTAACGTGATCTGATAATGTGATCGGTGGAGACAAACCCCTCCGTTCAGCCCTATTTGAGTGTTCAGTACGTACGACGACCAATCAAGCTATTAAAACCAGTATACACTGATCTCTCATTGTACAGGAAGCTCATACAAAGCGAGGTGAGGTTATAATGGATTTTAATAGCTTGATGTGTCGCCGCGTGTACGTTTTGATTGATTATAAAGACATACAAACATTAGTTACCTTTCGTGATAAATAAAGGATGTAAATAGACCCTTAAAGAAGCCGAAAGGCACTTGTTATCCTCGTCATTGCGATCATTTCTTTGTTCTGGACCATACCTGGGAACATTCTAATTACGAAGATATTGGGGGTCAAAATTCCAACATTTTCACAAGTTTTTTTTTTTTCTAAATAGGTACTGTAGTTTTTAATTACTAAATGTGTACTGCATGCTATTAGTATACGTAACCAAGATGTAAAATCTTAATATTTATACGGCCGAAATGCCGATTATAGTAAGACCTATAGAAATTAAGAACTTATGTTAACTACCTATTATTCTTGCAAATGAAAGTATCATTCACTAAGGTCATAACTTTACTTTAAATTCCTCCTTATCCACTACACAACTACTACTACTACAAACTACGACTACGACGACGACGCCCTCACCTCATTTTGAATGAGTTACATTGAGTTTTATCGTAAAATGTGATTTTTCACTCCAAAAAAAAGGATGTTTCCCAGCAATAATTTTTACGTAGAGTTACTTAGTTTGATGTACAAAATGCTTGGTTGACGGTTTCGTGAAGAGTCCGTTTACACCCTTTATGTATTACTTTAAAGATAATATAGACTCGTGTGAAATAACTAATTCGGAAATTCAAAATGTCCAAACTTAGCTATTACTGAAAAATTACTTAACTTACTGAAAAATAAACCAGAAAATTTTACAAGCTAATAAATATTCAGCTTCAACTATTCAGAATTCTGTACCAGCATTTATCAGGTATATAATAAACGCCGACAGACTAGGAAGTGCCCTTCAGGATAGCTGGATCCATGTCTGTGAATACTTGAATACCGTCCAATACTAACGAGCGCCAATGAATGTCGGGCGATTCCCAGATAATTCTGCAATATATTTCCGATATATATTCGAAATATCTACCAATAATTGTTGCCATTGAAGTTTTGCGGTTTGTGACGTTTGACAAGGATTTCAGACGTAAAAATATATGGTAGAATGATGATGAGATTGGGGAGATCGTGGCTAAATAATAACAGCCGCTCGAGTTGATATTCAGGTTAAGCCGCGCTTAACTAGGTTGGTCCGTGGATGGGTGAACACTCATTACGTACCGAGTTTCCTCCGTGCCTCGGAAAGCACGTTAAGCCGTTGGTCCCGGCTGTCAATTGTAGATCTTTGACATTCATTAGAGGTAGTCAGGTGTGAACACGCTATCAAAGAGTTTTGAACTAGTATTATGACTTTCAACTGACTTGACTTAAGCTTTTCGGTAGTAGGTAGTATAAACAATCCAATTTATTTCATAACTGATGCCCGCGGCTTCGCCCACTTGACAAATTATATACTAAAACCTTCCTCTTGAATCCCATGTTTTCATGGCTTATCTATTACTACTGTTATTTAGAAATATAATGAAGCTGATTGGAAAATCCAAAGGGGAGACTGAAATTCATGGATTTAGTTATCATATCGTAACAAGTACTTTTTAATTGAATCATTTATGTATTCGCAAAAAAATATGAAACAAAAATAATGTAACAAGCTGAATATAATAAAGATACACTAAGTTCAAGAATAAAAACTTGTTAATAAAAGGTTATTAAATCCGGAAATTAGGCCTAAGTAACCGCCAAAATAAATCTGGAAGGAAACAAAAAAAAAGTATTCCTATTTAACTTAACATTTGCTCTCCTATAAAAAAGTTAAGAGGATGCCATAAATTCTATTTTCTTCTAGATTTATAAGAAATAAAAAGGGAATTCACGCGAAGTTCCTAAAAGTTTTTTGAAGAGTTCTCAACTTGAGCATTAGAAAGGAAATTATCGTGGGCCAGAGGTATAATTTCTAAAGTTTCGTAGCAAGCCGCTTTGGCCGAGGCGCATAACTTTTTAATGTATACTGTTCGAGCACTGATGTGTTATTGAGTTCCCTTTATTCAGGGTCAGATCCGTTACTTTACGTTGGTGAGTGTTTTGCATTTTTGTTTCATGGTGAAAAACCGGCTAAGTACGACTTGGACTCGCGCACCGAGGGTTCCGCACAAACTTGTAGGTATTTTGGTATTAAACTACACATTTACAACAACAACAACAACAGCCCATAACGTCCACTGCTGGACTTAAAGGAAAGAAATTACGGCAAATCCCTCCCATCATGGGAGAGGCCTCCCATGATGGGAGGGATTTGCCGTAATTTCCACGCTTGGCAGGCGGATTGGAGATCGGAGTGATGAAAGACTAACAGAAAACGCTGCTGCCCATTCTCTGGTCTACGGAGGCGCAAGGTGTTCTGCCTCAGACATTAGTCGCCTTATACGACACCCGTGAGTGTTATGGGTTGGTTCTATTCTACTCTTACGATTCTTGGTCAAAGGGAAGTACCCTGTAAGTTTTGATTAAGAAATCCCGTGTGAAAGCGCAAAATATGCGACATAAAAGGTTACATCTTTTGATCGCGATGACTTACAATGATTTTTCATAGCGGAAGGTATAATATACCTACACGCGTTCATGACAAAAAGGGTTTTGACAGACGGACAGACAGACAAAAAGATGGACAACAAAGTGATCCTCTAAGGTTTTTTTTTTCCTTTTGAGGTACGGAACTCTAAAAATGTCTATCAAAACTTTTGGTTAATTCCAAGTTGTTAAATTCGTTGCTTTTGTTGTTATTTTTAAAGTTGGACTAAGGAGTATCGTTTTACCCAGTGCCTTCGCTGTAGAGATCAGATATTCACTGCATGTAATATTCTGATCATCATCATCATCATCATTTCCAGCGGCATCCAGCGGATTCCCGCAACCTTCACCAGGTCATCAGTCCACCTAGTGGGAGGCCTTCCAACGCAACGTCTTCCGGTTCGCGGTCGCTACTCCAAAACTTTTCGGCCCCATCGGCCATCCGTTCTGCGAGCAATGTGCCCTGCCCACTGCCACTTAAGTTTGGCAATTCTTCGGGCTACGTCGGTAACCTTGGTAATATTCTGATATTCAGCTACAACCAGTTAGACTGGAAGCCGACCTTAATATTGTTGAGAAAAGGTTTTTCATGAAATAATGGTGTCAATTATGTTGTGCACAAACTAAACTTAATTTAAGCTATTGCTATCAAAAGATACCAAATTTAGTAAAAACTAAAAGGCAGTGCGAGAAAAGGACGGCTGTAGCTATGAACTAAGTTGAGATGTCAAACTTGTTTATGCTTTGCGCTTCACCGTGTTTTTAGTCGACATGTTTTTACGTGCACCCTTCATTTGTATAGAAATATTAGTTCCAAATAAATTTGACAGTTTTAAATTACGTCCGTCTCTTTCTCGTTTTATTAGAGAGAAAAATATAGCAATAGCCTAAATTAAGTTTAGTTTGTGCACAACAGAATCGACACCATTATCTACTGCACATTCTACCAGTAACAATTCACAATCAAATGCTAGAAGGAAGAAGAAGAAGGAATATCTATAATATAATATATATAGAAGGAATTCCAAGAAAGTCCTTCACTGAAATTAAGCCACAAATGTACAATGTATAATGTATTCCATCTTCCTAGATTCGCGTTATGCAGAAACAAACGTTCCTGATTGTTGTACACGTTATGTGGTTGTTATTCAATGTATTCAGTGCACGCCGGAACTCCATACTCAACATGACAGGTGGCACTATCTATAGCCGATCTCGAAGACGTACATACATTATACATGATCTATATCTTTACATATAATAATATTATTATATATTAATGCCGCTTTTCATGCTTATGTATTTAAAGGCATTGTTATTCTTAAATACACAATGGATTTGGATACGGTGTTCGCCATAATTACTTAATTACAGTAATTATTTTGAAAGGTTTATATTTGTACGATACACTAGTTTTTGCTTGTGGCTTCGCTCCAGTTATGTACGGAAACAACTATTGGGAACGTTTTAAACGTAACCTATGATCATCATCATCATCATCCTATTAATGTTCTCTCTCACTGCCGGGACACAGGCCTCCTCTCTATGAGATCGAATGGGCTATAACCCACCAAGCGGGCCCAGTGCGGATTGGTAGAAGTCACATGTCTTCGATTTTTTGGGATTCTATTTGGATTTCTAGGACATGCCGGTTTCCTCACGATGTTTTCCTTCAACGTTTTGAGAGCAGTGGTGATGGAATAAATTACACAAAGAAATGCGCCTGCCTCGGTTCGAACCCACGTCTTATTGTTCGTAAGTCGGGGCCGCCACCACTGGGCCACCGCTGCTCTCCTAACCTAACCCTCTCTCTGCTCTGCTGCTCTCTGCTCTGATAACCTATAATACTCGGAATAATGTAGCTTCCCGTTAGTGAAACAATTTTTGGAATCGGCTCAGTAGTTCCGACGTTTTTCCCCTACATGCAAACTTACAAACAAATACTTATTTATAAGATTACACAGATTAATAATATTTAACTTACCTAGGTATGACATTGAAACGTCGGCGTCGGTGTTTGGTCAAGTCGTAAAAATCTTGCGGATTTCCACTAAATAATGATATTGTAGCTAAATACATTGTGGTTTGTTTAATGATTTGTCAACATTCATGTTGTGTTTTTGTCATTTGTGAACAAATCCGGCAGGCAGAACAATTTATATCAATCAACCAATCATTTTATTATCAGGCAACTAAGGCTCTTATCTATAACACACAAAATTATATTTAACAAAAATAATAAACTAATACATATTTTAAAGCCTATGAAACTATAACTGTCAATCCGCCTTTCGCGCCAAGACGCCTTTAAGAACTTAAAGCCAGACGAGAGGTCCCATAAGTCCCTTATGCTGGGTCGACATACAATCCCTAATAGTGAAGAAACAGATAACTATCTGGCCTTTCTAAACACTGCCTTCGCTAGCCATCACTTAGCTTTGCTCGCAATCTACTCTTCATAATATGTGGTACGTAGGTGTACCAACAGCACGGCACACTCAAAGCATAGAGATATGACACGTTCAAGTACAGACGGCAGCACATCAAGCTACTACAATCAGTCAATAGATTTTCAACCTTATCGCTAAAGCATTAGGTTCAAGGTTGATTAGGAAAATTTAACAGTTTCGCGCGGCTTGATGTAAAGTAGACCCAGGTGTGTAGTACCTACGTTAAAGTGTGCGATCCAAACAGCATACAAAATCAGATTAATGTTCCAGCACTCGTAATACGCGCTACGAAAGAAGAAATGCAAAAACCAACTTAGTCTGTTTGAAACAGAGAATGTACTTACACGTCATTTTAAATTCAAGTTTGGAATAGGAGTCTCTCTGAGAAAAAATATTCGTACCTCACAAATATTTAGAAAAGATCAAGTCTATTCAAATTCAAATTCTTTATTTCAGACATGAGTCCATAGTGTTCGTAGCAACAAAATAACTTAATAAGTAGTGGATGGAAAAACTAGTGAAAAAAAAATTTCAATTGGTATGGATCTTCACCCAGTGGCGCAGCATAGGGGAGTCCCACCGATCTGAGAACTCGCTCAGGAGACTATTGGTGGCGGTGCGTTCATTCTTTGTCTTGCAACATAACCACGACGAAATAACTCTCCAGAATTTCGTCGTGTACAGGTCGCGGCACGTAACTCTAGCGCTGACCATTATCGCGCAGAAGTAAAAAATAAGAATGTCTTGGGGCGTGCGTTGCGCCGATTGGCTCTCCAGTCGTATAATATGCGCAGCTATCCCCTCCACGTTTCGTTCAGCGCTAGAATTATGCCGCGACCTGTATAAAGTACTTTTACTCTGTAATTCGTCAAAAATATTTTTTTCCTATCCTAACTGTTAGGGTTTCGTACCCTAAGGGTAACGAACGGCACCGTATTACTAAGCCTCCGCTGTTCATCCACCCGTCCGTCCGTCCGTCCGTCTGTCAGTCTGTCATCGGGCTGTATCTAACAGGTAGACAGTTGAAACTTTCAGAATGTGTATGTCTGTTGTTTGCAAAAATTAAAGGGGCACCCCCTTTAATTTTTTATTTATTTTCTTACTACGATGGTACGGAACCCTTCATGTGCGAGTCCGGGTCGCACTTGACCGGTGTTTACGTATTTTATTCTAAAAACATTTTTCAGAGTCACTTCAGAAAATTGACGCCTTTGCCTTGCCGTTTACGTATCTACAACTAGTGCTGCACCAAAGAATACTCTTATCATAGATGTTGCAGTACCCTTAAATAAATTAAACCCATGCCCTCCTGATTCTACATCCTCACACCGATGCATAGAAGCGATACCTAAGGCTTACTGCAGACGATGTATACCGCAGACGACACTAATTACCGTGCACATACGGCTCCTTGTAACCGGGTAAGGGCAGCCTAATTGACATCGCGACGGATGTCACTTAGCAACGATTCCGTTGTCTCGCCATACAAATTAGACACGTGTATTAGATTTCCTTGTAAATGAGATTGTATCAGTTTTTTCTTTTTTTGTCCGTACGAGGCTTCGAGGGCGTAGACAAGTATATTTTCGTTTGGAGATTAGAAATACTTTTTTGTTTGCCTATATTGGAAACAACGCAAATTGCTTAGTGAAAAGATCAAGCGCTTTAGTGGTCACAATTAAAAAAAAATTACACCGTTACAGCTTTTGAAATGCAAGTGTTACCAGTTTTGAATACTGTTTGTGAAGTTGTTGCAAGTACGAGTATTGATAACCCTTCGTGTTTTGGTCACTCTTCTCTGTCTTGATCAATAAAAATCTTGATGTGTGGTTTTGTTAAAGTGTTTGATAAATCTTGCCCGTAGCAATCAAGAGAGTACAGTTTTGCTGTGCTCTTCTAATTACGAAAATTACAAAAACTTTTCTAGAAAATTATCTTAACAAACCAACGTAACATAATATCAATATCGATACCATTCCGAAACAATAAATAAAACAATAAACGCCATAAATAATAAATATTTCAACGGAGCAAACGCTTCAACTAAATCATTATTTCCAGGTTTTGATAAGCTCACTGAGAGGCGAGAAAATATCTTTTCTAGCAAACTGGAGCGGAAGCGGCGGAACATAGGAAATCGAGTGCTGTACACAGCTTTATTTATTTTAACGTCATGTCTGTTACATCCGGAAAACAATCGTTCGTTCCATCTGCTGATAGCGTTCTAATATATAGCTTTTGTACTCACGATTATTAAGATAAATATCACAGTATAAATATAACCAGTAAACCAACTAAACTTCTTTTGAGAAATCGATCTCGAGTGTTCGGGTTGCAAACTTAAGTTTATGTTAAGTTGCAATAGATTTTTGTTAAGTTGGATTATAGCTCGTGGCTAAATAATAACAGTTGCTCAGGTCGAACCCGGCTGTCAAATGTACATCTTTGACAGTCGTTACCGGTAGCTAATGGGCCGTAAGTCTGATAACCAGTCTTACCAAGGGGTATCGCATTACTTAGTACTAACTGGGTTGTGGAGGTCAGATAGGCAGTCGCTCCATGTAAAATACTATATAGGTAAAATACTGGTATTAACATCCGGTTAGACTGGAAGCAGACCCCAACACAGTTGAAAAAGGCTAGGTAGATGATGATGCATTACACACATAAAACGTAACCATTTTTCTCTCGATGTGACAGCTCCGACCAACTCACAACTAACTGGTGCCTGAAGCATACTTAAAATTCGTGTTAACGCTTTGAATATGAGAGAGAGCCGATTCCGATAATTTGTTCCTAATTGAAATACTGTATGATAATACTTATGTCTATTGAGTAAACATTGAACGTCGTTTGTTAGTTGTATAGCGATGGATAATAGCTTTCTTATTTTTTGTTGTTTTTCGCTCGTGATTTATATTGATGCAGTGTCATGATTTAATGCGGAGGGAGGAGTATTAAGAAATGTGTTGGCGAGTTCTTGATACGATCTGATGGCTGTTTGTTGTTTGATAGCGTTCCATGTTTCCTGCTTCATTTGAGCATCTTTGAGCTAGAAGTCTGACTGCTTTATTATCTCTAATATTGATGAACGTATGAAACACCTATCACAACCAAAGAGGTAGGAAGGTAATTTTAAACGAAGATACGGAACGGGAACGGAACGGGTATTATGAAAAAAAAAACACTTATCCATGTAATAGGGGGCGAGCCTATTGCCATCAATCGGGCACTAATTCAGACTACGTGGCTGCTACTGATAAAATCTTGATAGAATAACCCAATAACACTTCGCCTGACCCGGGAATCGAACCAAGGACCCTATCACATAGGACTTAAACATTGTGACGAAATGTGGGTGAGCTATTAGGTACACGTCTGCCTAAACCTTCCGATATTACAGGCGTGATGTTATTTTATGTAATTCACATTGTATTTTAGGACGATTAAAAGCCACCTTCCTACTTTTATTACAATTTTAAATATAATCGAGCCTTTTCAGGAAGAACATCGTAAGCGCCAAAAATCCTAAAAAACCTGTTTTAATATTAAAATAATAATAAACCTGTTTTAATATTTTTATTGTTTTATTATTTGTTTTTATTATTTATTAATAAGGAGGTGCCCTTATAACATCAAGTTAAAATTTCAAATGATGCTATAAATATTTTGAGAAATATTTAAAAAAAACATTCTCCTGTAAAATATACAAAATGGCGGTTACGATCTTCTTCCTGAAAAGGCTCGATTATGATAAGCTAGTGGTGTGCCAAATCATACGAGTAGGTCTCAAGTTCGAATCCAAGACACGCACCCTCTGATTTATCGCATTTATGTGCGAATTGTATAATTATCATTTGTTTCGGTGAGGGAAAACATCGTGAGGAAACCAGCATGCCTGAGAGATATTTCTCGACAGCATGTAAAGCCAAGTCAGAGCCCCATGGGCACCACACCAGTGCCAGCTATAGAAAGAAGACCGCCCGAGACCAACACTTTGAGTAATACACCTATCATCATCATCATCATTTCAGCCGAAAGACGTCCACTGCTGGACATAGGCCTTCCCCAAAGGGGGGTTTTGCAATAATCGCCGGCGATCGCAGTACGGTTGTTACAAAAGCACAGAGAACGCTGCTGCCCATTCTCTGGTAAGTCCCATAGTCGCCTCTTACGACACCCACGGGACGATATGGGATGTTGCTATTCTTTACGTCCGACACCATACAGCCAGCCACCTATCTCCACCCTTGTCTATACACCTATAATAATCTTTAACTTGGTACAAAATTACGTGCTCCCAGAACTTACACGACAAAGCTTAGAATAGGTACACTGAAACCCCAAAACTATACAACTTCAAAATGAGAACAGTAGCTAAGCACTTACGTATCGACTTCCAATAGTTTGTGTCTATTTGGTCAAAGTCGGTGACATACAAGTTAGTACAAACAAGAAATTGGTTGGTTCGGTCCCGCATCTAAAGGAGGCCGAAGTACAACTGGCTAAGAACTTATATACACACACCAAGTTCAGAGAGAGAAATATTAAGGCTGTTAAGTAGCTCTACACACATGTCCAAATTGCTTTAAGTAATATTTATGCGTAAACGTAATTAAGTTTTACTGGGTTAGTCCAAATAGCGTAACCTCTTAAAGGGTACTTTGCAAACAACTTGGTGTAAAGGCGTTAATTAAAATAATGGTGACGGATTTTCTTATGAAATATTACTTTGGTTTTCCCAATTTGAGGTTTAGCGCATTGTTTTGGGTTGTCTTAAAAGACGATGGAAAATAAATTCGAAGTTTTAGAAACAATTAATAGAATGTAGACCTTATTTATCAGTAAATATATTACTCATTGACATATTATATTTATATAGACTGCCTCGTTGGTCTAGTGTTCGCAAGCGCTATTGCTGAGCATGAGATCTTAAGGTGACACAGCTCACAGGCTCGAACTCATTGGTGGGCGTGACCAAAAAGCACGCTGTCTCACCTGGCATCGTGCCCGACAGAGATAGTATCAGTGATGAGCAGTTAGACGCTAGTCTTCACGCACGTCTAGTTCGTCAGTACACACACAGCGTTCGAAACCGTTCCGAACAAAAACGAAGTTACACGATGCACACAATTGATATGAAAAAAACAGTAGCGTTTCTTTCTTGAGTACATGTACTGCTCTGCTAGAGAGTATGCTCTCCAGCAGAGCCACAATCAATGTCTATTTTATTATTACCTAATGCACGTAGGTACACACGCACGTACGTTAGCCGTGGGGTATCCGGCAGAGTAGAATAGAACCAACCCATTACACTCACGGGTGTCGTATAAGGCGACTAATGTCTGAGGCAGAACACCTTGTGCCTCCGTAGACCTGAGAATGGGCAGCAGCGTTTTCTGTTAGTCTTACATCACTGCGATCTCCAATCCGCCTGCCAAGCGTGGAGATTACGGCAAATTCCTCCCATCATGGGAGAGGGTCCAGCAGTGGACGTTGTGGGCTGTTGTTGTTGTTTCACGTACAGCGATAACGATATACGTTGATACGTTGATATACGTTTGACGTACATCATTTTAAGATATAATTGATCGATTTCTAAGATAGTGGCTCCGTGGCACAGCATGACACCATTCGACGCCAGCTCGAATCGCCGAGAAATCAGCAAGTAGGTATCTACAAACTCGTACTAAAGTAGTAGGCGCTGCGTCATCGTTTTATACCTGTATGGCTCTCTAAGAACCTAATATAGATTGCTTATTATGTTTAGTTTTCCCCGGGTGGTCATGCAGCGATCGCCTCAAGAGTTCACGACGCTGCCGCCGCGACGACGCATGCTTACTTGAAAGTTCATCGCAGTTTATGTCCGATTGCAGCAGCATAACCAGCCTATAATGCTCCCACTGCTGGGACACAGAGCTCCTCTCTGTGAGAGGGATTGCGGGCCCAGTGCGGGTTGGTCTTATGTCAGAGTGGATACCTAATAATTGTAATTAGTTCTGCCTACATAAATTGTTTTACAAAAATACTTACCTGTCTTTTTACTTTTTTAGGTTTATAATTTATGCTCAATATCACTAAATGTAAACACATGTTTTCATCAAGACAAATGACAAATCAAGATTTTTTTTCTTAGTATTTACATTTTAGAGTCCATGACAAAAATAATAGTCAATTTAGTCAGACGGACAGACAGACAGATGGACGGACTGACAGACGAACAGACAGGTGGATAGACAGATGGACAGCGGAGCCTTAGTAATAGGGTGCCGTTTTTACCCTTTGCAGTTTGTCTATGTCACATGAAGGAAATTAAAAAAGCTATTGGCATACTTTTAGCGCATGAGAAGTGAAAACTACATTAAATATGTATAGAAAACGATTATAGAATAATTTAATGCCCAAAAAGTATACATATTTTCATTAGTCAATTTAGTCAGACGGCCAGACAGACAGATGGACAGCCAGACGGACAGACAGACAGACAGATAGACAGACAGACGGACAGATATACAGACGGACAGACAGATGGACAGCGGAGTCTTAGTAATAGGGTCCCTTTTTACCCTTTGGAGTTTGTCTATGTCACATGAAAGAAATAAAAAATAAAAATAAAAACCTTTACTCTCTAGAGACTAAAAAGGTTACTTTAGTCCCTGATGGACTAAAGATGACTAGTGATAGCATAAATTATTATTCACAGAAAACACGTTTCAGTTTTCAGACATTTTATTGAGAACTGTTGAGAACTGTTGTCATGCCTACAAACAAAGTCACTATGTGACAGATTATATACCATGAAGGTATCAACCTCCAACAGTCCCGCTTCGTAGGGCTATATTGGCGTACTTTTAGAGCATGAGAAGTGAAAATAGATTGTACATCAAGTGCATAAAATGCACCATTTTACGAGACGTTTTTTTTTTTTGTTAAATAGAGTGTAAGGTGTGGTCAGTACATGAGGAATATCGGAACTAATCTATTCACATTGTGCAGACATTGCTTCATGTGCTTCTGCTGCACAGGTATCTTGCCCGAAATCTCGTGTTGATCTAAAAAAAACAAATGGATTACACAGGGTCAAATTAAATGAGTTAGCGAAACTCCGCACATAAAAATCAAAAGCTGTTTTTTTCGGGTCAATGATACACACAGCACAGCGGGTCTAAAATAGCCGCTATAGCAGAATCTTAGCATGAATCACGTTAAAAAAAAAAATTCTTAAAATGGACTTTATGTCAATAACTATAAAGTCCATTTTAAGAATTTTAAATTTTTAACGTGATTCACAAAACGATTCTGCTAAAGCGGCCATTTTAGACCCCCGGTACAGATTTCATAAGTTTTTACCGTGCCGGAAGTGCCAGAGGTTGGTTTTATATATGTATAGGCACCAAGAGCAGCGAGCGGTGGCCCAGTGGTGGCGGCCCCGACTTACGAACAGTAAGTCATGGGTTCGAACCCAGACAGGCGCATTACTTTGTATAATTTATTTCAACACCACTGCTCTCAAAGCGGTGAAGGAAAACATCGTGAGGAAACCGGAATGTCCTCCAACCAAAAATTCGAAGACATGTGACATCTACTAACCCACACTGGCCCGCGTGGTGCATTATAGCCCATTACCTCTCATAGAGAGGAGGCCTGTGTCCCAGCAGTGGGAACATTAATAGGCTGATGATGAGGCACCTACTATTTGCGCAACCATTTCCATTTACATACTGATACTGATACTGATACTGTTAGCCTGCGTCATCCCACTGTTGGGCAAAGGCCTCTCCCCATTTACATAAGTATACAAAATAAAAGTCACTAGCACATTGCACCGCGCTTAGATCGACTGTCTTGCCTACATAGGGTGCCCTAATGCCTATACACAAAGCTGCGCCGCTGCCGGTCACTAGTAAGACAAGAACGTATCACGCCGCGCTTAGATCGACTGTCTTGCTTACATAGGGGGGCACCCTACTGCCTATACACAAAGCCGCGCCGCCGGCCACCATGGGTAAAGTAAGCCTGCGGCGCTGTGTGTAGAGAATAGCACTAATGGTTGAAGTCACCATCGACACGTGCCTCTGATGTCGAGGCCGCGTGTCGCTCGTGTGTAAGAACACTAAATAGATTAGGTGCAACAAATTATATGACTTACCCATTGTTAATTTGTAGTTATTCACACCTGTTCTTCAATGAACCAACACAATATCACTAGCACAGCGTCCACTCAAACCAAAATTTTTTTTTTTTATCAAGAATCCGGAGTCCAAACAGTTATACGTCAAACGTCACACGAATGACATAGGCTTTAAAAGCAGATTCGAAATTTCGAATATAACTGGAATAGGGTGGAGTCTCCTAGTATCAGCCTCCTCCTAAAATCGGCCTTTTCTAGAAAAAGTAACATAACTATAAAAATAGCCCTAAAATCATAATACTTTTCATGCAAAAACGACTCTATATCCATACACATAACCTCCCATACCATAAATACATTTCATTTTAAAATCTTCATGATGAATTTTTGCAAGAAATCAAAAGCTATTCACTTAAAAATTACAAGTAGGCAAAGTTCAAAAAAAGTTGACACGGTCGATAATTGGTACCACCACCCTACGCGCGTATGACATATTGTTAATGTGTGCGTGAACGTCGTCGTCGTCCTCCCGCACCGCGCACCGCAGCGGGGGAAACATTGTTCAGTGAGATGCACGATAAGTCTAGTAAAAGGCGCGCGTAAAAAAATACGAAAAGGCCTTTGGAAAATCGGGTTTTATGAAAAAACCACTGCATAAATCAATTACAAATAAAATTTATTGAATTCTTCGATAATTGTGCTGTGTCGGTACCGACTTTGTTTTTGAAATTTGACACTTCTTTTATTACTAATTTACGCCCAAAGTTACGTTAAATTTGGCAATAAAAATGAATCTTTGGTAGCTTGTAACTTTTGAATGCCTTTTTATTTTACAATTCTGTTTCCGCACAGACACAATTAATAATGAGACAAAACGATATTATGTTTAACTTTAGATGTACCATATCAAACAGTGGAGTAATAGCCCCCCGAAATTTGTATGGAAAATATGTTGCGCAGTTCAACCTTAAGTTCTATTCCCGAGTCGGGGAATAGATTCTTATTTGCCTGAACATGGTAGTTTACAGATTTTATAGCAATGAATACACAATAGTTCTTCATATTCCGCCAACTATGTAAATTCGGCATGAAAATTTTGTGACAATAACAATGATTCTAATTTAATTCCATAATTAAATTCCAATGCCAAAACAAAAGTACTAAATCAAGAATTGTCTAAATTATCAAATTACAAAATGTCAAATAAAAATAATTCAGTTACATTTTTTTTTTAATTCAACTTACAAATGATAACCAAAGAAATTCAATTAGACTAGCTTAAAATAAAAATGACAAATATAACTTACATGTCATGCAATTTTTCCCTTTTTTTTTCTTTAAACCATGCTCTGAGATGCTTTTGAAAATTTATGTGTTGTTAAAGTGTTATTAAACATCCACTTCATTCCTTATTTGTATATAAATACAAATAAGGAATGAAGGGGATGTTTTACCGCCTGAGGTACCTAGGTATGAGTGAAATCGAAAATTCTTGCCAAACGTTACGTTTTTTTCCTTTTTAGTGTGTTCCTAGGTTTTATGGAATGCCTAAAATACAAATGGCAATAATTTGTTAAAGTATATTATTTTCCAAACATTTCACCCTTAACCTCACTAATGCAAGTGAAAAAACCACAGACTAAAAATAGCCCACACTTGTTCCACATAGCGAAGTCATACAACGCAATATTGTTTGTATGTGGCGAACGACCCGATGTAGTGACTTCCGAGTCGGCCAATAACGAACCCGAGTGGTGTTTGTGTAATGCACTTGCTCCCATCGGCTAGTGCTGGCAACACTGTGGAACTTTTAACATAAATTACTGGTAATATATTGGTTGTAGTCCGGTATAAAGTTTAGAAAAACTTTGCGTGTTTCCTTATAATAAAGTTGTAGTGGGTAGAGGTGGGTTATGATTAGAGAAAAATAAAGCTTCCTTGGTGTTAGTAATTCAGATTTCCAATCTGATAATCGAATCCTTTTCGCAATAATCAAAAGTATAATAATTCGGCATAACATAACATCACGTTTGTAATCTTCGTAGGATTAGACAGAGGTGGACCTAATATAGTAGGTACTCCCACATTTCACCGGTAATTTTTAAGTCCCATGCAGTTGTGGGCGAACCTATTGGTAACAATCAGGCACAAATCCGGTCTTCGAGACTGCTGTTGAAAATATTTCTTGGAAACACCCAATAACAGTTTGCCCGACCTGGGAACCAAACCCAGGACCTCTTGACCAGCAGTCGCTCTTGGTACCACTAGACCAACGAGGTAGTCCTCACAAAGGCCTAATTCGGGTTGGTAGATGTCACATGGTTTCGATATTTTCGTTCTAGGACATGCCGGTTTCCTGACGATGTTTTCCTTCACCGTTTTTAGAGCAGTGGTAATGAAATAAAATACACAAAATAATGAGCCTGCAGTCTTGGTTCAAACAACCTTTGGGTCTCCACTTGACTGCTCTCATCACAATGTGTTGGTACAAAAGACATAATGAAATGGTCCAAGAGATTACGAGACAGAGTGGCAGATGATTGTGATGACTTTCTTAATTATTAAAAGTAAAACCACCCTTCCTTGTTGACATAATCACTTCGCGGCCTTGTACGTGACCGCAATAAGATGTTATTAGTCTATATGTTCTGTTGCCCGTCCCACTAGCCACAGCTAATCCTTTAGTCGGACCCATGGGAAACATAGCCGCCTAATAGTACCCAGAAAACAGATGTCACAGTTGACCAACTTAACCTCTTTGGTAACACTGTGGCTCCACGATTTAACCTCAAAATATAGGCCTGTCGCAAACGAAAAAGTTTTTGCCTCTCAAAACATTTTAACCGCGGGCAACATGTCACTGAAAAGTAATTTCATTGGTGTTCCAAAAAAATATTGTCTTTTTTTCTGTTGTGATGTATTGAAGCTTGTCGCCATATCTGCACGCTTGTAATCGTGTTAGGGAATCTAGTTCACGTCAACAGTTCGTGGTTATTAAATAGGAATCAAATTAGACACAACTACTCCGTTCATACGAATTAGGAATTTAATATCGGGTTTGTATCACTTGCGTTGATGAAGGAAAACATCTTGATGAGACAAGCATGCCTGAGAGACATTTCTCGACGGCATAGAAAGCCAAGTCAGAGGACCATCGGCGGAACTAAAACTCTGACACCAGGTTAGGTACTAACGACACGATAAAAAGGAAGAATGGCAGCAAAGGAGAAACTAATATAGGCATTTCCGGCTATTTTTACTAAAATCTTCAATATCGTAATGAATTTGTCAAATTAGACCCAACTAATCCGTTCATTGTTGAATTAGGAATTTAATATCGGGTTTGTATCATTTGCTTTGGTGAAGGAAAACATCTTGAGGAGATAAGCATGCCTGAGAGACATTTCTCGACGGCATAGAAAACCAAGTCAGTGGACCATCGGCGGCATTAAAACTCTAACATCAGGTTAGGCACTAACGACACGATATAAAGGAAGAATGGCAGCAAAGGAGAAACTAATATAGGCATTTCCGGCTATTTCTACTAAAATCTTCAATATCGTAATGAATTTGTACAAATCATATAATGATAAATAACAAACGGGAGTTTTCCCTAGCAATGGTTGTTATGGAGTACTAATTAGCCTACCTACTGACAATCAACAAAAGTAACAAGCAGGTTTTCCTGCTACCTCTGTGGTTAGTTTATGTCAGATATCGCGTTTATATAATTTCGAAACCAATCACAGTTAAATATTAGTGTCTACGTACAGAAAACTAGCGCAACCCTTGTTCCTTAATGGCGTGGTTATAACTAGTGTTGCGCAAATGCAAGACCAAGACGAGACCTTAGCCAGTCTTGGTCTTGGTCTTGCGTCAATACACCTGGTCTTGATCTTAGTCTTGGTATTGCGCTCTCAGTCTTGGTCTTGGTCTTGGTCTTCTAGCAAGAGTCTCGCAAGTCTTGTGAAACTCCACAACTTAGACTAGACTACTTTCAAATACCTATTAGCCTATTGCTATATAATAAACACGTTAGTTCATCTTAGAACAACGTAACAGAATGTACATGTTGAGATTAAATTGACATAGGCATAGTGAACCACCAAATTAATATAATTAACTTGACAATAATTAAAAAAAGACGCAATTTAGTACCTAAGCGTAATTACTAACTCTATGTAGGTACCTTTAATGATTTTCTGTACGTGTATTAGCTATCCTAAACTCTTCTCAAACAGCTAAGTGGTTAAAATAATTATCACATATACTTTTCATCTTCATCTGGACTTGATACTTCTAACTAATAAAATTTGTCGTCAGCTAGACTTTTAATTACCACCACAAACATCTAAAACATGAATTAAATTTTTGATATCTACATTAAAATGTATCAGACATCATTTTTTGGATATCTATTGTGGCTTGTGACGAACGAAAATTGTTTGTAGGAATTTTTAAGCACCTATTATTTATCCATCGCACTTTAAAAAAAATAACTGCGAAACGCAAGAGTCTTGCAGACTTAGTCTTGTTCTTGCTCAAGTCTTGCAGGGTTCAGTCTTGGTCTTGGTCTTGCTACAATAAGTCGGTCCTGGTCTTGGTCTTGGTTTTGCAAAAATGCAAGAACAAGACCAAGACTGCAAGACCAAGACCGATTTTGGGCAACACTAGTTATGACAAGATCACTGTGCGGTCCTAACCTTGGGAAATACTCACAGATGAGATGACAATCCTGTTACAGTTGAGAAGCTGTGACCGCTTCCGTGGACGCGAGACGCATGGGACCACTACATGTGCGACATTTGGGGAAGGCCTATGTCCAGCAGTGGACGTCTTTCGGCTGAAATGATGATAATGACCGCTTCAAGCCAACACACTACGTGGCATGCCAAACAGAACCATGGAACAACTGCTACAATCACAAATTAATAAAACGAGAAATGATCTATTTTGAAGTAATGTCAAATCTGTCGACAAACAATCATCTCAAACAAGCTTACATCAAACAAGGAAGAAACTAATAAAGACCAGTAGTTTCCCTTCTCTGTTTTAGTTAACAAGCCCCCTGACCGCTACAGGCCGTCCACATTTGTGGGCTGGCGTGACGGTCAGCAGGACCACAGTGTCCTAAGCTAGCAATTACTCACAGCTAATGTACGACAATGTTTAGCCTGTAATCCTAACGCATGCATGTGATTCTAATCTGGTTGAGGTGTTTGAATTTTGGTCTTTAGTTATTTTTTCCTTGGATAAGGACGAAGCCGATTCGTTATTCAGAATGATTTGTCTTACACTGTTTTAGCGTCGAAATATCGGGAGCTCAGAACAAATAGTAATCATGGAAGAATTCCCGTAAGTAACAATATAAGTTTAGATTGGTCTTATGTTTTTCTTGACAAAAAAACGACTACAATAAATGTATGTCATAGCTTTTTTGTAAAACATGAGGACCGGTTTGTCATGGAACTAAAAACTCTTACAGATTGGACATTCGTGGTCGATTTCTTAACTGTAAAATCACGTAAACCAGCAGTAAGTGGCCTTAAAATACTGTATTTCATGAAATATCATTTCAATAATGATCTAATGAATGTGCTACAGTTAATGAGTACCTAACGTTGTGGACTGATAATCTAGCCAAAGCAAATAGTAACCTACAGAGACCATTTTAGAGATTTTCTACAGCTATTAAGTAGCTCTTCTGACTAAAATTAGGTTACTTAGTGTAATTAATCAATTAGAAGTTCTAACGTAATATTACAACGAGAAATAATCCCTTTATATAACACCTGAATCCCAGCCTACATGAGTATGTATTGCTAAATACCTACTAACTCCTACAATACACACATGAACCCGTGTACGTATTGATCTTAGCTATCAGAAATCAATTGCCTAATATAGCCATTGATGCCTGATGGTTAATACCAGATACAGAACCCTAACTAGTCTGGAGTATTATTATGGCCTAGTCTGTGTTAGTGACGACTTTAATGGCACCTGTGTTTGTTGTGTAATCAATATGAACGTGAGATGGATGGCGTGTGATTTCGAAATTACTGATTTGAAACCTAATAAGAATTTGTTCAATAACCATCAGGGAGAGCCCTTGGTGGTTATCGAACAAATTATTGTTGGGATTAAATCTTATAATGGTTCTCAGACGCATTTAATTTATAAATTGTCACTTTGTGACCATTTTACAAATAGTAACGTAATTAATATTATAATCCTACTAAGATTCTGCTGAAGCGGCCATTTTAGGCCCCCAGAACGACGAAACAGTTGCCTACATTTTCTAATGAAAATAAATAACATGTTGGTGGAAGCGTACCTATTTATGAAAACTAGCAAGACTATTTACAGAATGATAAGTATTTTTGCTACTGAGACAATCAAACTTGAAGTTAAAAATCAACTAAAGATAAAATATTCAACTGTCGGCTTTACTTTAGTGGTTTACCACCGCAGTTTTATTTAACGAACGGCATAAAAAAACCTTCAAATTACAGGAGCTGCAATTTTTTGTACGTAAACCAACTGTTTCACAGATTTTAACAAACGAATATTCCCATCTGTTTTCGAAATGCCAGCCAGCACATCGGGCAAAAACGAAAATCATCGTAATTGGTGACAAAAAGTTTATATATTGCGATATTTTTTGATATATTAAAGTATTCAACATAAAGGATAAAGAATTTATGTATTTATTTCTTGTTTATTTATGAATACTGCCATTTTGTTACTTACTTTCGACATTTTTCTTTATCAAGCGTTCAAAAGAACAAAAAAGTAGCGATTTGTAATAATGTCTTTTCCTGACAATAATTTGGCTAGAACTGAACAGTTTGTAGATAAGTAAACAGTCTTGCAATAATCTCATTCCAGCCTGTTTAAGCTTTTTTTAATTTAATTGAATCCTCGAGATACAATTAAATTAAAAAAAGCTTAACACAGTTAATGAAAAGAAATAATCTTTTATTATAAAGTTGTTTTTAGATCAATATGGTAATTTGAGCTATCCCTTTTATAGCTAAGTAATTGCATAACGTCCATTACGTCACGGGAATAACCACAAATTCTAGTGAATAAATAATAGAATGAAAATGACGATATATGTGAATGACGTTGACGATCGCCACCGGTCACTCCCTTGTCATCCGGTAGCTGACCCGCATATTTGATCGCTGATGCTAGGTTGCAGTGGCGAAGGTTCCATACAACCCGATTCCTACCGGATTCCCTTTAAAAAGGCACAATCACTATTCTATAGACAAATAATATAACCACATCAAAGATATGTATACCTCTTACAAAAATTTACCCTTCGCTACTGCTAGCTTGCCTTTGAGTTTCAATCATATACATTTTAAAACACAGTAAACTTCGTCAAGATAACAAAACTAGCAATGGTGTCGATTCTTTTGTGCACAAACTAAAGTTAAAGATGTCTAGCTAGTTTATGCCTTGCGCTTCACCGTGTTTTTAGTCAACATGTTTTTACGTGCACCCTTCATTTGTATGGAAATATTAGTTCCAAATAAATTTGACAGCTCTAAATCACGTCCGTCTCTTTCTCGTTTTAGAGAGAAAAAGTTAGCAATAGCCTAAATTAAGTTTAATTTTTTCACAACAGAATCGACACCAATATCTCTGAGATTCGTGTGTACTATTCATTTGTGTTTCTTTCATTTACAACGCCTGTAATTCCCGAAGGGTTTAGATAGGAGCGTACCTAATAGTACAACCACATTTCACCAGTTATGTTTAAGTCCCATGTAATAGGGAGCGAGCCTATTGCCATCAATCGGGCACAAATCCCGACCCAGGACCTTATGCTTAGCAGTCGTGACCAACGAGGCAGTCCTTTAATAAACCGGCAGAAAAAATATTAAGCATCAATAGAATCAGATTAGGAGACATATTTACCGATATTTGTTACCGTCGAAGTAAATTGCGATTGGCGACAGTGAGATATTATCCTTTCTTCTTAAATTATATTATCAATTACATTCGGTTCAATGGACCGTGATTGTTATCTTTTGTGCTATTCTCTTGACGAAACGATATAGACACAAAGTAGATAGTTGCAGAAGGTCAGGTCACTAAGAACAACGAGTGTTTTGAGGATTATATAGCCATTAAAATGCGGTTACCGAATCCAAACGAGCATGGTTTCGCCAGTTGTGAAGACCTATTGAACTTTTCACACACACGCTCGGACGCCAAAACGAACGTCGTCGTCGCGGTCGTCTTGGTATCAACAACAGCCCATAACGTCCACTGCTGGACATAAGCCTCTCCCATGATGGGAGGAATTTGCCGTAATCTCCACGCTTGGCAGGCGGATTGCAGATCGCAGTCATTAAAGACTAACAGAAAACGCTGCCTGCTGCTGCTATCTTGGTATCGCGATATACAATTTAACGCCACATGCGTTCAATGAAACAAAAATCAATCAGTACACAAATGATATTATATGACAGTCACCCAAGACGCTGGTTTTACAATCTCTACACCATTTCCAAATGTTTTAATAAGGCTGAAAAGAAATAGCAGAAAAAAAAATCACAGGAATTCTTCTGTCGGTATCATCAGCAGCCTTGTATTTGTAAAAGCGCCGAAATCCGTGCGAACGGTCACCGTTCAACCGGTAATTGTGTGTGTAAAAAGGATGTGCCTCTGTTTTTTCTCGTGGTCCCATACCACGCCTGCTCAACTGGAGTTAAGAAGTGCTAGTCCAGTGGTAATGGCTCCTGGATGTGCCGTTTACGAGTTGTAAATCATCGTGTCCTTAATATAAATGTTTGAAGACATACGACATCCACCGTGCACATGGGACCCGCATGGCACACATATTTCAACTATATAATTCTGTAGTTCATACCTGGGCCCAGAAAGGCCATGCTTCTTTCTATTTGTTAGTTGAATTAGGTCGTTACATATGAAATTGGCGTTTTGTCGTTTGGCCACTTTGATCTTAAATAACTCTTCTTAGGTTAGGAATTCCAGATTCAAATTTATAAAGCTATTTACTCATGCATTTGTGTTTCGAAAACCATAATTCATTTGTTTTTCCTGTTTTGTATTTTTTCTTTGCGTCACTCAGTTTACAAAATGGATATCTTGAAATATCGCGTTATTTACGAGTACGAGTTCCACTGTGGCACCAGTGCTGCAGAAACGGCTCGAAGGATTAATGATGTGTATGGCGGCCTTGTCGCAAAAGAAAACACAGTGCGTTTTTGGTTCCAACGTTTTCGTTCTGGAAATTTCGACCTGCAGAACAAGCTCCGTGGACCGCTGGAGACCAAAGTTGATAATCAAGAATTGAAGGTTATTGTGGAAGCGGATCCATCGCCAACCACGTCCGAGTTAGCTGCAGGCTGCGCTGTTAGTGATAAAACTGTTTTAATCCACTTGAAGCAAATTCGAAAGGTGAAAAAGCTTGAAAGGTGGGTACCTCACGAATTCAGTGAAGCAAATCGACAAACGCACGTCGACTGCTGCGTTACATTACTCAACCGGCACAATAATGAAGGGATTTTAAATCGAATCATTACCTGTGATGAAAAATGGATCCTATACGATAATCGGAAGCGCTCATTGCAATGGCTGAACCCTGGCAAATCAGCCAAATCATGCCCCAAGCGAAAACTGACTCAAAAAAGTTACTTGTGAGCGTTTGGTGGACCAGTGCCAGTGTTGTCCACTACAGCTTACTTAAATCTGGCCAGACGATTACGGCAGATTTCTATTGTCAGCAACTGCAAACCACGATGGAAAAGCTAGCTGCTAAACAACCGAGGCTGGTCAATCGCTCTAGGCCAATGCTGCTTCAGGACAACGCTAGACCACACACTGCTTAACAGAGGGCTACCAAATTAGAGGAGCTTCAATTGGAATGTCTAAGACTGGATGTCTTAGACATTCCAATTGAAGCTCGTACTCTCCGGACCTTGCTCCAACAGATCACCTTTTTTTTTTTAAATTTGGATAACTTCTTGCAAGGGAAAAAAAATCAACTCCGATGGGGCAGTCCTAACCGCCTTCAAAGATTTTGTTGATTCCCGTCCGAATGTTTTTTTTAGTAAAGGGATCAATGATCTACCTATGAGATAGCAAAGCGCATAGATAGCAATGGTACATACTTTGATTAAATAAAAAAAAATATGTAAAAAAAACGACTTTATTTTCCTCTCATACAAAACGCAAATTTCATATAATATGTAACGACCTAATACTTAGTGGTGTCAGACGGCTACTTGATTGTCGAGTCTGCCACCACTGGTGGAGGATTCCACTAACTTAAATGTCACCAGTGGGAACAGAGATATGAGCAAATGTAACTGAAAAGACGCAACCACCACCAGAGGTGGTAGAAGCGACAAGTAGTTGCAAATACCACCAATGGGGACAGACCGGTGGGGGCATCTCGGAATAAACCGTGGATGATGGCCTTTTCCCTCTAACAAAGAGGAGGCCTGCCCAGCAGTAAGAGTGTGATTATCCTATGGACTAGGCCTTCTTTACCCATCTATTTTGTGTAGAAACGATACGGACGTTGTTAATGTACAACCTTTGTTCTATTCTAGTTGCCTTTGATTCAGTCTTAAATTGTATTAAGGCCTCTCTAATGATCCTGACTTCGTGATCAAAGATATTTATAGTCAATCCTTAAAAGTTCTTTCAGGGTTTTAATGTCACATCATTTTTCGTAAAAGCAAAGATACGACACTTTTTAGCGTGTTAAAAATAAAAATATCTTGATGGAGCTTTGACACATTTTAACGCGAGCAAAGAGAAAATGTTAATATTGACACAGTGTTAAAAGTTTCACTTAGTAATAATTTACGGAGTTATTTACAGAAGAGATTATAAAAGATAAATAAATGCAGATGTTTCATGAATGTCTATTTTTCTTTTTTGAGTGGTTAGACTGGTTAGTACCTAACTTGTTGCCAGAGTGAGCCACCCATCAGTCTCTGAGTTGACTTTACATGCCGTCGAGATTTATCTCTTAGGTATGGTTACGTTTTCTCACGATGTTTTCCTTCACGGAAGCAAGTAATAATTATACAATACGCACATGTTTGTCAAGGTTTGTCGTTTTTCAAGGGTGACCACTGAAAACCAGCGCTGTGCTGTGGGCTCCCCATAGCACAGCATCATGCTGAGTGGTTTCACCTGTTTGTCGCACTCACGACGTGCTAGCTGTCAACTTCTTTCTTCTTTTTTTTTTTGCTTGTTTCTGTTACGTTCTGTTATATTATTATGTTAAACGTCTTAAGCTTTGTACCGATGTTTTGCATGTCGTGTGCCTGCGGCAAATAAATATTTTTTCTTTCTTTCTTCTTCTTTCACATGAATCCAATAAATGCGGGCTCCTTCCTCGTCGTGCCACCAACTAAGTGATAGGTGCTTGTCTTGGGTTCAAACTCGAGACAGTCCGACGTCTATCACGTCGCCTTGGCAGACCGACGATCACACCACTATCACTGCTACAAGAAGTTGAATGCCTTGAGTGCAAACCAATGTGGTTGGTAATAGAGACTATCTATCTATATCTATGTTGAGGTAGATCCATGTTTTAAAGGCTGGTTGAGGAGGATGGTAGGTACCTATGTGTTGTGATTGTGATACGACTTCGAAGAGACCTACGCCCAAAATATTCATGTCACTGTCGGCCAACTGCCTTCTAGAAGTGTAAGATATAGACAGGAACATGTTTGAGTCTCGCACTTGATAATTTTACTAAATTATTAATGCAATGTGAGGATGGATGGATGGATGGATATTTGTTACTCTTCTGACCGGATTTGAATGAAATTTGGCACACAGATAGTTTATAACCGCGTTGATCAATTGAATAAGCTTTTATACCTATATTAACATCTAAATTAAACTATGCTACAAATTTTAGATCGCTGATATTTAGCACGTGTCGGTAATTCACACAGATTATGACATCTAAATTAAATCTCGAACAAACATAGATTGATTGATCAGACGCGATTATGCAATCAATGTGACCAATCAGCCACACAGGTGATTATCATTCATGAAACACATAATTTTGCGGTTGAAATTGGATGGGCCGACATTGGATGTCACATTAATCGCTAGATTAGTGAACCAAATGATATTTGATTAGCCATCATGGAGGATTACAACACAGAAACCGCGAGATATGATAGTTTCCGTGTAGTTGTTGTTTTGGTCAATGATTTGTGGTTTGTGCACCTAATTTAGCTATTCGAATATCGATGCTGAAAAGAATCAAATCACGTGTTCTGTGTTCGTACGTCCCTGGCTGGAGGCCAAGGCATTTCCAGAATAGTCCAGTTAAGTAGTAGCCAGCCTCCTATGTAGGTTGACCTGCGAGATGCCATGTGGAAAAAAATAATGTTCGTACGTGACACGCCAATCTCTGAAACCACCTTACCGATTTCAATGAAATTTTATGAATAACTAGCTGACGTCCCACGGTTTCACCCGCGTAGTTCCCGTTCCCGTGGGTGTACGGGAATAAAATATAGCCTATAGGACTCACGAATGATGTAGCTTTCTACCAGTGAGACAATTTTTAAAATTGGTTTATTACTTCCGGAGATTACCCCATACATACAAACTTACAAACATACAAACTTACAAACAAATGTTACCTCTTTATAATATTAGTATAGATAAGTAAGTATATTTGGCTCCAGCTTTAAAGATAGTATTATACCCGATCTATATTCATCTCAATATTTTGGAGATGGCGCGGATTGTTAAGATAATTTTAGGTTATTCCTGGCCTGCCTTGCCCTGGAAAATCTGATAAGACTGTTATTCCTATGAGTCTCAATGTTGGAGACGGTTAAGAATTCCTTTGATCTCTGAATAAGATTGGAGTGAAAGTAATATCTATTAACCTACCTCAGCTTAGGTTCTTTGTTTAAATTTTCGGAGGTTCAAGAATTTAGTTAATTTATCAAGTTATTTAGCCTTATCAATCCTGGAACAGATAATGAGTATTTAGAAGATATATCTCGGATATTATGTACCGAGAAATATTTGTTACTTATCTGTTTCCAGTTACACATTTTAATGAACATTCTGAAGAACAGTTCGGAGATTTATATTAAACACAAAGAATTAGGAATAAAACAAACGGTTTGTAACAAAGGATAATGTCGACAAACAGGTTCTGGTGTTATATTTATGACTTCTATTTGTCATTTTGAGCCAACAATTCGTCTCATTGCTCGGCAACGGCCTCCCCTTTTCTTGTCGAGATCTCTATCTTGTCTTACCGGCGAAACGGTCCAAAACCTCGCTCCATTTACGATGTTGTCCGACTTGACATCTTTATTTAACTTTGTATTTATATCTTAGAATGTTTCCTGGAAATAAAACTTTGTACGTTTTGTGAATCTACTGCTATAATGTACGTTATTGTTTATTTCTAAGCCCACAGGTTCTTAGAAAACTGGTAATTAAGTACATCAAAAGGTTTGTTTTCGTGTATTTTTATCGTGTCTAGCCGTGTGGTATCCGGCAGAGTAGAATAGAACCAACCCATTACACTCATGGGTGTCATATAAGGCGACTAATGTCTGAGGCAGAACAACTTGCGCCTCCGTAGACCAGAGAATGGGCAGCAGCGTTTTCTGTTAGTCTTTCATCACTGCGATCTCCAATCCGCCTGCCAAGCGTGGAGATTACGGCAAATTCCTCCCATCATGGGAGAGGCTTATGTCCAGCAGTGGACGTTATGGGCTGTTGTTGTTATCGTGTCTCTGTGAATTTCTCAGTTTTTTTTAATAAACATGTGGGAGTATGAAGAACAAGGTGTAAAGCTCTTCATCCCTCATAGAAAAGGGAGGATCCTCCGACCAGACGAGTGTTATGTCTGGTGGGCTACTGCCCGACAGTTGTTGTCGGGTTCTTGTATATAGTCTTATGTCGCGGATAACTTTGCTTGCGCGATGTAGGAATTCTCACGTATTTCGCTGTTAGTTCATCGTTCGTGTCATAGATGGCGCTATAGTACTTTTTGTTCTATGTTGCTTTGTAGTGGAGGATAGGAGTCCCAGACAGCCCACTGTACCGAGCCTGCATGGAGGAAGACGAGACAGCAACTCACTTTCTCCTAAACTGCCCAGAGGTTGCCTCATACCTACGATCTAGCCATTAACAAGTCAACTTTAACCCATAGCTAGGGTTAGACTTAAACGCTGGTTAACCCTTTGTACCAAACGTAGAACTACGCGAAACACAATGGCTTTTTAATTGTGTCTCTAAATACGAGGGGTTAAATTTAAGAGATGCTGAAACGTCAAAAATGTTAAACAGTTGCTTTAAACCACCTTTATGAGTACAACCCATAGCGTCATCTTTTGTAATGTAATAATGAATGACGTAATGTATGTAATTTTCTTGTGTTTGTTATGCGTTGCATGTTTATTGTTTTTTTTTTATTTTTTTATGCACGTCATGGCCTTGCGATACATAAAGTTTAATTTTTAGGGTTCCGTACCTCAAAAGGTAAAAAAAGGAACCCTTATAAGATCACTTTCTTGTCCGTCTGTCCGTCTGTCACCACCGACTTTCTCAGGAACGGGTGGACCTAGCAAGTTGAAATTTATACGAAATACTGAATCTATGCTCCCTATTAGGTGTATTAAAATCAAGGTCCTGAGTCAACACGATAAAAAGATATGGGCAAATTTAGACTTTTGCAAAAACTTGTAAGTACCAAAATATACCTTAATTTTCAATATTTTTTAATTTTCGGAATTTTTCCTTCACTTGTGCTGTAAGACATTGTTTTTAGCCAAAATTGACAATTCTAGGTCAACCGGAAGTACCCTATAGCTTTTGGGTCGAAAATCTATATGATAGTTCCTGTTGATCTAGAATCACAAAATTTGGCGAGAAGCAATGTCTTACAGCACATGTAAAGGGAAAAATCTGAGAACCGTAATTATGTAGTTCAATGACAAAAAAATGCAATTTTATTTTAACTAACTTATTATTTGCAGTTAGTGCAATAGCCGTTGTATTGTATTGTATTGTATAGCGGGCTGGTGTCCGCAACTCCACGTCAAAGCGCGTATTTTGCGTGCGGGTGGGAATTTTATTCGATCCACCCTAACTCCCCGAGAAAGGCCAGCAGCGCCTTGGTGTTGCTGACAATCTCGCGGAGAGTACCTGGGTTACCGAAGTACTTTGCCCTGTATGTTGCAACCCCTGGGCAGTGCAGAAGCACGTGGGCTGCTGTCTCGTCTTCCTCCATGCAGGCACGGCACAGGGGGCTGTCCGTGACTCCTATGACAAAGAGGTGTTTATTAAAAGAGCCGTGTCCAGTAATGGCAGCTGTAACTGTGCGCAGCTGCGGTTTGGTCAACCGAAGCGCGCGTTTAGTGAGGCGGCCGTCGATAGTAGGAAGTGCTTCCTTGGCCTGCCTGCACTCGCCGTGGTCTAGCCATAGCTTGTGGTGTTGTTCACTAGTTCGGTTCCTTACCAGTGTGCGTAGGTATCCGAAAAGGAGTGGCACGATAGGTTCGGGTCCCACCGCTGCCATGCTCGATCCCCTTCTAGCGAGTTCGTCCGCGGCATCATTGCCACGGGAATCGCTGTGTCCCTTAATCCATTGGATGGTTATATTATTGAGATTACCAACCTGGTTCAGGCGTTGGTGACACTCGTGTATTAACCCAGAGTTGACTGTGTGGTTGTTTAGTGCCAGCAGTACAGCCATGCTGTCTGAGAGTATACGGATTGAGTGGTCCACAACCTTCCTGGCTAAGATGGCAGATGCCGCCAGGGAAATGCCCATGCATTCTGCCTGAAATACCGTGTTGTGGGCCCCCAGAGGTTTGGCTATCTGGATGTTGAGATCCTCGGAGAAGACTCCAGCACCTGTGCCAGTACCTGTTTTAGATCCATCCGTGAAGATCCGTAGTTCCGCGGGGTTTAATCCCTCGCAGCGGTGATCCTCGTGGAGCTGGATTTTGTACTTCTTATCGAATACGAATTGTTTTGGTATCCGATCGTTTATTGCTTTCGTCAGGGGGAACTCGTTGTGGAATCCCTCCAGTACCGCGGTGTGCTGTGTTTTTTTCTTACCCCATAGTTGAAGTGTATTAAGGCGTACAGCCGTCATCGTCGCTTCCTGCTGTATGAACAGATGAAGCGGTGGGAGCCCCAGCATGGCTTCGAGAGCTGCGGTCGGGGTAGTCCTCATGCAGCCTGTGATCGCCATGCAGGCAAGCCTTTGCATGCGTTGCAGTTTGATGGAGGCTGTAGTTAGTTTGGTACGGGGCCACCAGACCACTGCCCCATAAGTGATCATAGGTCGGATAACCGCGCAGTATAACCAAAGTATAATTTTAGGGGATAGGCCCCACTTCTTACCTATCATCCTCCTGCATTGCCAAAAGGTGATGCAGGCCCTGTTTATTTTATTATCTAAGTGACTACTCCAATTTAACTTACTGTCCAGGATGACTCCCAGATATTTGACCTCGTCGGCTAACTGGAGTTCCGTATCGAAAAGTTTGGGTAGGCGATAAGGGCCTAGTGTTCGTTTTTGGGTAAACATGACTAGTTCAGTTTTCGTGGGGTTCACTGAGAGATCGAACTCTCTGCACCACCGCTCAACGATGCGTAGTGCTTGTTGAGTGAGGTTGCAGATTGTCCCTGTCACTTTACCTGAAATGAGGATAGCGAGGTCGTCAGCATACCCTATTGTGTAGAAATGGTTCGCGTTGAGTTTTGTGATGAGGTCATTTATCACCAGATTCCAGAGGAGCGGGGATAGTACTCCACCTTGGGGGCAGCCTCTGGCTATCAAGGCCATCTGCTGTTCCCCTTCAAGTCGAACCACTCGTTTGCTTAACATATTGGTGATCCAGACTGTCAGTACCTGTTCTACTCCGTGACGGGAGAGCGCGGTGTTGATGCTGGCGAAGTTTGTTTTATCGAAGGCTCCTTCGATGTCTATGAAGGTGCCCAGGCAGATGCCCTTCTGGTGAATCTCCTCTTCTATCCGGCCGACCACTAGATGGAGGGCGGATTCAGTGGACTTGCCCGAGCTGTATGCGTGTTGGTTAGTGTGGAGTGGGATAGTTTTCAAAACGCCGTCCCTCAGCTCTCTCTCGCAAATTCTCTCCAAAGTTTTAAGGAGAAAGGAGGTCAGGCTGATTGGTCGGTGGTGTTTGGCGTTGGTATAGTCACTCTTACCTGGCTTAGGAATGAATATGACTTTCACTTCCCTCCATCCTTTTGGAACGTATCTGAAGGCCAGGCACGCTCTCATTATGGGTACCAGTATGTTGGCGACAGAGGTCCCACCCCACTGCAGTAAGGCAGGAAAGACCCCGTCTGGACCGGCCGCCTTGAAAGGATGGAAGCACCGAATCGCCCACTGGAGTTTTTCCAGCGTGACGACTTTGTGTGCATAGCGCCAGTCGTTTTCTGACGGTGTTTGATTTACCTCTGTCCAGTCGATAGCCTGTGTAAAAGCGCAGCCTGGGAAGTGAGTTTCAATAAGGACGCGCGTCGCCTCTTCTGGTGAGGTGGTAAGTGTGTTGTCAGGTTTACGGAGGACAGCAGGCCCAGTCGGGTTCTGCTGTGCCAATATTTTCCTTACCCTGTTTGCTTGTTGGCAGGATTCGATGTTGCCACAGTACTTGCGCCATCCAGTGGAGCTCCTGAATCTGATGCATTTTTTATATGATTTTTTGGCCGCGTAGTACGCGTCCCAATCCTCATCAGCACAGGTGTTCATGGCTCTGTTTAGGGCTGACCTTACCTTCCCGCGCTTACGTTCCAGATCCGCACCCCACCATGGTTGCTACCCTGGTGTTGTGGGCGGAGTGGTCTCCGGGCAGGATGAATGGTAGCTGTCTAGCATTGATTTTGTGAGATGACTTACACGCTCGTCGATCTGCTGCGTGTCCTCGTAGGTCATTCCGTAGTTTACTGACGCAAGTTTCGCCGTGGCAGTGTTGGTGTCACACAGACCTCAATATCGAAGCGGATCCACCTGTGGTCCGAGCAGGAGGCCTCCTTGGAGACCTGCCAGCCGGTTGTGATGGCCGCAGCACCCTCCGATGCCAGAGTGAGGTCTATGATTGTTTGGCTACGTCTGTTTACGAAGGTTGGTTCGGAACCTGTATTTAGTAGGGTTAGGTTAGTTGTAAATAAGTAATCTACTAGCGCCTTACCCCTTGCGTTTTGTGTGTCCATGCCCCACAGAGGGTGATGAGCGTTCGCATCGGCGCCTATGCCAAGCTCCAGCCCAGTGCTCACGCAGTAAGTCACGAGGCGGGCGAGGTCATGCGGCGGCGGCTCTTCTGCCTCGGGCATGTAAGCGGAGGCGAAGACCACAGTTGCTACTGTGTCCCCCCGCTGTATCAGTAGCCTAGCTGCAGAGACATCCCTGCAACAGAAATCTGTTAGTGGCTGTGTTTTTATGTTACGTGTCACATAGATGCATGATCTTGGTTTATCATGATCTGTACTTACTAAGAGCTTACCACCAAGATTGGAGAGTCCTTGTATTTGGCCCGCCCTAATCCACGGCTCTTGGATCAAGGCAATGGTCGTATGTTGTACCTCCAGCCACTTCCGCAGCTGAGCCGTTGCGGTCTGACTGTGGTGGAGGTTGGCCTGCAGGACCTTACAGGTCGACGAAGGGGACGCCATCACTGGACGTTCCTTCCTCGTCTCCTGCCAGCCGCAGCCCAGCAAACAGGTCGCCCGCGTCGAAGCCGTCCCCCTCCAGGTCAGAGGCCGAGGACAGGATGATGTCCTCGAGCTCCTCCCCCGAGAGGACGGCGCCCACGCTAGCGGCGGTAGGGGCGGCTGGCACTGCTACTGCAGGCTCAACCGCGGGTGTTTCCGCGGTGTTTGTTGGGGGGGGAGTTGCCTCCTCCACCTGTGTCCCAGCGCTGGCGGCGCCCGGATATCCCTGAGGGACGTCGACAAATCTGCCGTTCGGACCCTGGAACTTAACGTACACCGTCCCTGCACCAAATGAGAGACGGCGTTCGGCTTCCATCAGGGTCGGAATTTGGTCCTCAGGGACCCCGACCATCACGTACCACGCTTCGGCCTGTTTGTTGGCGCCCAGCAACACCCACTCCTTGATGCCAACCCAAGAGTTCTGGTAGCACAGAGCACGCCCGATGTCGGACGGCTCCGCGAAGATCCCCTGCTCATCAGGAATGAGGATGCCGCATCTTACCCGGCGCTTGATGTCCGCCTGCCTCCTGACCACTAGCAGGGTGCTAGGGGGGGGAGGCAACTCGGAGATCAGTTTCCTTAGCCATGCTAAGGTGTGGTCGTTCCCGCACCACAGTTTGAGGACCCCGCTGCTGAACACCGGCCTCGCATTGAAGGTCGGTGCAGGTGAGTCTTGTGTAGGAGAAGAGGCCTCGACGAGTATCTTCTTCTGGATAGCCGCGAGAACCAGGGTTGACACCTCCTTGCTGATGTGCCCCGTACGGCCGCAGGTGACTGCGACATCAAGGTCGGAGCTCACAGCTTGGGCGTAGCTACGCTTAGCATCCCGTTTGGATTTATCAAGACGCGGCCGCTTGCGCTCTCCTCGAGGTGTTAAAGTCTCGTTGAGGGCTCGCTTGGCCGCGGCCTGATCCATCCGAACGGGTTGCGGTGGCGTTTGCGTGGCTGGTCCACTCGCGCCGCTGGTTGCTGGTTGGCTGGGTCCCGGTCGGCTGCTGCCGGCCGCGGCCTGCGACCGCTTGCCTGCGGAGAAATTGACATTGCCATGGGTCGGTTTAACCCGGCCCGTGGCGTTAGCCTGTATAGATTGAGGGGACTTACCCGTCCTCAGTGTCTGCCGCTGCCTCAGGGACGGCCTGTTCTTCCTTCTCGGTTTACCCGTCGAAGGGACCGGGGCAGCCTGCACTGAGGGTTCAGCGCAGTGGCGTTGTTTGCCGGAATCCTCCTTCCTGCCTTTGCGCCTGCTCCTCTGCACCTGCCAAGTGAGCGCGAACGCGTCACCTGTGGTGCTGGTCTCCGCCGGTTGACCAGTGACGGCCACCGGGGGGGGAGCAGTAGGCGGAGGAAGATGTATGAGGGGAGCCCGGCCAGAGGAATTAACCGTCGTGGCGGGCTCCGCGCCTGAAAAAGAGGGAGGTGCGGTACTGGTCCCGAGCAGCGCCGCGGTCCTCCGTTTATTACGGGACCTGGTTTTGGTCCTGGCAGCGGTTCTCGCCACTGCCGGACCTGTACCCGCACTGGAGCTCGCTACGTTAGCAGCGGAGCATCCGGGGGCTAGAGAGGTGCTGCAAGCACCCCTCTTGGGAGAATCCTTGGCTTTTGCCTCCTCTCCGGTGTGTGTTTGTGCAGTATGTGCGTGCGAATGTGTGTGAGGTTTGTGAGTTTGTGTGGTTATTGTGTGTGTGTGTGTGTGTGTGGTGTCGTATGGTCTTTGAGTATCCATAGTATAGTATAAAAAATTCATCTCTCCGGCTTCCCACCCTCCATGGAGCCCGCACCTGGGAACGTCTCGCTACAAACTAGCTCAACCGTTAGGACTACCTTCGAGATATAGGGGCGTGAGGCTGGTTTACAGTGCGACATCGGGCGCTTGATCGGGTTGACGACTAATCAAACCTTCACTTACACCTTCAGCATGACCTTCACCAACCGCTTCGGCCATCCGAGGACGACCTCCGCGGACCTCCCACCCCTCGCCGTGGCCCTCTGACGGGACACTGTGGCCATTTCCCTACCCTTGGCTATTGGGTAGGGCCACCGTTTCGCTTGAAATCCAGACCAAAGAGGGCGTGTTGCCTCACGGACGCATAACCACCAGCGCCGATCGGCTCAACCCTCCAGGACTCCTTCATCCCCGCTTACGGCGCTCAACTGCGCAGGTCCTAGCGCAGGTGACCAGATTACCTACTCGACGCCAGCTGGGTTTAGTGGCGGCCGAGCCCACGCCCACTCGGTCACGGAGGGTCGTGGTTAGGTTAAAATGCGCCTGGTGATTTTCGTTGCGTCTATTTCTTAGGGAAATAGACCAAAAGCAGGGCGGCAACCACGTGAAGGAGAACACACCAGACTTGCCTTGAGGATCTACACGACTGTAGCGCTCCCCCTCAAGACCCCGCCACCTTACCACCTCTGAGGGAGGCAGTAAGGTAGGCCTGCATCTATACTACCAAGCAAAGCTCAAGCAAAGCATGTCGTTGTGCAACCGCGAAAGCATAAATACAAGCCCCCCCCCAATAGCCGTTTTATGGGACCGAACAGCAAAGTTAAGTTTGTCCTTTAAAAAGTTTGTACGGAACCCTCGGTGTGCGAGTTCGACTCGCTCTTGGCCGGTTTTTTTCTTTCTCTCTTTTCTTGTACTTATTTTTTCTTAGATCTTTCTCTCTGTCTGGCTTGGAGCTGGCTTAAAATTCACCTGAAGTCAGTACCAAGCCATGTGACATAGTGTTCGCAATTTCATCCTGCACCACTTTAGGTGTTCATTACGTAAAGTTATGTGCCCCACCTGCTACTGATATGGGGTGTTCAGTAGCTGAAATGAGAAAAGGTGGAGTCTTTCCTTATACTGCACTTTGGTGACTAGATTTTCCGGTTTTTAAAAGACACGTTCTTGTAATAATTCTCTCTTGGGTATACTACGGTAGCTTTAACACGATTTCTATACTATAAGTACCTAAGTAGATTGGAGTCAGTAATACCGTTCTCAATTTATTAAAATAATACTGGTAGGTACGAAGTCTGGAATTTTCATTTATTCTTAATACCCACCTAGTTTTTCGAGATATCGCCAAACGGTTGGTCGGCTCTTCACGTGACCAGAGGGCGGGCCTTTTTTTTGGCCAAAGAATCAGCATTGCCATCCAACGTGGGAATGCTGCCAGCCTTCTGGGCACTTTTCCTGTTGACAGCGATGTGGACGATTTTTTCGACGCCCTGTAACCCTTTTTGATACTTGTAAATATTTTTATTTCTATTATAGAGTTAGTATGTAAATAATGTAAATATTACAGAAAATAAAACCTTTTTTTTAAAGATAATTCTTAATACTAAGCTAAAACACCAAAACAAATGGACAAAGATGAATTTATAAATACCTAAATGGAAATAAAATATCCTTTCCTAAATTTGGATAACCAATAAAACGTAAAACCTCATTGTAAGCCTATCTGAATGTAATGGAGTTTTTTAAAGTATCTTACTTTCGTAATTTAAATTAATAGTTTAAATTGGTTTATCTGAAGCACATTATAAAGGAATAGAGAGCCAATAAATACAAAGTTTTAATTGATTGATGTATCAGAGTTTTGTGGGTTTTATATAAGTAGTTATATATATAAGTAGGTATAAGTTTTATATCAGAGTTTTATATAAGTATACGTATATTAAGAACGGGCTAAAGTATAATTTAAAGCCTAAAATTTTGCCTAAACAATGAATAATCAAATAGGTAAAAATAACATTAGCATTAACTGGCGAACAGTAATAAAACTCGATAGATTTTAGTTAAACCTAAAACCTAAACAGCTGTAAAGTTACCTACTGAAAGAAAAAATATCCAAAAGATAACACAACATCACGCCTCTAATCCCCGAACGGTTTAGCAGAAGTGCCTAATATATAGTTCATCCACATTTCGCGAGTCATATTTAAGTCCCATGTTACAGGGGGGCGAGCCTATTTCCGTCAACCGGGCACAAATAGCCGTGTGGCAGAGTAGAATAGAACCAACCCATTACACTCACGGGTGTCGTATAAGGCGACTAATGTCTGAGGCAGAACACCTTGCGCCTCCGTAGACCTGAGAATGGGCAGCAGCGTTTTCTGTTAGTCTTTCATGACTGCGATCTCCAATCCGCCTGCCAAGCGTGGAGATTACGGCAAATTCCTCCCCTTATGGGAGAGGCTTATGTCCAGCAGTGGACGTTATGGGCTGTTGTGGTGGTGGTGTGGTGGGCACAAATCTAGATTCTGTAGCGGCTACTGTCAAATTGTTAGTGGAATATAACAACCAATCACACAGCCTGACGTGGGAATAGTACCCAGAACCAACATCATGCCCAGTCACCATGCTTGCGATGGGTAGACCAACGAGGTAGCTGTAAAATAGAAAAAGTATGTAATCTCATCATCTACGTAGCCTTTTCCCAACTATGGGTGCTTACATAAAGAAGCAGGTTTCCGGTACGGGCGAGTCGGTACCGATCGGTGCAGGGTTCACTTGCATATAGTTTGAACCTGCTTCTTTATAAGCGAGCGCATAAGATAACATAGAAATGAATACCTGCACCGATCGGTACCGACTCGCCCGTACCGGTAACCTGCTTCTCTATGTAAGCACCCTATGTTGGGGTCGGTTTCCAGTCCAACCGGATACAGCAGAATACCAGTATTTTACTTGGAGCGACTGCCTATCTAACCTTCACAACCCAGCTAGGTCTAGGTAATACGATACCCCTAGGTAAGACTGGTTGTCAGGCATTCAGGCCACTTTCACCTGTAACGACTGTCAGAGACCTACAAATGACAGCCTCCCGGCAGTCGACCAACGGCTTAACGTACTTTCCGAGACACGGAGGAAATTCGGTATGTAATGGGCGGTTACCCATCCATGGACCAACCTAGGCAAGCACGGCTTAACCTGAAGATCGACCTAAGCGGCTTTTATTATTTAGCCACGAGCTCTTCAAAACATGTATCTAATCTATGTATAGTAAATCAATAATAAGATAAACCGCACAAAACACAAAAACGGCATCAGCATGATCTAACTACCGACGCTTCAGAAGTTTCAGTTTTACTCAAAAATGCTGAAATATCAACAAAATCACACCGCACCGTACAAAATGTAGGTAGCACAGAAGAAATCTCCACCGCTCATAAACTTACAAATTCTTCCATTCAAATATAACATCGATTCAAGTGATAGAAGTGTTAAACATATAGTTCTTTTGTTAAGAAAATGTTTTTAACTTAAACAGGTAGGGGTGAGCAAAGTTGCGTTACTTTGCCCAACTTTGCTCGCTACCAGCGGTGAGGACGTAAACTTGCTACAAAGTTGATTGCTGTGCAACCGCACTCAACACAAGTTGTAGCTTGATTTCTATACTGTGCCTTTGGAGACCCCCATTCATGATTTCATTCGGTCTGGTTGTTACTGGGTTTCTTTACTTTGCCACAAAATATTCGATTAAATTTAAGATTTACTTTGGCGTCGATTAATTTCTTTGAATTTTTTAAACACGTTTTCAGACCTATATGTGTCTTTAACATAAAGGAGTATCAATATAGTCCCCTCGAGTCGATCTTAAAGGCTATATTATTATATCCCTCAAATGGCTTAGCATGATCCTCCGTTACGCCTAAAATACTACAGCATTAATTTTGAAATAAATATATGGTAAAGTTGAAGATTACTGCTAAGGACTATGTGTGACGAAAACACGATTTCATAAACTATTCTCGATAGAAAAAAAATCCAAAATTACCTCAAAATTAGATCATGAAACTTTGCATACTAATTGAACTAACTATAAAGCAGGTCTTATGTGTTTTATTTTTTTAGTTCAATCAATAGTTTTTTTATATAAATCGCAAAAAACCACTCATTTCGCACTATTCGGCCGCAGTGACTGACGTAACAACCGCTTTGTAGTGCAAGCTGATTAGAACTTTATTCTAACAGTATTACCACCACAAATAGAGTTGTTAATTTTAGGGTTAGAAGGGCCTTAAGTTTAAACCGTTCTTACCTAGGTTGGTCCTTGAATGGGTAACCACCCATTACATACTGAGTTAACTCCGTGCCTCAGAAAGCACGTTAAGCTGTTTGTCCCGGCTGTCATTTGTATAGATCTTTGACAGTCGTTACAAGTAGTCAGTGGCCCAAAAGTCTGGGGTATCAAGGGGTATCGTATAACCCAGTACTTAATGGGTTGTGGAGGTCAGATATTCAGTCACTCAATGTTAAATAATGGTACTTAGCTGCACCCGGTTAGACTAGAAGCCGACCCCAAAATAGTAGTAAAAAAGCTTGACAGATCATGATGAGTCTTTAACATAACATCACGACTAACTTCTCTACAGGGGTAAGTAGTGGTGTTTATACTTTATATTACGACTACATCAAGAATCCACACTAAAAACTGAAAAGTTAAAACATAACAACCGAACAAAGAAAGTACCGGAGTCGATTATTGTAACTCGAAAATAATCGTTTCGGTGATTATTTTTTTCGCCGAACAACCTTGTTACGAATAAATGGGTTAATTACAACGCTAGCCCGGGAATGTTTGAGCTTCGAACCAAAATGGCTTACAGGAATTAAAAACTCATTACAATTAGCGAACAACTGCCAAGACTAATTTATTCGTGTAAGCACGGGCAAAGCAGAATTTTAAAGTCACCTTTCAACTTAGTTTTTAAATTAAGTATAACCCTCTATAATATAACCAATGTAAGGTATAACCAAGGTTACCGACGTAGCCCGAAGAATTGCCAAACTTAAGTGGCAGTGGGCAGGGCACATTGCTAGCAGAACGGATGGCCGATGGGGCCGAAAAGTTCTGGAGTGGCGACCGCGAACCGGAAGACGATGCGTTGCAAGACCTCCCACTAGGTAGACCGATGACCTGGTGAAGGTTGCGGGAATCCGCTGGATGCGAGTCGCACGGGACTTGTCAATGTGGCGACACTTGGGGGAGGCCTATGTCCAGCAGTGGACGTCTTTCGGCTGAAATGATGATGATGATGATAACTTTCTAGTGTAGAATGTAACAATACTACAAATGTCACTTACGGGATATCTTCCGTGATTATTTATTATTTTGAGCTCCCGATATTTCGACGCTGTTGCAAGCGCCATGATCGCGGGTTAACTGGAGAATGCGGGTGGCTGGAAAAAAATGTTAGGAGCAGACAAATCTGTCTACCCTCTTTCTTAAAACCTTAAATAATAAATAATCACGGAAGATATCCCGTAAGTGACATTTGTAGTATAGTTATGAACCGTGAAAGCTTAAAACAGTGTTAGAATGTAACAGTGCTTAAACTGTCCTTGGGCTAAGTGTTTCTCTTCTACTTACCATGTTATCATTCGTCGTCCTTATCGTCGGTCTCCTGCTCTTTTTAATTTATTTGAAGTCATCATAGCATGTATTCTTCGTCCATATCACTTGCTTCGATGAAGGAAAACATCGTGAGGAAACCTGCATGCCTGAGAGATATTTCTCGACAACATGTAAAGCCAAGTCAAAGGTCCATGAGTGGCATAAAAAATCTGACACTTTAGTGTATAACTTGACACTAGGCACACGAAGAAGCTGGCTTCTGTCTGCTGTATCAAGAAACTATTTTTTTTACAGTGATGATTTACTTCATAACAGTTGACTTTCCCTCAGAAAGAAATATCCATATTTTTATTACTTATCACCATTAAAACTATAGTCTGCGCCAAATAAATAGGAATTAAAGGTCATTAACCCGCATACATTTATTCAAATACATAATTCCGGAAACAGAAATAATGACATAAACTTGTCCCGAAAAGACCTTTATCGTGGTGATCCTTGACTTTTTCTAGTTATAAAAAACAATTCATAATGTATTGTTGGGGTACCTACGCAGATAAATTAAGGAAAGAGCAATAACCTTTAATTCCTACTTATCTGGCACAGACTATATACCATCAAAATATTCGTTGATTGTCTGTTGCCATTTTAATCCATCAACAAAAACACACGAACGTTTTACAATATCTTTCACATTTTTATAATAACGTAAATGCAGCTGTTGTTGTTGTTCTGAAAATGCCAATTTCATGATTCGTCAGCAAATAATAAAACAACAAATATTCATATAAAATATACTGAATGAAACCATTAAGGTACTGAAAATAGTTAGTGGATAATAATGATCTTTTTTTACCATTGTTATTAAAAAGGCATTCACTTTTGATTAGCAATTTAAAAAATAATAGGTATCTAACTACAAAAAATCAAACGTATTTTGAAAAAACAATATCATAAAGCTCTGAAACTTTGCGCAAACCAAAGAAATGTAAGTAGAAAACAATTTTAGCAAAAAGAATTCCAAGCCATGTTGGCTGTTTATTTGCGCCTATATTTTGTGCACAAAATATTTTTAAGGCACCTACGGAACGCTACCAACAATTCCCTATTGCTGCTAATCTTATTTTAATTTATATGTAAATTCATTCTCAGCATATTATCTCTAATATTTCGGCCAAATGCTCCGAGTTCCAAAACTTTTTTTTTTGAGATATTTTAATATTATAGCAATCTCTCGCTTATTTCCCCTTTTATTACCTCGACTTTTATCTTTAATTCCACAGACATGCCATAGGAACGCAATGATTACTGGGGAAGAATGGGGTAGGAAGAAACAGAGAGAAAAATGTATAATGAAGTCCCGTCGAACCCTACTTCCCCTTGCTTTGTTGCCATTCTTTAAATCTAATCAAGGGTTACACTTTGTAACGCTAGATAGATGAGAAATACAAACTCGTCCTTCGGGTATCCGGTGTATAAATTGTCATTGTCACCTAAAGGGTGGTTTGCAAGTATTTGTGTTTTATTAGAGTAAAAGGTTATCGTCGTACAACCATAAACTTTCAGTAAAAGAACCAACGGTTCAAGATGTAAGTTACTTTATTACTATTCATTCTTTGTCACTTTTAATAAAATTGTCTCGATGAATGGCCGGCAGCGACACGAGTACTTAGCGTTTCCTTTTACTTTTTTTCCTTTTAATTATGTACGAGGAAGAAATTGTCATAATAAAATTTCCCGTTTCCATCAGAACGAAAATTAAATACGACAAGAAAGTTTAGTAAAAATTACACATTTTTAACCCAAAAGTTTCTTCGGGTTAATTAAGTTCTTCATGTTACGAAACTTTATAGGTTGTTCATTTCCTTCAGCTGTTTGTTAGGTACAAGTGTAAATGTGTTTTCTTACATTTCTATATTTGGAATGGTTCAAAATTATTCGGAAAATCTTGGAAAAACCTTTGAAAATTACGTAACAAGGAAAAAGAGGCATAGTGTTTGCGGAATTCTACCAAAGTAATGATGTTCTGTAGGAACAAGGAATTCTCCGGGAAATGCCTTACCAAATTAAGGAGTCCCTTTTGTACACAGACGTCAGTTATTGTTTCCGCATACGGAATCTCGAAATGAATTCTTGTATATCTTGCACACACATCTATAGGCCTATGTAGATATATCTACGGATTTAATTTTTAGGTATACTACACATAGTATGATCATCATAACTCTACAATATTTGCTCGTGGCATCGCTCGTTGACTAAGTCAAAGGCTAGTATTATTATTAGTTTACTGTGTGCGACACTATCCTGCAAAACTAAGTATCACACTTTTAAAATTGCAATAACTTTTTAAGTACACAAGATATACTTCTGAAACAAAAAGGACTCGAAAAAGAGTTTAATTTTGTACATAAAAAAATAATAAAGCTGATAAAAATTGCTATAAAGCGTTTTTTATTTTAAATTTCCAACTTCTAAATTTAGAAAAAAAAAAAAAAAAGTGTTGTACTTAGTTTTGCAGGCCAGTGTAGATGACTTTATCGTATCGTTTAGGGATTCGTGTGAATTCTAAATTTTCGCCTACACTTCTACAAGTCTGCGTTGGCGGTTTAAGGAAATTTTGTGCTACTGTTTGTGTTGAAACAAACTTCAGTACTACACGCCTGTTATCCCCAAAGGGTTAGCAGAGATGTACCTAATAGTACACACACATTTTCCAATTATGCTTAAGTCCCATGTAGAAGGGAATGATGTAGAAACATGTAAAGATATCTCAAATGATATTACAGAGAAGAATCAGTCGTAAAAAAATCTTTATTCAAAACTAAAACACACACACCGAGCTCCGTCATTCAAAACAAAAACAATACGCTTTCCCGCACTACCTATATCTGTTCGCGCGTGTATATGTAACGGTCACATTGTGTCGACACCGCACATACGGTACAGTCGGGCGCAGGAGTATCTCCTAGTTAATTACCATCACTTGACACCTGGCTTCGTACCACTACCTGTTAGCTAATTGACAGTGGGACGGGCCGACAACCAAAGCCGGGAAACGGATTTACCGCTGAATTTTCCCTCTTCGAATGTAGGTACTAGGTACTGATTTGTAACGTACTTGGCGTGAAATACTTTGTTGAACGAGTACGAGTACATTGTTTGCGGTTCGAAATAATTGAAATGCGTTATTTTTGTTCAAATTGACTGATTTTTTATTTAAGTGTACAATACAATGTTTTAGTATTTGTTTATATTTTAAATTGCTCAATGATGACTCTCGCTTCTTAATTTATTGGAGGTTGTTTGTTGGTTTATCTGCGTACGTGCGTAAGCGTGTAGTTAGTTTAGAAACAAGATAATCTTGGGAATGTATGTAATACCTATCATTCTGTCTCACGCTGTCACTAGTTAATAACCGCTTTAAGTACAAAACGTTATTTAATAAAAATATTCGAAGCCGGAAGGTTAACACAGAGGTGTAACTAGAATTGGCACCACTCGCGCAAACACAAGAAATACTTTGTTACGACCTTACGATGCGGAAATGTTAATGTTCCTTAATGTGCAACTGACATATTAAAAAAAAAAACTATCAAATTGCAACCAGAGTAGCAATCGACTAGATACACGACTCGTAGAAATAAGAACTGACGGATAAGTAAATAACATAATAATAATGTATAGGAGAACATTATTTGAGGGTAGATTTTGTTTAAATCAAATTGAATGTAAATTATATATTTTGAGCTCTTGATTTTGTTTCCAGAATTCAGAAAAAGAAGACATTGTTAAAATAAAACCAATTAAATTGATTCCGATTTTTTTAAAGTAGCACACTGTTTTCATTTTGAACATTCCTAAAGGAATCCTTAAAAAAACTTTTAAACCATTTTCCTTGAACAATTCGTTACTTTTATTTACAAAATATTTCTCGGAAAATCAAAGAGTTTTCCTCCAATACCGACACTGTGTTTTATTGTCGAGCAGGAAATATACAGTGCAACGCCGAGCCGGGAGGGGACGTACTTTTTCACTTATACCTGCGAATAATTCCCGGAATACCGGGATCCCGTAATAGATTTCGAAAAAGCGGAAACGAAGTCAACCATAAATCCGCCGGCGAATGACGGGACGAATAGCTATTTAAATATCTGGATACAACAGTACAACACAGTTGTATCTAGGTAGGTAGGTAGGTTTGTATACTAATTAATGTTATTAAGTTTCATGGAACAATTAAAACTAGACAGTGAGGAATGAGAGAGAGCACTTGAGTGTGCTACGAAATATTGTCGTATACAAGTACTACAATATTTCTTGCGCTGATGGCTAGTTTCCGCTAAGATTATCCTCCATGACCGAAAAATGTCCTGGAGGACAAATATAATGTTGTAAAAGGTTGTATGTACTATCGAGGACACTCCCTCCTGACCACCACTAAGCTCATTTTTGCTTGCACTCGCAACATAAAAACGCTCTCTAGCCCCGCCCCGTTGACTTTGTGTAGAAAAAATGAATGAAAAGATACCGAATCGGCCGAGTGCATTGACGACGCACCCCAAACGAGAGTTATTGTTATTTTGCGCGCCAAAGTTGACGCTTTCCTAATAGGCCCAAACTTTAAGGGGGCGTGGCTCGGCGCCTCCGCATGACTTTAGCGAAAAAAAATTAAAATGGTCAGGCGGAAAAGACCCCTATAGTATCATTAAATCGCCATCCGAAAACGTTGATCACCTGGACAGTTGTTGTGAACGCCGATGACTGGAAAAAAAACGACCTCTGAATAAATTTATTTATGATTTATTTTATTTTAAGATGGTAAGTAGACTTATAAACTAAGCCCCACAAAACCGTTGCGATGGTTTGACTGTGGGGTCGGTGAGTCTCCATACAATCATCATCATCAGCCTATTAATGTTCCCACTGCTGGGACACAGGCCTCCCCTCTATGAGAAGGAATGGGCTATAATCCACCATTCACGCGGGCCCAGTGCGGATTGGTAGATGTCACATGTCTTCGCATTTTTTGGTTCTAGGACATGCCGGTTTCCTCACGATGTTTTCCTTCACCGTTTTTTGAGAGAAGTGGTAATGAAATAAATTACACAAAGTAATGCGCCTGTCTGGGTTCGAACCCACGACTTACTGTTCGTAAGTCGGGCCGCCACCACTGGACCACCGCTGCTCTAACAATCAAGACAATCATACTTAACTAAATTCACTACATATTGTAAAACTAAGTCGCCCGCCGCATCTGTCCCTATGTATGCTTAAATCTTTAAAACTACTACCCGTCTTAGTATATAATTTGCGGGCGAGCGAAGCCGCGGGCATCAGCTAGTAATTAATAATAACAAGGAAATCCTGTACACATTATAGGTCGAATAACAGCACCCAAGTATGTTGACTAATTAAGTATACTTTCGAATTAAATTACCCGTACGGTGCTATTTTAGTACATTGTGAAGGTATAAGTTAAGTCAAAAAAGGTGGGCTTTCCCAGCCATTAATGCTGACAACAAAAGCAACATTGCTCGTAGAAATGGTATTAAACAGCAAATTCATTGTTTTTAAACAACACAAAATGTCAAATAATTTGCTAAGAGAATTTCGGATTCACTCCTTCAACATGTCGGTCGTTTATAAAAATGGTCCCTAACAAAAACTAACCCATTGAAAAGTGACGAGAAGACCCACCATTCTCTTGTTTCCTTTTAATTAAAACTGAAAATTCAGAGTCATGGTTGAAAGCGAACCGGCCGGGATAGCTAAGCTCGCTACTTGAAAAAAGTTAGTTTAGCTTTGCAAATGAGATTAAGTCTTATGGCAGTGTTGCTCTTTATATTCGTATTTAGTTCAGCCCGGTTTTGTGTGCCGAGCTAAATATATTTTTGAAGTTTTCTTTATTTTTAGTTCAGGTTTGTGGCGTTATTTCTTACAGTTTCTTGAAATGTACTTACATAGCGTTGGCGTTTTGGACTTAATCAAACACCTACTTACTTTTCCGCCTGACCAGTTTAATTTCTTTTCGCTTGAATCATGCGGAGGTGCCGAGCCACGCCCCCTTAAAGTTTGGGCCTATTAGGAAAGCGTCAACTTTGACGCGCAAAATAACAATAACTCTCGTTTGGCGTGCGTCGTCAGTGCACTTGGCCGATTCGGTATCTTATCATTCATTATTTCTATACAAAGTCAACGGGGCGGGGCTAGAGAGCGTTTCTATGTTGTTCTTAGTGGTGGTCAGGCGAGAGTGTCCTCGATAGTACATACTAAACACTTGTTACCCAACCATTGAACCCTCTGTAAATAATTAAATTCACTCAAAACCCTAGAAGACCCTAAGTTCAGTACATTGAAACAAATAGACACATAATCGCGAAAACAAATAACCCTGAAACAATAAAAAAATGCGATCCAACCTAATTAGTCACAACCCTAAAACAAAAAAGTAATTAAAACAAACAAACACAAGTAGAACATTCGTAAGCATCGGTATGAGCACCGCGATAAAACCCCGCAGGTATGCTCACCCTTAATTAAATTCAACCGCGAAACGTGTCGCCTCTTAGGATATATTAATCCCCCTTTACCTAGGCATCTGAAATCAGAACAAAACTGCCTTTGTCGCGAGGGTTAAGATTAACAGCCGAGGTACAATTTTTTTAGCATTTTTTCCTCTTTCCGGAGTGCCAAGCTCATTTCCTCTCCTCTAATTTATTGCAGGCATTCGGAACCCGTGAAATTAGTGATATCAAACAGTCATAACCCCCGCCCCTTTCGTATTTACCTCGAGGAAATTTAATTTTAGGAATTCGATTAAAATGTGATTAAATCGAATTTAAAAATGTTTCACGTCCCTGAAATATTTTATGGGAGATTTAATCGTCTGTTTGAAGTGGGCTAATCTGTGTTTAACACAAAAATTAATTTTGGGCGAAGGGTTTTATCCTTTTCTAATGCAAGTAGCTTGTTGGTTTTAGGGGAAGTAAGAGTACAATGGGGCTTTCAAGACTCTCAAACTACTCTTACATAAAAATGATGGTGTTTTTAAATTGAATTTCTCATCGTTCGCTTCATATTTGCAAGATAATAAATGCACTCTTGAGATTTCGGCGACAAAGGGCTCATTCACCCCTCAAAAAGGTGTTTTGAGGGGTGACAAAAGGAAACCAGATAAATACTTAAACGGTTAGATGCGCTGACGCGTTGTTACTATCTATACTAATATTATAAAGAGGAAAACTTTGTTTGTTTGTTTGTTTGTTTGTTTGTAATGAATAGGCTCAAAAACTACTGGACCGATTTAAAAAATTCTTTCACCATTCGAAAGCTACATTATCCACGAGTAACATAGGCTATATTTTATTCCCGTACTCCTACGGGAACGGGAACTACGCGGGTGAAACCGCGGGAAGTCCGCTAGTATTTTATATAACCATGTATTTAAAATCAGAGTTTCATACAAGTTTAATTGTATTTTAAATATTGAACAGAGCGAAATATGTTTAATTAGCTCAATTTGGCTGGTCGCCATTATTTTAATTCCAATGTGTTGCAGTTCGAAATAATTACGATTTCAGCAGCTCTGCTGATTTAAAATTATGTTAAACATGTTCCTGATTCTGTTAGCCAGTAAAAAGGTCAGGTCGGCTTTGAAGCAATACGGTTTACCATACAATTTGACGAAAATTAGATAAAGAGAAATACGCCTACAGTCACCAGCGCAAGTTACTACAAACTGTCCTCATTCGATTTTGATCTTAACCATCAAAATTTTTATGGTTTAAAATCATTTGGAAAAAATTGTCAGTTTGTGGTAACTTGATGTGTGCTTGGCGACTGTACCAAAAACCTAAACAGTTTACTTGTTTTTGTCTACTGTATTTTTCAAACCTCTTATTTTTATCAAATACCCCGTGAATACTCATAGGTTTTCTTTTACCATTCTATAAAACCTCAGTGCCCCAGATAGCCATTTCAGAATTATTTTGGGCGAAGTCCAGATTACCGAGAAGCTATCGTATCTTCCCAAAAAAACTACATCTGTATCCTTCAATCAAAACTGGAGCCATCTGTATCCGACCCGGCCAGCCAACTCTTGCATTACCAAAATTGCTCGGAACCAATTTTCTTTATGCGATTCCGTAAGATACACTTTGAGGAGACTTGCAAGCCACTCATATTTACGTGATTGATTTATGTGAAAGTGAAGCATTTTAACAGTTTGCAAAAATACGAGAATTTTGCGGAAAGAATGTTGCGTATCTATTTGTTTTGTCCATTTAATACGATATTTATGGGCTTTTACATTGATTGGAAATAGTAATGGGGCGGCTTGTGTATAATTAAATGGAATACACAAAGGTAATTATGGTGTTACACATTTTGGCAAGCCTTTATTTGAACACGTTAATAAGTCAATTAAGTTCAGCAAATAAACAACACAACAATTACTTAATTGCCACATTCGTAATTACATTCCAAATTAATGAATACTACACGAAACTTTTTAAGGAATTTCATTTCAATAAATGAAAGGATGAGTCCCTTGATACCTTCAAACTCGGGGCAAGTCGGCATAATAGACACATTGATGAATCCCCGGCTTAATGCAACACAAATTCAAAGAAAAAACTTCTTATTTAATAAAAGGCAGTTTGCATCAACGCTGAGTGCTTAATGACGCCATATTTACGGATAACATGGAGGGATAGAATGTAAAAAAAAATCTCCCAAACATTTTGCGCAGATGGTGAACTGAATTAACCACAAACTTTGGCCATTATTAATTCTGTTTTCGTGTAGCCGACGGCTAATGTTTCAGCGGGCTTATTATTGGGAAATTCTGTAATGACTGTTAATAAAACGATCACGCCACGGCTTCGGGCACGCGACCACGAATAAGGACAAGTTGTATCAAAGTTCAATGCACTTACCTCCTGACTTCAATTGGGTTAATCATATTATAAGTTCCGTGCCCGACTGTTACAGGTTAAGTTGGAAAAACTAGCATCGCAAAGTATTTCAATTATCTGAAAGTTTTCTGTTACTCGAAGTTGAAAATGATAGAAGTAAGTCAGGGCAATGCAGTGTCATTCTTTGTTAAAGGGAAACATGAAAACTTGTCATAAAGTTTTAGCTTTAAACAACGATTTATTTGGCTCTGTTGTTTCGGAAACATAGAACAAAATCTTATGTTCTTTTTTAAGTTTTTAAACTGCAATGGTCATTAACATTATCATTAACACTTAAAATGGGATAATTAACATATTTATGTATTTATTGACTGTACATGAATACCGTACATCCGGTCTTTTGGAAATAAAACTCTTAAACATTTAAAACTTTTATTACCGACATTTTTTTCACGGTCGTAAAAAATGTTTCTTGGACCCTTCCTACCATAGCTTCCACTTCAACAGAGTTATCTAATACCCTCTGCATCCGACACGCAAAAAAGCGTCACGTGTGAATGCTCCAACATGTGATGTTGAATCTACCCACAGATAAGAGGTACCTTTATCCCATTCAAGGCTCAACACACGACCATTTTTCATGTCTTTGTTGGATCGCAGTAGGTATTAGGGTGACTGTGTGACAGTGACGCTCACTATCCCCTCGCTAGAAAGATTTAATAGGTACATTTTTTTTTTATATGAAAGCACATGTATTTTTCAATCATGCTTGTTGGCGTCATGATTGATGCTTGTTATGCAAGGATTCTGTTAAAAAATGGTGTTTATGAAACAGTCGACAAGTTAAACCATCTGTCAGTTTTGTTTGGGATTTTAAATTGGGCCGTGGAATTGGATCGGCTATGTATTTAAGCTATTGGGAACTAATAAAATATTCTCTTTTTCGTATAAAACCCTTTTTTAATTCTCCATATTGTATAAATGACTAAAGGTGCGGACTAACTAGGCAGACTGGACTCCGGACTTGCCACTGACACCCTTCTTTTTTGGTGACTTACTGATGTATTAAAAAAAGGATAGGATTAGTTTACAGTTGTTGTGACTATCCACGACGCCTACAGTAGGGCCTTATCGTACTAGCTGATTGCGAGCGTCTTCAAAGCGGAGTGGGCGTCCAACGGACACACAGCGAAGCAGCAATTTTCAACGCTAGGTTTTGCAGCCTAATGTTGAAAATTGAGTGCACTTTCCCGCTGCTATTCGCGGCGAATTCGTTGTGCGCCCGCTCCGCTATCAAGATGCTCGCAATCCGCTAGTATGATAAGGCCCTTAATCGCATATTTTGAATGGGACATTTTTAGTTGATCAATTTTTGTTATACTTGCTGGCCACTAGTAGTTAGAGTATCAACGGACTATATTTCCTGACAGATGAATACTTCAAAACTGACCAAAACCTCAATATCACTACATATTATGAAACAAAAAGCCCCGCCGCGTGTCTGTCTGTCCCTATGTATGCTTAGATCTTTAAAACTACGCAACGGATTTTGATGCGGGTTTTAATACACAGAGTAATTCATAAGGAAATTTTTAGTATATAATTTGCGGGCAGGCGAAGCCGCGGGCATCAGCTAGTACGGTGTAAAAAAAAATTAATATTCTATAAAAAGTTACAGTAAGTAATTAAGTAGGAAAACCTCAAAATTAAATCGTCCTCTTAGACCACTATTGTGTAAAAATGTCTCAGACTTCTTTTATTATTCAGATACCTACCAACTCAATATTTCCACTTCACTAAGTCTGAATTAGCCTTTGGGACAAAATTTAAAAAACGGTTCAAGTTTATTAAAAGCCGAATTGGGTGGACCTCTAGTCGTTAAATTCATGATGAATTTCTTTAGAACTTTTAGTGCGTCATAAAATTGTGTGTCAACAGGGTTTTAAGTAGAGTAAACAACCGTTTATTTTTTAAAGGAATCACTCCTAGTGTCTTTTTTTTAGAGTATTATTTTATTATCCCACAGCTGGGCAAAGGTGGGGCTTAGTATAGTAAGTTGTACTCTTTCCGTAACCCATCTGTCGGGCTCAGTAACATTATCCACCGTCACTCAGGAGACTCAAGAGTTTCCTGCTTGAGTGACGGTGGCTAATGTTGTGTGTGTGTTGCCGTCTGTCCCTATGTATGCTTGGATCTTTAAAACTACGCAACGGATTTTGATGCGGGTTTTTAATAGATAGAGTCATTCAAGGAGCTCGTGGCTAAATAATAACAGCCGCTCGGGTCGATCGCTAGGTTAAGCCGTGCTTGCCTAGGTTGGTCTGTGGATGGGTGACCACCCATTACATACCGAGTTTCCTCCGTGCCTCGCCGTTGGTCCCGGCTGTCATTTGTAGATCTTTGACAGTTGTTAGGTAGTCAGAGGGCCAAAAAGTCTGACAACCAGTCTTACCAAGGGGTATCGTATTACCCGGTACTAACTGGGTTGTGGAGGTCAGATAGGCAGTCGCTCCATGTAAAATACTGGTATTCAGCTGCATCCAGTAAAACTGGAAGCCGACCGCAACATAGTTGGGAAAAAACTAGGCAGATGATGATGAGTCATTCAAGAGGAAGGTTTTAGTACATAATTTGTCAAGCGGGAGAAGCCGCGGGCGATCAGCTAGTTATTCATAATTCCACTATCAATAGTTACGCATATCCATCATCAGAATCATTTTCTTGCCCTTAATCCAATTTATTTCTGGTCGGAGCAGCATATCTTCTTCTTCCACACCTCTCTATTACTCATCTCATCAGACACCTCCTTACCATTTATCATCCTTCACACAGATCCATCTTTAACACAAAAACATCACATAAAGAAGCTGACATTCCGACTACTTCGTAGACGAAACTAGGACCACACTAACTTCAAAAAGAAACTCTATTTACAATAATCACGGGAAATCAAATCAGCAGAAAATGGCTTACCCACATAATATTGTAACCCTACTTCTCTTGATAAATAAGTTATGATAAACAAAAATAAAAACCAAATCAGACATCGATGAAGAAATACGTGATGCTCATTCTAACTATGTAAAGCAATGATACGGATTACAACGGAATATTCCGTCCAATAAACCAAAGAGTATGAAAAAAAGTGGAATGCTACTTAAACTTGGTGAATCGACACAATTAGTGAACGCAATAGGGTATATGCATGATTTTTTTTATTACTCTAAACAAAGCGTATTAACATCAGAAATAGCAAAGTAAAATTATTTTTTAATATCTTTAAAAAACACTAAGTTATAAGCATTTGAAACTGCTGATTAGACAGAGAGATTCGATATAGCGAATGACGTCATTCGCTACATCGACGTACAAAATTCATACTAAATTCTGTTTATCTAGAAAGAGATAGAAACAAAAGTTTAAATGGTTATAACTTTTGTGTTGTTTGGCCGATGTATGTCTTGTTTTCGCTTTTAGTCATTATTTTTATAGATTTTTAACATTACGTATCGAAATGAAAAAAAGAAAATGTATGCATATTCCCTATTGGTTTTTGATAACAGGCAGAGGGGTCTGACAGTTCTCTGTTCTATTAAGTTCTCATTTCAAATCTCAATCTTCTTCTTGGCTTGTAAATGGGAGACATTGTTTGAAAAGCACTACATTTTTAATTACGGTAGCACTATTTGCTGACACATACATAGGTCTTCATATTATTATGTACAGGTGAAGAAATCGGTATAAGATGATAATCTTCGTCCGTGTAAAGTGTCTGTGGTCGATCTGAGTACGGTGTCTTCTGGTGCTTGAAGTTTTCCAAGTATGTTTAGTTGACCGTGGCCAAGGCGTGTAACGCGTATCTAGGCTCTCCGAGAGAAATGCATGAAAGACGAATCAGGCGGTTTGAGATTCTTTCGTCCAAAATCAAACGAGATAATGATGCTATCAGACGGACTTACGAACCTAAAAAACATAAATCTCATTATTTTTGTAGGTATTTCTCTCTATTCTTACAACATCATGACCAAACCATTCGCACCACATCCTACCAATAACGATTTGTTAACTAACACGGGTAAGTTACTAGGCGGGTTCTTAAATCAAACTGCAGAGAAACTTTGTTTGCAACGTTAACCGCTGAGTTAGAGCCGACTTCCACGGCACTACATGTTGCCAATAAGTACTACCACTATGTAGTTTCTTTTATGTCTGCCGTTTTTAACTGAAAATATTAATTTTATTTATGTTGGCTCATTTGGTTACTACACGTTATTTTGAAAGCCTTTTTGGAGAGTTCGATACTTGTCTCTCAAGATAAAAATATCGCTTTTTTTGTTGTGTGTTTGTACGTTTTCCTTGGCCGTTTTGACATCATTGGTGATGGAATGAACAACATAAAGTACCTGCCTGGGTTCAAATCTACTACACATGTGTCGGAGCCGTTACCAAGGAGCCACCACTGCTCACTGGATTAATACATAAAGAACCGGTTAACTATAATTTCCCATACTCAAGCGAGGATTAAATCTACACTAATATTATAAAAAGAAAAGATTTGTATTTCTGTATTTTTTTGTGTATGTTTATAACGAATAAACTCAAAAACTACTGCACATTCACCTTGCGTAACATAGGCTATATTTAATCCCCCCGTACACCCACGAGAACGGGAAATACATGGGTGAAACCGCGTGACGTCCGCTAGTCTTTTATAATCTTTAGTGAGGACTGCCTCGTTGGTCGAGTGTTCGCAAGCGCGACTGCTGAGCATGAGGTCCTGCGTTCGATTCTCGGGTCGGGCAAAGTATTATTGGGCTATCCCTCAGGAATTTTTAAGTAAAGGATTCTGGATTTCTGACAATAAGGTCATCCTCCGTTACAAAGATTTGAAGATACCTGGAGAAATGTGGGTGTACTATTACACCTCTGCCTACCCCTACGGGAATTAGAGGCGTGATGTTATGTTATGACTAAATAATTTTCATCGATTTTGCTGTTAAAAGGTATTTCACAACGTTGGTTGAATGAAATAAGCAGTTAAAACTCCAGCTCATGAATTTAGTTCTACTTCTAGCACTTCGAAGCACTCAAGCCTTTCAAAGCACCTTAACATCAGCTCGAAGCACTTCAACATTGCGAGGCATTGCAACGTCAAAAATGTTTACATAAAACAATTTAACTTGATTTATTCAACAATTTTATAGCTCCTCGTTCCCGAGATTCATGAAGAGTGGTGAATACAGGAACCGGGAGCTTTATATAACCTTTATATAACTCTTATATAACGTCTACATAATTACTTTGTAGTCGGCAGGGTCAATATTTCATTGTTATTATCAAAGTTAGCTTTATTTCGTACAATTGGTTCGACTATTTTGTTAAATTTATTGTTAGGTCTACCAACGTGTGCCATGTGTTGTTTACGTATTGTGAGAAATCAAAATGGCTTTTGTATTTATTGTGATTTAGCACTGCGATTGTACTGAAAGTTGTCGGACTTTTGCTCAACTAGTTTTATGAGATACTTCTGATATAGGTAATACTGTAATAATTATCTGAGTGGTAATAAAATTGTTACTTGGAAATATTATAAGAAAATGATGGCCTAATAGGGTAGATGACACTATAAAACAATAATTCCAAGACACCAATCTCTAAAAAGAACACTTTATTTTGGGCTGAGAACCCGATTTATTTTCAATTAATTGCCAAATTCGATTTTTAGTTGCTTTGAAATCAATAAATAGTCGAGTCACTGAGTTGAATAAACAGTGACGTCACAGTTTGCTATTGCCATACAAAATCTATGAGAGAACCGCGTTTTGACAGCTCTTAAAAAGTAGATATCTCAAATGATTGGTGTGTCATCTACCCATTGGTCGTGGTCGCACTACTGAACGATTCCAGCCCGGTTAGCATGAACGCCGTAGACACGAAAGAGACTCGACAAAGCTTTTGTTCATCTGTCATTTTGTCGATTCAATGACAGATGAAGAATAGATTTGTCGTTTCACTTTCGTGTCTACGGCGTTCATGCTAAGCAGGCTGGGTTGGATTCCCAAGTCGGGCAAATTATTATTGGGTTTATACATCAAGATTTTTTAAGAAGCAGCTACGGATTCACTATTTGTGGTGGATAGAAGGAGTGCTCGTTCTCCATTACATAAAATTTAAAGATACCTAGCGAATGTATCTTTTTATTTTTTTTCGGATGGGAAATCGTCAAATAACTCCTCCCGCTCTGGGCGGAGCAGGAGGGAGTGTCAGACTTTTACTGACTAAAACCCATCCATGTTCCTTATTTGCCCTTTGTGTTACGGGGCCACTGTATCTCTTTCGAACAGTCCCGCAGCCCCAGCAGGCATCGGCCCTTGCGGACCTCTTCCTTCTGCTTCACCTTTTAAGGATTTCAGGCATTATGTTAAATAATTATATTGAACATCTCATGAACATTAATTTCGATCAAGTCAAAAATAACAAAACTGCGGTTATCACTTGTGCTTCTTCTTGCATTGCCAACAATGTCGTTTGCAGGTCACTTTTAAAACTAACCAGTAAAGTGGGGTCGTGTAAAACAATACATTTTTATTACAAACACGCTATACAATCATAAAAGTTATATTTTGCAACACTGAGCCAATTATTTTTCTAGATAAGCATATAGCACTTAGAAAGGCAACATTTTATTTCAGCCTATGGTTAGCATAATCGGCCCTAATGTTCCCACCACGACACAGGGTTCTATGTGAAAGTTGACCAAGATTATGTCTGGACCTTAAAAGAGACTATGACCTCTGAATTTGTTAAATTGAATGAAAAGAAATTAATCTCGAATTTTGAATTCCAAATATACATAAATTAATTATTAAATATTTTTTCCCAAGAACTTAGGCAGATCCTACACCACCTAGTACGATCCTTACGATCGATACTCCATTCGCTTTGTCCGCTGAAGTGGGCATGGGTCGGCCATATTAGCCGTAGAATCGGTGACCGTTGAGGAATCGTCAAGCGTAAGGTGGGACGTCCTCAGGCGGTGGAGTGACGATCTTCGACGAGCATCTGGATGAGAGTTGCCGAGAATCGAGTTAAGTGGCGTGAGATTGAAGAGGCCTGTGTCCAGCAGGGGACTGCTGTAGGCTGATGATGACGTTCATATTTATCTGGTCAGTGGTCATTATTATTTATTTTCCCTCATGACGTTTTTCGTCACCGTTTTGAGATTAAGATAAATATCTAGAAATTATTTGCAGTAAAAAAAAGCACGAATCTTTGCAGTTACAGTAAAATTTCCAGTGCCCAATACTATTGTGTGACTTATTGGTCCTTCAATAGTAACTTCCCAGTCTACGTTCAGTAATGGACGTCGAATCCGTTCTGTAATTCAATTCAGTCCACGACCATATGTCACTGACCGCAAGCCGTCACGCTTACATTTTTAACAACACCTACGAGGGAGCCAATTTAAATTGGCACGCGACGAAAGAAAACTAAATATATGTAGGTAGGTACTGAATTTTCCCACGGTGTACTGTTGGCGCACGAAAAATCGCTGACTTCACAATGGGTTGGTTAGGTCAGGTACTGGGCGCTTGTCATTTAATTCAAAAAGTTAGCGATTTATTATACTCTCAGGATAAGCCAACTGACAGTCTGACCATGTTAGATAAACACATAATTATCTGAGGGTCTGATCCAGCCACAATCGTTTCAATACAACGCTTTTCAAATAAGATTTTCGATAGCATAACGTCACTCTTTCTAGACAGTCTTAAGGCCATTTGGCAGACAAAGTCTTAAGTGGACGCCGTGAATTCCATGGATCGGCAATTAAATATCATTATCATAATTTATTTCAGAAAGAACCCGAAGAATTTCCAAACTTAAGTGGCAGGGCACATTGCTCGCAGAACGGATGGCCGATGGGGCTGAAAAGTTCTGGAGTGGCGACCGCGAACCGGAAGACGTTGCGTTGGAAAGCCTCCCACTAGGTGGACCGATGACCTGGTGAAGGTTGCCGGAATCCGCTGAATGCGACTCGCACGGGACCGGTCAATGTGGCGACACTTGGGGACGCCTATGTCCAGCAGTGGACGTCTTTCGGCAGAAATGATGAATGATGATGATTTATTTCAGCGGGAGCTCTGGTATACGATCACTAACCGCCTGCCTTTTCCCAACTAAGTTGTGGTCTGTTCTAGTCTTAAAAGAAGCAGCTGAATACCAGTATTTTACATGGAGCGACTGCCCATCTGACCTCCACGACCAAGTTAGTGCTCGGTAATATAATACCCCTTGGCAAGACTGGTTGTCAGACTTTCGGGTCACTGACTATTTAAGGGCTATATACCCCTCAAATGGCTTACCATGATCCTCCGTTACGCCTAAAATACTGCAACATTAATTTTGAAATAAATATAATATGGTAAAGTTAAGGATTAATGCTAAGTCCTGTGTGTGACGAAAACACGATTCCATAAACTTTTCTCGATAGAAAAAAAATCCAAAGTTACGAGTACCTCCAAATCGAACAATAAACCGCTGGTATTCAAAAAGCACTTCAAATTAGATCATGAAACTGCATACTAACTGAACTAACTATAAAGCAGGTCTTATGTGTTTTATTTTTGTAGTCGAATCAATAGATTTTTTGTAAATCGCAAAAAAACACTCATTTCGCACTATTCGGCTGCAGCGACTGACGTAAAAACCACTTTGTTATGCAAGCTGATTAGAACTTTATTCTAACAGTATTTCAAACGAAGTTTGAACCACCACAAATAGAGTTGCTAATTTTAGGGTTAGGTTAGTCGTTAAGGCCCTTTAACGACTGTCAAAGATCTACAATTAACAGCAGGGACCAACGGCTTTCCGATGCACGGAGGAAATCCGGTGTGTAATGTATGGTCACCCATCCACGGACCAACTTAGCCAAGCGTGGGTTAACCTGAAGATCGATCCGAGAGGTCGTTATTATCCTTTCTGACCCGTGGAACACCAAACTGGTTCACCTAGGTGTTCCACGGTTAACTTTCTGTACCCCTGGTTCACCTAGGTGTTCCACGGTTAACTTTCTTATTTAGCTTCAGGCTACCTTAGCGCATCCTCTTTCAATATTTTTGCTACCAACTACTTATACATAAACGACCAAAATATACTGACCACTCCATAAGAATAGTGTACCATGTCTAAATTAATGACGGCATAGTTCATACTAACAACACACAAATCATACCACCTCCGATTTATTAATCGGTGTAGCGATCTTTTCAAAGTTTTTTTTTCTGAACACGCTAAGGCAGCATTAAAGTTTTCATGCATTTGCAAGCCGTAGCGTGAGTGGCGTGTTGCTGAAGAAATATTTAAAATGCGATGTCATTTTAAGTATCGCTCATTTGTTACTAAAAATCTTGTATTAGAGTTTAGAGTGCATTTTGTGGGAAGAATGCATAAAGTTAAAAAAAAAGCTAGACGCAGACCTGCGTCAAGATAGTCTAGAGCGCACCTATTTTTAAGCGCAACTAAATTATTTGCGCTCACAAATTCAAATGAAAAAATATTCTATGTTTTTTTTCCTCAAAGCACAACCATGATGAAAAATAGAGGATGAAAAGAGAGGGGTATGGTGGATTCATTAATTATATCGATAGACAGTTTTATCACAAATGTGTTGGTGTATGTGGGACCTTTGAGTCCTATCTAATAGGGTGCAACCACTCAAAACTCCGGACTGATACTCAAACATTCAGGCCCCTGATTGGGTAGTCAGTGTAACGTCTGTCAAAGATCTGCAAATGACAGCCGTGACCAACGGCTTAACGTGCTTTCCGAGGCACGTAGGAAACTTGGAATGTGGTGGGTGGTACATCCAAGAACCAACATACGCAAGCACGGCTTAACCTAAAGATTGTTTTAAGCTTTCACGGTTCATAACTATACTACAAATGTCACTTACGGGATATCTTCCGTGATTATTTATTATTTTGAGCTCCCGATATTTCGACGCTGTTGCAAGCGCCATGATCGCGGGTTAACTGGAGAATGCGGGTGGCTGGAAAAAATTGTTAGAAGCAGACAAATCTGTCTACCCTCTTTCTTTGTCTTTTGCTACGCGCACTACTGGAACTCGACACTAAGTCACGGCAAAAAACACTCACAGTATCACAGTATCAGTATCATGGCGCTTGCACCAGCGTCGAAATATCGGGAGCTCAAAAATAATAATAATAAATAATCACGGAAGATATCCCGTAAGTGACATTTGTAGTATAACCTAAAGATGGACCCGAGCGGCTGTTTATTAAGGCACGAGCTCCAAATTAGTATTTTCAATAACAGGCAATAATTGCAATTAAAATCATAATTCGTTTTCATTGGACATATGAGTAGGTAATCAAAGCTGTAGTCAATTATTTTTAACACAGATAATGTCGAACATACCAATTATTTCACGAAAATTAACGCAATTAATTTCATGTAATTCATGGATTAACTTTAATTGTATGCTGATGGAAAATTACGTAGTTATAAATTCATCATCTGCCTAGCGTATGCCCGAATATTTTGGGGTTTGCTTCCAATGTAAACGGATACAGCTGAGTCTAGTATTTTAAATGGAGCAACTGCCTTTTTGCGACTTCCACAACCCGGTTATTGGGTATTACGAATTACAGAACCATGAATATGAAAATACAAGCTCTTGATAAAAAACTGAGATGTTGAATATAAAAAAGGTTATTTTCTGGCAACACAAACAGTAATATATTTATCATTGTCTAAATGAATAAATGCATCGAATAATCTCACGAGCTCGTGGAATAATTTCAGTTTAAAAACTAATTAATGAAATATCTAAAAACAAAGACACAACACAATTGAACAATATTTAGCAACAATATTTTTTTTATTTATTTAGTTCGTTACTGAGGCAATCATCTAAAAACTACTTGAGAATCCAATAATATTCAGTAAAATAACAAAATTAACCCTAATTTCGTTAGTACAGTAACAAAAAGGGTGTTTAGTCTGAACGGACCAAAACGAATGGACCGCGGTCCGTTTAGACGTAGACAAAAAATGTCTACGTCCGAAAGGACCGGTGTCAAAAGAAACAAATGAATAAACTTCATCAAGTACATTCGGGTGCATAAGTTAAAAAAATAAAATGAAATGTTAATTTATTGCCCGACTACGGCGAAGCCAAAAGGAAGGTTTATGATTTAAACAGTCTTTTATTATAATTTATGTATTATTCCAGATTTGTATTATCTTCTTTAGAAAAACAATCAATTATGGGCAGTGTCGTACACGTCACGAAAAGTACTAGGCAAGCATGAATCAGATGGTATTTAAATGATATAATTGTATTCATTACTAGTAGACCGATTCTTAAAATAAATACCACCTTGAACTGGATACCGTACCGTACCCCTGGGCGTACCCCTGATGGTACGGTGGATTTTTTAAAGTTAATCGATACCACCAGGTAATACTGTTGTATTTTTTAATCCTTTATGGGCGGCATGGGCACCGGGCCGTAGGCCGGAAGGAGGTAGGTGGAGGCCCGGCACTTTGGGGACAGAAGTCAAAGAGTGTTATTTACGAAGTTTTCGAGCACGCGTCATGGAGTCGTAGCAGGTTCTAAATTTGCTTATATCTCGAAAAGTCTTGCTACTCGAGGGTCAGAAGTGGTTTTAACTATTGTTACAACTTTACAACACTATTACCTGGTGGTATCGTTTAACTTTAAAACACCCACCGTACCCCTGGTGGTACGGTGGGTGTTTTAAAGTCTGCAGTGCCTTGAATTCATGCCAGCCTAGTACTTTTTGGGGTACATGGCCGATTCTTAAAATAAATACCACCTTGAACTCATGCCAGCCTAGTACTTTTTGGGGTAACATTAACATTTATTTGTGTTCTAAACTCAAACATATTTGAATTTTCTATTTTTCATATAGGCTGTTTAGTGGCTTTATTTATACCTCTGCTTCTCTTTCAACCTGGCGAAAGCAAAGCGCGGAAAAAAACGAAAATTTAAATCATATAGTTTCCTAATAATTCATGACGAAAATATTTTTAGATTTTTTATTTTATTCTTCAAAGGTGTATTGAAAAACGTCGTTTGATACACGTGGAGCTTTGTTATTGCAGTTCTCGGCTCTCCGCCTCGAATACAATAATAAACTTCCTCCACTTGTATCAAAATGTACTTCTCTGAGGGGGTAAAATAGGGGATGAAAGATTGTATGAAACTCCGTAAGTTTCAAAAAAGTGACACATACACACACATCAGCCGAATGACGTCCACTGCTGGACATAGGCCTCCCCCAAGGGGGGGGTTTGCCATAATCGCCACGCTTGGCAGGCGTTTTGGCGATCGCAGTGCAGTTGTTACAAAAGCACAGAGAACGCTGCTGCCCATTCTCTGGTAAGTCCCCTAGTCGCCTCGTACGACACCCACGGGAGGATATGGGATGGTACTATTCTTTACGTCCGACACCATACAGACAATTTACAATTCTAACTTCAACAATCGAATTGAGAACCTCCTCCTTTTTGGAAGTCGGTTAAAAATGAAGAAATTTCATACAAACTTTCATCCCCTATTTTACGCTCATTATAGAATGTTTTTTTTTAATTCGTATGAAAACTAGCCAAGTCAGACCTTAGGCTTCAATATACGTGAGCAATGACAACAACAACAATGTATGCGACTGTCCCTTTAAACTTATTATTCATTTGTTTTTTTTGACACCGGTCCGTTCGGACGTAAACATTTTTTGTCTACGTCTGAACGGACCAAAATGAATTGACAGCGGTCCGTTGAGACTAAACACCCAACAAAAAAACCGAATCAAAGTCTAGACATTATTGAATCTAGGAAGGATTTCGGTGTATCGTGTTACCAACATAATGATATAAGACGAGGTAATGTCGGTCGCCTATGGACTTGCGCTTGTTATAGACTTCGCATTTTGCTTTTGTTTCTGTAACAATTTACTTTTGTAATTTTTTACACCGAGCTGAAAAAAAGAGAAAATGAGAACTTCATAAAATTCTGTCTATGGCGAAACACGTCCTACGCTGACATCTTAAAGACGGATTTTCTTAAATTTAAATCTCCTTTTTTACAAAAACCCATTTAACACGAAAATCATTATTGTGAAAATTCATATATCCAACAAAGAAATTCGTAAAACCGCGGCCTCCTTACCTCAAATCTTATTATATTAACTGCGAAGCTAGAGTTAAATTATTCAAAACGAATCGGAGGTAGTCTTTGTAGCGGAAAAGAGTTAAAAAAAAAAAAACTTGAATTACCTATCTGCCATCGCTGCTCCTGGACAGTAGTCATAAAAAGTGGGCAAGGCACGACGTGACTGCGATATGGCCGTGTTTAATTTTGAAACGGACGGAGGACGGAGAGATTTTAATGAGAGATCAGGTTTTTCAATTATCCCCACTTCTTTTTACGAAGTTTTACGTCAGATTTTTATCGGCTGCGCACTTTTATGAGTACTACAGCATCCAGAAATGAATAACCTTGGATAAGTCACGGCGGCTCTTTTAATTTATTGGTCTATTCTGAAATTGATGAGTGAGGGCGAATATTTAACAGGAGCCCGCCATGTTTTTTTTTTTTCATTTTTTGCATGTTATGGTAAAATATTCAATATGATATCCCAATTGGAATTTAAATAACGCGTCGTATACAGCTTTGAGTACGTTAACCAGCGCGTATTGAATATTGCTTATTATATGATTTTCATCGCATATAACATTAACGCAAAAGCGAAACAACCGCACTTTGACATCCTTCATCCTTTGACAAGCCAAATTATTATTATTAAAATTAAAACTAGTTTACAAATGATTTTATTTTGACCCTTTGACTTCTTATAGATGATTGAGTGGACCCTGCCTGAAAATATGTAAATAAGAAAGAAAGAAAGAAACTCCAGCCTTTATTTATTTAAAGGGCGTAAATCACCTCTTAACGAAGCCGAAAGGCACTTGTTCTCCTCGTTATTGTAATCATTTTTTTGTTCTACACCTTACCTGGGAACCTTCTAGTTACGGAGATATTGGGGGTCAAAGTTACAACTTTTTCACAAGTTTTTTTTTTAACTTACAAGTTTTTAAAAGATTTTTACTTTAAACACCTCCACGACCCCCGTACTATTCAATCCATCCATCAGCACAATGTTTTTAGTGCGTTACATTGAGTTCTACCACAAAACGTGATTATTAACCCAAAAAAAAGTCGTTTCCCAGCAATAATTTTTGCGTAAAGTTACTTAGTTTGATGTACAGAATGCTTGGTTGACGGCTTCGTGATGAGGTCTTTTACACCCAGTACATACGTAAATAGCATTAACAGTTAATCCAGAAATTGAAAGCAGCATTTAATTCCATCACCATTAAATATGTGCCGTCAAAGGTAAATAAAAGGTGTATACAAAGAAAAGCAGACACATCAAAGTAACTTCAAAACTCAGGGATTATCGGATTTATTTATTGCGCCTTTTCAACCAGAGGTCAAGATGAAAGGTGCTTTTTATGTTTTGGTCCTTTTCTTTACCGAACATATAATATTCTTTTATTTATTTTGGGTTAAATACGTATCCGACTGACTTGCAGACTTATAAATAGACTGATAAAATCAATTTTGCGTTGCCTTTTGTACATTTAGGTCAAATGAACAGAACTCCAACGTTTTAGTAAAAACATTTTTGCTGTTTCACGGTACATATACGAAAGCGATTCCTTCGTTTGACCGACTTCTAAAGAAGGAGGAGGTTTTGTATTCCACCAGCATGTGCTTTTCATGTGTTTTCACCGATTTCTCCGTGATAACTGGTCCGGTTTGAGTGATACATTTGGTAGAGGAAGCTCACACGGTGGTCCCATATGAATTTCATTAACTTTGAGTTATCCTCTTTAATATGCATTTATTCTTCTTCGTCTTCTACAAGGGTTTGTGTGAGATACCACAAATTAAAAGGGTAAAATAAAAACAAAAAAAAATACAAGTGGAAATTACTTTTTAACTGTGTGGTACCAACACTCTCGGCGCAAAATGCCTGTGACATATGAACGGACAGACAGAAAGGCACGCAGGCTGAATCTGTAAGGGTTTCATTTTATGCCATTTGGCAACTGAACCCTAAAAATGACCTAAATATGCGTTGATTAATATCAAACGTTCAGCGGGTTAAAAAATTAAACCAACGTTAACAAAAAGTCACACGACCTACTAAAGCTTTAGTTTTTAACATTTTAATTTCAATTCAGTGTCTAAACCCTTATAAATCTGGTAAACTAAAAGTCAGAACGAATAAAAAAATAAGTGGGCTACTGAAAGTTTTTAATTCATTTTGTGTTCAGAAACAGAACTCATGACTTGTGTGGCCGTCCATCCGTCGGTCACCCCTTTGTTTAAAAGAGTACTAAAAAACATTCCGTTGTATTGTTTAAAACTATAAAAAAACAATAGATTGCTATATAGCGTGTGCTCTTTCCTTTTTTATGTGAAACTTCTGGATTGAAATACTTTTGCCAACAATCTGGTGAGCGTGCTTCATCCCACTGCTGGACAAAAACCTCTTTACATGACTTCTAATTCTTTCAATTCTAGGCTTTGGCCCTATTGAGCATCTGGCAGTCAAAGCCAGTTCAGTGCCACTTCAGCTTTGCGGCTTATTAAACAACGTCAGTAAATTAATGCATTTTGTTGTCAGTAATTAGCTCGTGGCTAGATAATAATAGCCGCTCGGATCAATCTTCAGGTTAAGCCACGCTTGCCTTGGTCGATTTGTGGACGGGTGACCACCCATTCCATACCGAGTTTCCACCATGCCTCGGAAAGCGCGTTAAGCAGTTGGTCCCGGTTGTCATTTGTAGATCTTTGACAGTCGTTACAGGTAGTCAGTGGCCCAAAAAATCTGACAACCAGTCTTACCAGGGGTATCGTTTTACCCAGGACTAACTGGGTTGTGGAGGTCAGATAGGCAGTCGCTCAATGTAAAATACTGGTATTCAGCTGCATCCGGTTAGACTGGAAGCCGACCCCAACATAGTTGGGAAAAGGCTAGGCAGATAATGTTGTCAATAATTATCAGTATTATCATTATACAGACTCCGTGGTAGAGTCTGTCTATTGTGCCCGGTTGATGGCACTTAGCTCGCCCCCCATCATATGGAACTTAAACATAACTGTCAAAATAGGGGTGTACTAATAGGTATACCTCACCTCACACGCCTAACCCTGGGTGTACAGGCGTGGTGTAACGTTATGGGTAGTTACTAAAAGTAGCTTACTAATTTCTAATAACTACACATAATCAACAAACCACAACACACAAACACATACTAACGAGTTGTATTATCTTATTCTTTCGCACTACGTCCGATCCGAATCCGATCCGAACCCGTGAAAATACGGTCCGGAGTATTCGTAGAACTATTTCTATGGTAGTTTACGCACTAGATCCAGCTTCCGTCATCCGATTTTGTACTATAGTGTATTTTCACAGGTACGGACGTAGTGCGAAACCGCTCTAAGTATATGTCTATCTAGTCCCATTTCATCGGATGAATGACCTCCGCTAGTATCTTGGTCTCTATGGTAGTTTACGCACTAGATCCAGCTTCCGTCATCCGATTTTGTACTATAGCGTATTTTCACGGGTACGGACGTAGTGCGGAACCGCTCTAAGTATATGTCTATCTAGTCCCATTTTATCGGATGAATGACCTCCGCTAGTACCTTGGTCTTAAGAACTTTTTTCAGAACAAACTTTTATAGAACTTGGGCGTCTGTTCAGCCTTTTTCAACAGAGGTTTTTTAGAAAAAAAATCCTTAAGATGTAGGAAACATGCTGTGAATGAATGGCTACAGACAATAAGAAAACTAAGTTAAAAGCTAAAAGTATTGTGGTACGTATCTAAAGTTTTTGAGATTATATTTCCAACAGGTAGTAGTAGGTAGTAGGCCTACCTACCTACCTAGTAGGTAAAGCAGTTTCACAATTTGACTGGTACAGATACAACATTTTTATGATTATGAATTATATTAAAATGTCTACTTACTCAGGAATTCTAACAGCAAATTCATATTAGGAACAATAAAATCTAGGACACTATTTAAAATCAGCGGGCCTAAAATAGCCACTTTAGCAGAATCATAATACGAATCACGTTAAAATTTAAATTCTTAAAATGGACTTTATGGTCATAACCATAAAGTCCAGTCGAACATTAAATTTTTCAATCACGTCATTCATATTATGACTCTGCTAAAGCGGCCATTTTAGACCCCCAAGGCTACACAAAACTTAATTAACTAATTTCTACTGTTTACCATCAACACACATACGAGAACGTTAAATTTCCGCGTTTACCAGCGCCGCCATCTTAACACGTTTTTGCTCTAGCTGAACAACCCCGTAGATACCGAGGCCGCAGCCACTTTTTGTGCCGACGACGATAAATGACGCTTCTTGAACAGGGAGCACATTGTTTGTTGACCACTGTCGTGTTTATGGCCTAGAAACGGTGCGATGCCACTAAAGAAGATTTATTCACACTTTACTGCACGACTGTACAGCGTTTGAGTTAAGTTGAGTGTTAAAAGTTAGCTGTTAGAAGCGTATGGTGTGTACAGTCGTGTGGAAAAGTGGTGTAAGATGAGTGTAAAATTAAATAGACTAAACATTAGATAGATTTCATAAATGTTTAATTTAAAGATAAATGTACATTATTTAGAAACTACAAATCTTTAATAAACATAAAAATATGTACGAGTATCAAAAGGGTTACAGTTGTGGAAAAATTCGTCCACATTGCTGTCAATAGGAAAAGTGTCCAGAAGGCAATGCCCAGAAACCAAAGCTGATTCTTTGGCCAAAAAATAGGCCCGCCCTCTTGTCACGTGAAGAGCCGACCAACCGCTTGGCGATTTCCCGAAATACTATAGTCTGCGCCAGATTTGTAGGAAATTAAGGTCACTAACCCGCATACATTGATTCAAATACATAATTCCTAAAACAGAAATAATGACATAAACTTGTCCAGAAACGACCTTTATCGTGATCCTTTTATTCCAATCCCAATGAATCATTAATTTTAAGAATTTTCCTTTACAGCGCAGCGTTCGAAAAAAAAATTAGTAGAAGATTTTCTAACTGGATACGATTACCAGCTTCTTCTATGTTTACTGTCGTAAATACGGTTTAAATTCCAATATTTTAAAGCCGTCTCTTAATTTAAACGCCCTAAAGTGCTTTTCAGTGCTTCCTTGTCTATCCACTTTACCTTTTACCAGTTTCTCGACGAAGACATAGTTTTAATTGGACTCCTTCCGCTTTGCTTAAGGTCCCCCTAATTGAATTTTTTGCATTTTAAATTTGAAAGCACTTAATTTGGAAGTTAAGATTAATTCACCTCATTATACGTTATAAAGGAGTTTAGAACTTAAATTAACTCTTGCTTTATCTTTATTCAATTCCTAGGATTTTTTTCAAACGAACTAAGACTCTTTTTCTCTGGGATAAATTTGAGCTTTGGAGGCTGCCTCCACGAGCGAGAGAATCGCGGCGATATTATCGTCCTTGCCACGTTTTTCTATACACTGTCTTTAGGGCCGTCTCCACGAGTGAGGGAATCGCGGCGATATTTTCGCATAGAAATACGTTGAATCGCCGCGATTCGCTCGCTCGTGGAGGCGGCCCCTTGCTTATCTTTTTTTCAACTACATAAAGGACTCAAACAGAATTCAGCTGTATACCAATATTTTACATGGGACGACCTTGTATTTAACCTCCACAACCCATTTACTGGGTAATACACTACCCCACAATAAAACAAGAACCACAGAACAAAAAAAAATCAAACTAGACCAAACCCAGCATAAAAACGACCTCAAATTCCAGAAAACCCACTTCAACACGTTGCTTCCTTATTACATTTGCATACGCTAATACAAAGCTCACAATGTATCATGTAACAAAGTAACTGTCTACAATAAAAACTAATAAAAGTAAACCGAAGCAGGCAAGAGCGCAACATCACTACTTCACCAGTCACGGAAGGGTGTTGCAAAAATTCAATTAAAACTTACCTAATACGAACGTGAAGGGAACTATTTCTTTTGTCTTATTGCTGTGATTGAACTGTGTCAATGTACCGTGCCAGGGTTACTCAATGTTTTATTTAATTGAAAAAAAACAGCATAGCCTTTTCCCAACTTTCTTGGGGTCGGCTTCCAGTCTAACTGGATGCAGCTGAATACCAGTATTTTACATGGAGCGACTGCCTATCTGACCTCCACAACCCAGTTAGTACCGGGTAATACGATACCCCCTTGGTAAGACTGGTTGTCAGACTTCTTGGGCCACTGACCTGTAACGACTGTCAAAGATACTACAAATGACAGCCGGGACTACAAACTGCTCAACGGGCTTTCCGAGGCACGGAGGAAACTCTGTATATACTGGGTGGTCACCCATCGACAGACCAACCTAGGCAAGCACGGCTTAACCTAAAAGTCGACCCAAGTGGCTGTTATTATTTAACCACGAGCGAGAATTGAAAAAAGTATTTCATTTAATTGGTTTTGAGGAAAATTATGAGTATGAATGTGAAAGGCAATATGGCTAGAAAAGAGGTATCTGAAGAGATGACAAGTACCAGAGAAGTATGGAAGAAAAAGATACTGCGCCGACCCCAAATAAATTGGTATAAGAACAGGAGAATGATTGTGATGAATGTGGAAGGCTTTAAGAGTAGAGGAAGAACGATGAAATGAACGTTAAACAAACGATGGATGGACTGTGTAAAAGATGATATGGCTAGAAAGAAGGATTTATGAGACTAATGACGACCAACGGGCAAGTATGGAAGAAGTAGAAGACATGTTGCGTCGACCACAAATAAACTCTGACAAGGTCTGCCGAACGCCAATGACGAAGATAGTAAAAGTAATTTTTAGGATACTGGTCGGAAATACAAATGCAATCAATTCTACCTATGATTTATAGTCCCTAAAATATATTTATAGTTATTTGGATTAAAAAAGCTTGAAAAACTATTTAGTATACGTATAGAGTAACTGAATATTGGAACACAGTAGTAACAAAAGAAGTTTCTGTCCAGTCATATAAAAGGTTTGTGTTTATGAACGTTGGAAAAGTACTTAAGAAAATCCCTAAAATAAGAATTGGATTTGGGGATTCAAGATTTTCTCAGTTTGAGAAACGCTGCACTGGTGACGACCAAAGGAGAAGTAGAAGACATGTTGCGTCGACCACAAATAAACTCTGACAAGGTCTGCCGAACGCCAAAGACGAAGATAGTAAAAGTATTTTTTAGGATACTGGTCGGAAATACAAATGCAATCAATTCTACCTATGATTTAGGTTCGTGTCCCTAAAATATATTTATAGTTTTGTTTGGATTAAAAAAGCTTGAAAAACTATTTAGTGTAGTAAGTGAATATACACAGTAGTAACAAAAGAAGTTTCTGTCCAGCCAAATAAAAGGTTTATGAACCTTGGAATAGTAATTGTCTTTTTTAGGGTTCCGTACCCAAAGGATAAAAACGGAACCCTATTACTAAGATTTCGCTGTCTGTCTGTCTGTCTGTCTGTCCGTCTGTCCGTCTGTCTGTCACCAGGCTGTATCTCACGAACCGTGACAGCTAGACAGTTGAAATTTTCACAGATGATGTATTTCTGTTGCCGCTATAACAACAAATACTAAAAACAGAATAAAATTATTTCAAATAATGGTACGGAACCCTTCGTGCGCGAGTCCGACTCGCACTTGGCCGGTTTTCTCAACTACATACAGGGTGTAACCAGACCCTTCACGAGTCAACCAAGCGTTCCGTACATCAAACTAAGTAACGAAAACATCTTCACAAAAACATTTATTGCTTAATTAGCTGACAGAGTCACATAATATAGCTTATAACATGTCATTTTGTGCATTCAACTACGAACACAAACCTTTTAAAATCAATATTGCTTACCTCCCATAACATACGGCGTGATAATATGTAGCCATATGTACGTATGTGTATGTATGTGTGTATGTGCGTGTGTTCCTTGGTTTACAAAGACCATTTTAGCTGAATTTCAATTCAATCTATCCAGTAGTTTTGGCGTGAAGCCGTACCATACACACAGACAAACGTACAAAAATTCTAGACAGTTGAAATTTTCACAGATGATGTATTTCTGTTGCCGCTATAACAACAAATACTAAAAACAGAATAAAATTAATATTTAAGGGGGGCTCCAATACAACAAACGTGATTTTTTTATAATAATTGGTACGGGACCCTTCGTGCGCGAGTCCGACTCGCACTTGGCCGGTTTTTAAACTTTCACGATCAGAACACATTATAATACACATGTAAACGGTTATTTATCGCGAATTTTACCTTTAATATAAGCCCGACGTTTCGACCGGATTGCACCAGCCGTGGTCGCGGGAAGACTGAAGTATTGGAGGTACCGCCACAGCAAAGCAAAGGTGTTTATTCAACTACCCTCACCTGATACTTCAGTCTTCCCGCGACCACGGCTGGTGCAATCCAATATAATTGGAATAGTACTCAAGAAAATCTGCTATCCCCAAAATAAGTATTGTAGATATTTGGGGGTTTAAGATTTTCCCAATTTGAGAAACGCTGTATTTTACGAAAGTAGAAGCATCGAGAGCCCTTTTCAGTATCTCCATTTCCACAGGACGAGTTTCGTAACTCTTAAAGCTAGATAATACTGACACTGGATGTAATTGAGAATTGTTTTTCTTTGTAAGCACTAGCTATAAAAGTTTTTCTGTTCGATTTCTATGTTATTGCGGGATTTGAGTGTTTGGAATTGAATCTTAAAACTAAAATTATAGAAAAATATCTTTAGCATGTTATCCCAACTAGATTGGGGTTGGCTGTTTGTAGTTATTCGAAAACACTCAATAAGTTAATAATAAAAAATAGCAAGTCTTGATTTTACTTGGCTTTGTACGTTTTTTATAAAGAAGAGTAAACGAGATAAAAAAATATAACAATTTGTTAACAAATATGAGAATTCTGATATTCTCAAATAAGGATTCAAATAGATCCCAGCGATATACAGTAGCCATTTCATACAATGAATCAAGTCCTATTTAAGGCGTGTTATCCCAACTATATTGGGGTTGGCTGTTTGTTTTTATTCGAAAACACGCAAAAAGTTAATAATAAAAAAATAGCAAGTCTTGATTTTACTTGGCTTTGTACGTTTTTTTATAGAGAAGAGTAAAAACGAGAGAAAAAAGACTAACAATTTGTTAACAAATATGAGAATTCTGGTATTCTCAGGATTCAAATAGATCCCAGCGATATACAGTAACCATTACATACAACAATTTGCTCTGTATGGTGTCGGACGTAAAGAATAGCACCATCCCATATCTTCCCGTGGGTGTCGTAAGAGGCGACTAAGGGACTTACCAGAGAATGGGCAGCAGCGTTCTCTGTGCTTTTGTAACAACCGTACTGCGATCGCCAACCCGCCTGCCAAGCGTGGCGATTATGGCAAAAAACCCTCTTTGGGGGAGGCCTATGTCCAGCAGTGGACGGCTGAAATGATGATGATGATGATTACATACAATGAATCAAGTCCTGTTTTAGGCGTGTTATCCCAACTATATTGGGGTTGGCTGTTTGTTTTTACTCGAAAACACGCAAAAAGTTAATAATAAAAAAATAGCAAGTCTTGATTTTACTTCGCTTTGAACATTTATTTATAGAGAAGAGTAAAACAAAAGAAAATTATAGAGAAGAGTAAAACGAGAGAAAAAAGACTAACAATTTGTTAACAAATGAGAATTCTGATATTCTCAAATAAGGATTCAAATAGATCCCAGCGATTATACAGTAGCCATTACATACAATGAATCAAAGTCCTATTTTAGGCCTAGCTCTATATAGGTCCTACATGTCTAGAAGCCACGTAAATAAAGATTTAGGGAGATAGATTTTATGCCATTACTTTGACAACGGTAGAACAAATGCTTCGTTCGTTTGTACTTACATGAGAGATAGATCCTTTTCCTGACAAAAAAACAATTAAAGGCTGTTTATATGATTTAACTTGCTGGTTTCATTTGATAAACTGTCTCGCTGGTCTAGTGGTATGAGGTCCTGGGTTCGATTCCCAGGTCAGGCAAGGTGTTATTGGGTTTTCTCACCGGAGTATTATAGTATTATGCTATACTTACGCTTCATATTCACCATTCATAATACTATTCATCACCTTTTTTATTTGTTTATATTTCTACACTCAGCAAATCGATCTAAATACGATTCATTTACTTAAAAATAGCTGAAATAAAAATAATATTAACTTGTAATTTTCATGTTGTGACAACGTCAAGCGTCAAATTGTCAAACTCTCAGTTTCTGCTTAGTCTATGATATTTACTTTTTGGTTTGTAAAATTTAAATTATTTTTATCAATATGTGTTTAGCCATTATATTTTGTAGATTATTACGATTGTGTAATAAATAACTTAATATTAAATTATATTATAAAATTCTTTACGCACTCATGGATATGTCCTGGCCGACTACACTTGTCAGATGAGATGATGGCCACACTAAGAAAACTAAGATTTTAAAGAAGAAGACTACTTCGGAGAGACGAGCTGACGGACGGCTGAAAAGTCTATTCTTGAATCTGCTTAGTGGAGCATTAGATAACCGCTTGGTTTTCGCTGAGATACTTAAACTACCCAGGGGATCCAGCTAAAGATCCACCTGGGATTATTACTCCGACGCTGAGCTATTCTGGCCCTGAAATCTACGCTGCCCTACTACAGAGCTGACCTGTTGGTCTCTGAGATTTGCACGACGCCCTTCCAGCTGAGGTTTCCTGAAGGTGATCCTCGACGTCTCACTGGTATTGCCTACCTGCCACCACTGCAACCTGCTACCCTGACGCCTGTTCCCGTTCCTTCAGAGGTGAACTCATTCTTGTCATCTAAGTGCGTGAACTTTAAAACTATAGAGAGTGCGTGCGGTACTCCCTTATATCTCCTAAAAATTTTTGTCCGAAAATCATTATCCATAAAACGTTTGCTATAAACTTCAGTTACCATAATGTTCAAAATCCCGAAATTTTGTTTTACATAATTATCTTTATTTCTAAAACTGTTCTGTCATAATATCAAATACTATAATAATTGAATCTTCTAATTTTATATGCCATAAAGTCAATTATCCTAAGTATTATATTATATAATGTGTATTATTCCTAATGTTCATATAAGTGTAATAAAATTTTTGGTCCTAAAACATTTGCTAAAAATTAGGTTTTAGTGACAGAAACGAATCGCTGTAAATCCGACCCCACGCAGTCTTGTCTGCCCTACCCCTAGAGTGTAATTTAAAATCGCGTAGGCGCGGAGGGGCGAGGCGGCCCGCGAGTTGAGGAGCAGGTGGTTGTAACACTCGCCGCCGCTGCTGAGGCTGGCCGGCGAAGCCGGCCAGCAAGCCGAAGCTGCGGTGGTGAGCGTTAAACACATCTGCGACGATAAGCTCGCGTGGGACCGCCGGAGCCCCGCAGCGCCGGAGCCGTGACAGAAACCATGCCTGCTGCATGTTGCTTGCTCGCTTGCATGCTGCATGCTTGCTTGCATACTGTATGCGTGCTTGCATGTTGCATGCTTGCTGCATGTTGCTTGCTCGCTTGCATGGTTGCTTGCATACTGTATGCGTGCTTGCATGGTTGCTGCAAGCTTGTTGCATGCTTGCTGAATGCTTGCTGCACTCTTGCTGCATGCTTACTGCCTGCTTGCTGCCTGCTTGCTGCATGCTTGCTGCATGTTTGTTTGCATGTTGGCATACTTATTACAGGGAAAAATAAAATCCACATAATTATGTTCACACTCAACTGTTTTATAATGATTGACGGTTCGATTGATTGATTTTGTGCCTTTTAGTGACTACTTATATGAAATGTATGCCAAAACAAAAGAAGATTCTAACTATGAACTTTCTGCGATATGATGGTTCTACTTTTTAATTCTTACAAATTTCATAAGAGCAATTATTATTATTATTTTATTGTATAAAAATGTGTTGTGTTGAGAGAAGTTCATAGCATAGCAAAAGCTAAGTAATACTTACTTTACTGTAGGTACCCGTAATTACAGACACAATTAAAATAACAATGTTCTGTTCCCTTTTGGGAACGTCTGGGAACATACCGGTTTGTTTTAAAAATATTATTAAGATCTTAACATTTTTTTTTTAAATTTAGGATTTATAGCTATTATTGAAAACGATTTTAAGTGTTTTGTATATTATTGATTGTAATATTTATGACAAACGGGTTTAGAGCATATTGTATTTAGGGATTTCAATTTTATGGCATGTGATATTATGTGATATTAAGTTCGGGTAAGTTATCATTCGGACAAATGATGATTAGGACAAAAAAAGTTATGGCACTTTAAATTATGAATAAAAAAGTTAGGTAATAAAATAGAGAACCAGTGCGTGCTAGGTAGGTTTTATATAACTAACTGTATTTTTTATCTTTCTCCTAAATTAAAATTTAATTGAACAAGTCTGCTTATCCTTTTATTTTAATAGGATCAAGAAGATTTGTTACAGTATGAATTTGGGCCCAGTTGATGGCAATAAGCTCACCCCCTGTTACATGGAACATAACTGACGAAATGTGATTTGATTCGTTCGTTCGTGCAGTAAATGATATTAGTCGTTCATCAACTCGTCCCACAAGCCCATTTGGGACGAGTTGATGAAAATCAAAATAAATAGTATTTTCGTTGTGCAACTCGTCCCACGTTTCTTTTTGTGTGGAACTTTAAACTTTATCAACGTTAGGTACAGTTAGGACGACAAGTACATTACTAAAAACACTAAGGGCGAAAATAAGAGGCAATCGCTTTTAAGCTTTCGTGTGTTTCTATTAGAATGACTTTCAATACGCCAAACATAAGATTTTCGGTAAATTAAAACAGTCGAATATATACATATACGTATATCTGGTGATATGTTGCTCAGGAGCTCGTGGCTAAATAATAAAAGCCGCTCGGGTCGATCGTTAGGTTAAGCCGTGCTTGCCTAGGTTGGTCTGTGGATGGGTGACCACCCATTACATACCAAGTTTCCTCCGTGCCTCGGAAACCACGTTAAGCAGTGGTCCCGTTGTCATTTGTAGATCTTTGACAATAGTTAGGTAGTCAGAGGCCCAAAAAGTCTGACAACCAGTCTTACCAAGGGGTATCGTATTACCCGTTACTAACTGGGTTGTGGAGGTCAGATAGGCAGGCACTCCATGTAAAATACTGGTATTCAGCTGCATCCGGTAAAACTGGAAGCCGACCCCAAAATAGTTGGGAAAAGGCTAGGCAGATGATGATGATCTGGTGAAATTTTGCTGTCAAGAGTCAATAGAACTCTGCTTCTTCAGTGATTATTAAACGAAGTAATAATAGTACTTAGATAATAAATTCAATACATTAAAAATAATTGTTACGTTCCAATATTTGTCCAGCGAATACAGAATAAACATTCTGAACAAATTGAGTGTGCTAGCAAGTTGGCCACCGCCCAGAGCAAACTGGGAGCGAAAAGAATCCGTTCCCAGGATACCAAGTTCAGTTCAAACTTCACAAATGACACCGAAGAGACCACGATAATTCACCAGCTAATGTCAAAGTTCGGAGTTGTTCGAAATTTTTACCAACATAAAGTGGGAAGGTATCATTATTCGTCCTTCCGTTTCGTTCGTTCGGTTTATGGTAAGTGCTTCATTAAATTACTGGGTTATTAAAGAAGTTTATGTTTGTTGAAAGGGCGGTGTGTTAGGTTTATGACGATGGTAATGTGTGTTTGTGAGAATTTTTAATTAAGTTTCATAAATTAGTAACTATGCAGGCAAACCATTAAAATAAAAATACCAACTAATCATTCTTCTTCTCTTTCTCATCATACACATAGAGTACTTACGGGATAATATCTGTGATTTTCTTTTGATTTTATGTGCTCCCGATATTTCGACGCTGTTGCAAGCATCATGATCGCGGGAATACTGCCAATGCAATCAGCCAATCTTTAAGTGTAGTGAAAAACGTGAAAGTCTAAAACAGTGCATGTCTACATCATGTCTTCGTCTTCAATACTTTTCTATTACTAGTCATCTGAGCAATCACCTCCTTTAAAAAATCAGGAATGTAATTTTAAAGTATACCTACTTATAATAATGAATAGACCCAGAACTTGGCAACGCATTTGGCACTATTGGTAGCGTGTAGAAATTCCTGTAGTGAGCAGATATTAGCACGTAGAACACGATATCACCAATTAGCGATGGGACCTATCACTTTTATCACAAAAGTACCTTTTATTGAATTATTTTGTTCAAATGGTTTTATATAGGTACCAAGCACTGCCAAGCAGTACCTAGTACTGTCGGCTATTTCTGCAAAATAGCTCAAAAGATACCAAGATAAAGTTATTTACTGCAAGAAAAACGAACGACAAATCACGCAATTCATTATTAAATGTATCCAATTATCCAAATTAAGCAGTACTTTAAAAAAATCAAAACGTAAGTACTGAGGTGAAAACTTTGTTCCAGTCTACATTTGATGTGTTGGCGCGGTGACAAGAATTCATTAAGGGTGTTTTTTTTTGGAAAAGAACATTTTGCACAGACCTGTTTTCTTTTGAACAAGCAACGTTTATAAAACACAAAGTTTTTTACGTTACACAAAGAGGATACTTATGTCTTTTTTGTATGTTGTTATTTTGATTGACTGAAATACAATACAGTTTCAATGGACAACGAGTACCTAACTCATAATTCATAACATTACAACACACCCGAAGCGTTTTTTCTGGTAGACCCCTTTCAAAAATTTCTGGTTTCGGGGGACCCATGCTGCTTGTTTTTTTTTCAAGACCGTGGACCAAAAGAGAAAAGCAAGAAATTTGCAATACTATTAATTTGCTCTCTCTATCTGTAGGATTGCATGAGGACCGTAGCTTGCCTTGCTTGCTTTTTTTGCCAAAATAATCTGGAAATTAAAATCAGCTTCGAATGCTTTTTTTAAAGTCTCAATACGACCATTTTCGCCGAAATACAACCTGTCATAAATCACCGAAGCATAAGGATTTTTGTTTTGCTTTTTTGAATAGCTTATTATTTGCCTACATTGATAGATAAAGTTAAGCCAACATTTTTGTTCTTTAGTACCTATCGAAACCAGATAAATTTTCCCCACTTACAAATTGTGAACCCTAAATTTGCTTCTTTTTTGGGGTTCCCATGGACCCCTGGGGGTCCACCTGGACCACTTTGGGAATGACTGCGTTAAACAGACCACTTTTCGCGATCTAGTGCGACTGTAGGCCAATCCTTTGAGAAAGAGTCCAGCTCATCCCGCCTACTCCTTCTGGGCCTGTTGAGTTGTCGTTTCCTGCTATTTGGTATACACTGAGTGGTAGTTTTTGCCCAATGCTTACATGCGGCAGATGTGACCAGCTTAGTTCCATTTCAACCTAGCAGCTGTAAGCCAACATCGGCTATTTGGGTTTTGGAGCAAAGTATGGAGTTTCTAAGCCGTATGGTATCCGGCAGAGCAAGCCGTGTGGTATCCGGCAGAGTAGAATAGAACCAACCCATTACACTCACGGGTGTCGTATAAGGCGACTAATGTCTGAGGCAGAACATCTTGCGCCTCCGTAGACCTGAGAATGGGCAGCAGCGTATTCTGTTAGTCTTTCATATAGCAAATTCCTCCCATCATGGGAGAGGCTTATGTCCAGCAGTGGACGTTATGGGCTGTTGTTTTTGATGGAGTTTCTGATACGGTCCGTAAGTTTGACACCCAGTACTTTGCTCCATAGCTCGTTGGCAGACTCCAAGTGCGGACTTCTGACGTTTTGACAGCGATAGGTGAGGGTGGGGAGAAAGCACATGTATTTAAAAATGAAATTTGTTTCTGCCTTAAAATGAAGTAAGACCTCACTTATAAGTAGTAGTGAGATGTAAAAGTGGGCGGGCTATAAATAATAAAATTAATGTTCCAATCTGCTAAGACTAATGAAGTCACAGCTTTAGTTGAGTACTAACCATAGGCTGTTTGCATATTAATAACAATCTTATGCCTAGGCTCAGACGTTTGGTAAATTAATGTTGTTATTAGTACAACCTCTCAATCTTGAGTTTTGTGAATTACATTAAAGCCAATTTTAAAGGAATTTGATATGAGTAAACTTTATGTTGATTTCTTAAATTATTTTGTGATGATTTACATCGTACATCTAAAAACCATAATAATAATCAGAATTTGTACGCCTGTAATTCCTGAAGTGTTAGGCAGAGGTGTACCCATTAGTACATCAACATTTCGCCAGTTATGTTTAAGTCCCATGTAATAGGAGCGTGCCTATTGCCATCAACCGGGCACGTATCCAGACTCCGTGGCTGCTTTTGAGAAATTCCTGATGAAAAAACCCAATAACATTTTGCCAGACCTGGGAATCGAACCCAGGACCTCATGCTCAACAGTCGCGCTTGCGACCACCGGACCAACTAGGCGATCAAAACAACATTTTGACTTCGTTCATAATCGTCGTGCGAATATTCATTCGATCGTCGCTTTAATTTGTTCGCTTGACGATCGCTAAATGGAGACAATTTTTTTTGTTTGGAGAACAGGCCCCCACATAAATTGTAGCAGATATTAATGAAACGTATATAGATTTCTTCCTTATAATCTCTAAATTACAGTAATGATATTAGCTAAGCCATGTCTAACCGGAATGATGAGAAATTCGAAAATGAAAACGTGAATCCAAAGAGATTTAAAAAGACTATACATAGAGCGGACATTGGGACTAATGTCATACAATAATTTTTGATGTCGTACGTTAGTAGCGCTATCTAGCTATGAATAGAAAAAACACAAATACATATTTTTTTTTTATATAATTCAGGTATTACACGGTAGATCCCACTAGTAACCACCTATGATAGGGGTGCTACAGTTTAGGATGGCGTCAATTATCGATAAATCTTATCGATAACGCTTAACGTGAAAAAATATCGATAGCAAATATAGATAAACAAACAACTGTCAGTAGAGAAGTCGTGGTACAGATACTGAGCAACAGAGGACGCTTATTGCAATTATGTAATTGTATTCGTACATTGCATTGAAATCTTACTGCACAATTGACACAACGACCAGCAGATACCATTTTCTGAAAGTAGTTTTTATTAAATGCGAAAATATCGCAAAAATCGCAAAAACACTTTCACAAAAATCGAAAGAAACCTAAAGAGTAAATGTCAAATGAAGTTGTGTGTCAACCACCAAAAAGACGGATTTACAACGTTCCGTGCCATGATGATTTTCTACACCATCTAAAAGATTTTAGCGGAAACCTTAAAAAATAGCATTAAAAACCTCACAGTTTAATATTATTTCTTTTTACATTATATTCTATTTCTATTATGTATAATTAAAGCAGATATTATTACCAATGGATAGGTACGGTACTTTTTTTTGTAAACGGAAAAAACGCCCCTATTTACGTAAGTATTTTCTGTCAAATGATATTGACCACAACAGGAATGATTTGACTCGCAAAAAAATGTCATAATATAACTTATTTATTATGATTTTAAGATTCCGGTTTCGTTTCTATGTAATCTTTCGTATTAGACTATAATAAAATGGTTACTTTTTTTTGGAGTAATATGAATAATATTTATGCACATCGAAGAGGGCCTAAAAAAACTGTCTCCTACGACTTTGTTTTATGCTAAAATTAATAACCGCTTAATTTGAAATTAGACTCAGAGTTAAGACTTAAGAGAAACACTAAATTGGGATTCAGTATTCAAAAATTTCAGCTCAATTGGTAACCGGGAAGTGGATCAAATAAAAAAAAATTGTTTATTTTCAGACAAATAAGTCCATAGAGAGGTTAATATTAGAAATCTTATAAACTACGTATATGTTAGTAGGTACCAAAAAATAAAATAACAAATGTGAATGGTTCGTATAGTAGATATCTTACACACTATAAAAATAACAATCACAATGGGAATAATTTATATAATTCTTCATTTAACCTGCACCTGTCACATGCAGGTTAGTGAAGCGACGCATGACCGCCGAATCCAGTCTATCAGCTATCATTATCAGGATGCCATTACGGCTCCCCCTCGTACTGTGCACCACAGACACGGTTTTCCTACGCATAATTGCATAGAAATCATCTATATGCGCATCTGCAAACATGCCTGAAGCACTACAGTACCCCGGAAGCCGCACCAGAGTCCTGAAAATGTTATTATATTGCACTCTGAGTGCATTATAGGTCTGCTGTTTGAAACTGACTTGTTTGAAATTTAACTTGCAAGATTTGATTACAGACAAACATCGGGACAGGTGAAACTAAATAAAAGCTTGTAATAAAAAGAAATCTATAACCCACAAATCATATCACACAAATCTCTAGTTGATAACACTAGAACCCCAAAAGAAAGGGTAGAAACGCCATACATAGATAATATACATAGCATATTTTATCAAGTTCCGTATGCCGCATATAAAGTAAGTAATATGTGAGCCCGTCTCGCATGATCTCAGTTCGTGTCAGTGTCAAACAAAAGCCGAATTGTCTTTGTAAAGCAGAAACTGAATAATACATTTCACTTGAGTTTTAACATGACACCTCTTCTTTGTTTTGTGTTCAGCCACTCGTCACTAGAGTCTGTATGATATGAATGTACGTAGGTACTCGTATACTACGTAGACGGTTGGTAGGTTGTAAACAGAGGTGGAAACAGAACTATAAATTGGTGGAGGCTCGTGAAAAAATATTGTAATACAAATACATAAAAAAAAAACTCACGGCTTTTTAGTTTACAAGGGGTTAGGCAGAGAGAACGCCAACTGGTACGATCCTAACATACTACAAATTTTGTCATTAATTGCCAGTATTTGTTACAAACCATCATCATCATCTGCCTAGCCTTTTCCCAATTATGTTGGGGTCAGCTTCCAGTCTTACCGGATGCAGCTGAATACCAATATTTTACATGGTGCGACTGCCTATCTGACCTCCACAACCCATTTAGTACTGGGTAATACGATACCCCTTGGTAAGACTTGGTTGTCAGAGTTTCAGGCCACTGAATACCTGTTACGACTGTCAAAGATCTTATACAAAAGTCTGACACTCTTTCCTGCTCCGCCCGAGCGGCAGGAGTCATTTGATGATTTCCCATTCAAAAAAAAAAAATGATTTTCAAAGAGCAATCCTTAAATACAAACATTCTGATAACATAACGCCTGTAAACCCAGAAGGGTCAGGTAGAAGTGGATACACTTCTACCTGACCCAATGCAATCCACATTTCGTCAGTCAAAATATATTGTTTTGCGCTTTACCATTCGTCAATAGAATATATGATAATAATATGAACTTACGTAGTACTCAATGTATGACATAAACATACGTAGTAGGTACTCGTTTACAATGTAATCGTTTCCACGAGGTAGTAAACAAAAGTGGAGTCAGGAATGTGAATTGGTGGAAGCTCATGAAAAAATATTGTTGGTAGGTACTATTATTTTGTTATACTTGACTGTTTGTTTTTGTTATACAGGCTGAGTTTTTCACAAGTGGGCATGATGGCCAAATCCGAAACTTAGGAATAGCAAAAAATACTCAAAAGAGTCTCGAGCTGGATTTTGATGAAAACTAAAACTGCATCATTCGATTTTGTAAAATCAATACTATATTGAATAAATAAAGTGTTGAGCATAACTGCGGCACTTTAGTGTAAGTTCCTTGAAAGCAGGTCCAATCATACGTCCTCGGTTTCGCCTACTTAGAGCTCGGAAACTATCCTACGACTACGTGTACTATCCGGAAAAAAGTAACATAACATGTTTCAACCGAAGCCATGGATGGCCTTTCCGTGTGCCAATTTACATGAAAATCAGTTCAGACATTTCGGTTTGAAAAGGTATTTGACAGACTGTAGTTACTACCGCATTTACAATAACAATTAGTATGTACGAGTATGTTAACTTTACATAGCTATAGAAAAAAATCCACAGTGCAAAATAATATAATTTGATTGTCTTGCTGTAAACAATACAAAAAATTGTATTGTTTACAGCAGCAAGACTTGATCAAATATTTGCAGCAAAAACGGCAGTCATGTAATGCCATTGAACTATTGGTTCGTTACTAAATTGTAAACAATAGATATTTTGTTAAATTTAGCTGGGTTTTAACTAGTTTTTGTTTGATAACATATTGGGGGATGTAGTTTGTTCTGTTGTTATTCTGAAATTCGTTTTATTGCTATAATAGTTATTTATGCAACTGTTGTATAATAAGGGGTTTTAAAACACGAACACGAAAGCCGAGTGTGATAATAGTATCACATGAGTGTTTTAATACCTAATTATGTACATTTGCATACAAGACTTTATCTACATCCATGATATGAATCCTCTCTAAAAGGTTCTGAAACCATAGGGTGTGTTGTAATGTTGTAAGAAGTCTATGTAAATTCATGGAAAGTTTAATTGCTGAGTATTTAATACAAACAATGTATTGATAATAATAGAATTATTCTAATTATTCATCTATATACATATTTTTAACATTTTTAAATATTTCTTAATAAAACAACATAAAAAAACATTTAAAAATATAAAAAACAGTAGCCAACCAGCGCTGGGAACAGGGTCCGTGCTGCCAGTGGTCAGGGCTCTTGAGAGAGGAACCTCCTAACAATACGTGCCGTGTCCAGAAGTACTGCTTTCTGAATCAAGCCCTTGATCCAGCTGCCAAGCGAGAGCCTCCTAAGATGTTGGTCGAGGCTCTTGGCTATTAAGCCATTGGCCGATACGACTATCGGCACAATGACTGCTGTACCCACGTCCCACATGTCGACAACCTCGCGAGCCAGATCTAGATATTTGAATTGTTTATCTTTCTCTGCTTTCACGAGGTTCTCGTCATGCGGGTTCGTTATATCAACAATCATTGTGCGACGCTCCAATCGATCTATCACCACAATGTCAGGCCTATTGGCAACAACAACAATAGAATTATTTATTGTTATAATTCGACACCTCCATGCAATAACATAGTAACTCACTTTTTTCCAAAAATGGAGTTACAACGGCATTGTTATGTAAAAAAAAAATGCATTTTTTCTGTACTATCATTGTAATTCTATTCCCTTTCGTTTCTAAAATAAACCAACGTCAAAGTATTGTAACTAATCCAAAAAATATTTTTTGTCAACAATATAATTGCAACTTGATTTACAATTTATAGAAAATATTATGAGTAGCTTGTTTATCAAGTACAACAAAATTGTAACATTAGATACAATCTATGTACATGATAAAATTACGGTTTATAATCATAAAATGTACTGTTACTGCATTGTAAGTTGAGTTACAATGATGTTGCACGGATCTATACGTTAGTTTTTAGTGCATTACGACAAGTTAAGACGAGTTGCGATGTTCTATTTTGTAGTTCTCTTTAGTAGTTTGCTCATAGAATTTCGGTGTTGTTACGTAGCTTGGTAAATAGAAGTGAGAAGGTGTACAAAGTGACTATTGCGGTGTTTATAGTGTATAACTTAACACTTTGGAGTTACAATTATCTGACCACAAAAATAAATTAAACTACAAAAAAACTAAATTGTAACTCAGACATACAATGTTTGTCCTCGTAACTTATATGTCATTTCACTGTTTTGTTTTTCACGTAAGTCATGAAAACCCATGAAAACAATTTTTCTTTTACAACTTAACCATACCTATTTATAGTCCGCTTATGCTATATTAAATAGAGCCAGCTTGAAAAATTGTACGGGGTGTTTTGAGTTTGCTATAATTTTTCAAACTTTAAAATCGCTCTCCTGTAAAATCACAAAAAGTGAGTTACGATGTTATTGCATGGAGGTGTCGAATTATTTAAAATGGCGGGATACGACGTGAATTCGAATTACCTTTAAGTTTTCTTTTTACGCTTTGGTAGTAAAACGCGCAGCCATGGACTCTGGATTTGTGCCCGGTTGATGACAATAGGCTCGCCCCCTATAACATGGCGGACTTATACATAATTGGCATAATATAGGTTTACTCTATTCAGTACACCTCTGCCCTGACCCTTCGGGGTTTACAGGCGTGATGATATGTTATCTAAAATGAACAAAATAGTTTTAATTATCACAATATACTCGTACCTACCGACCCAAACGACCCGAATGGCGCAGCGGTATTGAGGCTGCCTTACGTTCTTAGGATTCCGGGTGCAAATCCCGGTAGGAGAAAATGTTTGTGTGATGAGCATGGACATTTTTTTCCGAGTCATGGATGTGTATATGTATAACTAGCGGACGTCACGCGGTTTCACCCGCGAAGTTCCCGTTCCCGTGGGAGTACGGGGATAAAATATAGCTTAAGTTACTCAAGGTGAATGTAGCTTTCTAATGGTAAAAGAATTTTTGAAATCGGCGCAGTAGTTTTTGAGTTTATTCATTACAAAAATACAAATCTTTCCTCTTTATAATACCTATTAGTGTAGATAAGTATGTATTTATAAACAAAAAGTATCTATGTAGTATTTCAACTATCTGGTGTCCACGACACAAGCCTCGTTGCTTAGTGTGGCATTAGATGGCCGCTGTGTGTAATGTCCAGCGATATTTATTTATTTACCAATATGGGCACTAATTGCCAAACGTTAAAATATTGGTGCATGGTTAAGGTTTGTCGTTTCCTATGGAACAGAACCAACTAGAAACTCTATGGTTACACTATTAAAAAAAAAACATTTTAAACGTAACATGTCGTAAATTTCCAACCCTACTAAAAAGCCATTCATTCTATTTTGATAACGAAATTCCTAAAGGTCTTACACGTAACAAAATACACAATACTAGATTCCATGTCAAAGCTTTGATGTACTGCCTTCACAATTTAAGATTTCTGTATTAAATCTTGGTTGAGAGGGGAGGATACAGATATTCAATATATTGCATCAGACATGATTTCCTTTGGCAGATGGATGAAAGGAAGTACAGCTTATATAGAATTTTATTCTTACAAATGGAAAGTTGTACTATTTGCAAACACTTTAGTAGCTTTGGGGAATATTTTATGACTATTATTGAACAAAATTTTGTTTTATTTTTAAACGTAAGGCTAATGAGAACAAACATAGAAACTTCTAGATCTCATGTGTCTTGAAACTTACTTCATTCTTTATTTTTAGGGTTCTGTACCTCAAAAGGCACAAAAGGAACCCTCCTTTTTTACCTTTTGAGGTACAGAACCCAGAAGTGATCTTTTATGGGTATAAAAGATCACTTTCTTGTCCGTCTGTCCGTCCGTCTTTCTCAGGAACCACCGACTTTCACAGGAACGGGTGGACCTAGCAAGTTGAAATTTATACCAGATACTAAGGTCTATAGACCATATTAGGTGTTTAAAAATCAAGGCCGAGTCAACATGATAAAAAGTTATGGGCAAATTTAGATTTTTCGAATTCATGTGCATATTGTGTAATTATAACTTGCTTCGGTGGAGGAAAACATCGTGAGGAAATCAGCATGCCTGAGGGATATTTCTCAACCGCATGTAAAGCTAAATAAGAGGCCCAATGAGCGGCAATAAAACTCTAAAACCAGATTAGGCACTAAACACACGATAAATAAGAAGAAGATACATTTTACTACAAACTTTATTTTAAAATAAGTTTTCTATTTAAATAATGTCAAAAATAGCTAAACCGTCCTCAAAGTCTACCACGCTTCAACAGTTCTAAAAAGTAACAGGTGCAACAAACGATTTGTTTAATATTACAATAGACATACACAATCCCAAATTCTATTACACGTAGGTGTCTTAACATTGCTTTAAAAGATTATTAAATTAACCTGTGAAAAATACACCTACAATTTCAGGTGAAATAATTCTCCCAGCGAATGACACAAAAAGAAAATGAATAATAGGTAAGTATATCTTCGCCATCATTAATTTGTCAAGAAAAGACCGTAGGCACACCAATCTTAAGCTCGACTTGATAGCTTTACTTTCTATAATTTAAAATCTTTTATCTTAGAAAACTCTTGGTAATAATTTATTTCCTTTCAGGGTAGGTACCTCGTAAATCAATCACAGTAATTTGTGCTCGATCAGTTTTTTAAGCTTTTTTTACGAACGAAGATTTAATTCCTCTTGGGATTTGTTAAACTTCTCTACTTATTACAGTTTATAACTTGAAACTAACACCCCGTATCTATAGTCAAGTTAAAGTAATTACTTAAGTTGCGGGTTGATAGATGCCAAATGTCTTCGAATTCTTAGGTTCAATGGATATATAGGTTTCTTCACGATGTTTTCTTCGCCGTTTTGAGAGCAGTGGTGAGAAAATCATTTTTTTATTGGCGCAAAAAGCTGTTCATTCATTCGTCCTTTTGATGATGATGATGATGATTGATCACCACACTCAGCCAGGAGCAAGCCTGACCCGGACAAGCCGGATACCAGGGGCACAATTTTGTAAGGAAAGACATGCTCTGGGATGGGAAAGGAAGCCCGACCAACCGCAGCCAGTCGGGCACAATCAGCCGACTATGCAGCCTAAAGTTTCTGTTCATTCATTCGTCCTTTTTAAACAAAAATCGTAACCCCAGCCCCCCAGAATTTAACGCTAGGGAAAAACGCTAGGCAAAATACAAAAAAAATACATAATATGTCGAACCAAACACGTATGTATCAATAACTGTTCATCCTTTCTTCCTTTTTTTTAAATAATCCATAACACCAGCTTCCCAGAATCTTATCCCGGGGTATATATCAGATAGCGTCGGCGTCGCGTCCTTACATCAAGGGGCGTCGGCAAACACCTAGCGTGCCAACGGCATTTGTCAACTTCACGGACAAGACACTCCTGGCACACAGGGCTCTTCGGACAACACGACACTGCAACATTGTAGACGCGTGCGGGTATTAATAAGACGAGCTTACTTTCTTTGACAGAGAGAAGTGAATAACCTTTAAATTGTTAGTTCACCATCATCTGCTTAGCCTTTTCCCAACTATGTTGGGGTCGGCTTCCAGTTTTACCGGATGCAGCTGAATACCAGTATTTTACATGGAGCGACTGCCTATCTGACCTCCACAACCCAGTTAGTACCGGGTAATACGATACCCCTTGGTAAGACTGGTTGTCAGACTTTTTGGACCTCTGACTATCTAACGACTGTCAAAAATCTATAAATGCCAGCCGGGACCAACGGCTTAACGTGCTTCCCGAGGCACGGAGGAAACTTGGTATGTAATGGGTGGTCATCAGTCCACAGACCAACCTAGGCAAGCCAAGCACGGCTTAACCTAACGATCGACCTGAGCGGCTGTTATTATTTAGCCACGAGCTTCTCTTATATCTCCTTAAATTGTTAGTTACATTTGGGAATGTTATTGTCATTAGAATCTTAGACAATTAATTACCGAGTCTGCCGAAGTAGCTAACATACGAGTGTTGCACTGCATTCGCTACTTTATTTCGAGGATATTATTATTTTCTTGAAAGTAGGAGAAGCTTGCTGCAAGAACATCCCATCCCAGCACGAGACAGCACGCAGGCAGGTTATAGTTGGTGCCAGTTAAGATGAGAATATCGGTCATTGCCCTTTCCCTAATATCTCTTCGTACGAACCAAAAAAATAAACCATGCATCGTTTTTCATTACAAAAAATGTTGAAGATCACGATAGATGACGATTCCAGACTTGAACAGGCTTATTTTTGGTTTTCAAAGTTAAGAAGTTTAATAAATGTAGGTGGGTCAATGACCGCTATTCTCATCTTAACTGGCACCAACTATAGTGCATAAACGCTTAAGGTGGAAGCCCACCAAGGATCCAAGTCACCGCGACGGGAGCTCGGTTGCTGGAGATCCCCGGGGAAACTAGTGGCTCCTCCGCTGACGCTCTGGCTGAAAAGCTCAGAGCGTCCCTAAACGCGGACGAGGCCCGAGTGTCCAGGCCCGTCAGATGCGCAGACTTGCGCATCCTGGGTCTGGACGACTCGGTGACCGAGGAGGAGGTGGTGGCCGCCGTCGCCAGGTCCGGAGGGTGCCCTGCCGATCAGGTCAGGGCAGGCACCCTTCGCCCGGACTCCACGGGCATGCGAACCGTCACGGTGAGCTGCCCTGTGACGGCGGCCAAGACTATTGTGGAGGGCCGTAGGCTATTGGTGGGCTGGGTTTCAGCGCAGGTGAAGCTGCTGGAACCCAGACCTCTGAGGTGCTACCGATGCCATGTGGGACACCATGTGTCAGTGCAATGCGCCTCGGAGGTCGACCGCAGTGGCCTCTGCTTCCGATGCAGTAAGCCCGGTCACACATCCGCGACTTGCTGCGACACGCCGCACTGTGCCGCATGTGCGGCGGCCGGCAAGTCAGCTGATCACCGGGCTGGGAGCAAGGCCTGCGCTGCACCCACCAAGACCAAGGCCAGAGGCAGGGGAGGGCCCTCCACCGCCACCACCACCACCGTCGCCACAGCCGCAGCCGCAACCGCAGCCGCTGCCACTGTCGCCGCCACCGCCGCCGCGACAATTGTGCCCGTAGAGGGGCCCTCACAGGGGGCTCGAGTGGAGGAAGCGGTAATGGAATGCCAATAACGGCGCCATTACGCTTCCTCCAAGCGAATATCAACCACTGCGCCTGCGCTCAGGATCTGTTGCTCCAGAGCATGGCGCAGTGGTCGATTAACATTGCTGTGGTCGCTGAGCCGTATTTTGTCCTGCCCAGGGAAGACTGGGTGGCGGACCTAAGCGGCTCAGTGACCATAGTGTCGTCGGCCGCCGCCGGTACCCCGACCCTTGAAGGTGTCAGGAGGGGTCGAGGGTGCGTAGCAGCCCGGTTCGGGGAGATTGTAGTGGTGGGAGTCTACTTCTCCCCGAGCCGAACTCTCGCCGAGTTCCACAACTCTCTCGCAGAGTTGAGTGTCGTCGTTGGGAACCATTCCCTCCCCGTGGTTGTCCTCGGGGACTTCAATGCCAAGAACTTGGCTTGGGGTTCTCGTTGCACAGACGTGCGGGGAAGGATGGTGGAAGACTGGGCCCTGGAGGAGGGCCTGGGTGTCCTAAATCGGGGTTCTGTCCCCACGTGTGTGCGGATGCGGGGCGAGTCGGTGGTGGACATTTCGTTCGCTAGCCCCGCTCTGTCGCCGCGTGTCGTTGACTGGCGTGTCATGGAGGGGGTGGAGACCTATTCCGACCACCGGTACATCCGGTTCGACGTCTCCACCCAGAACTCAAGCGCGCCGGTCCAACAGGCCCCGAGTGGTCCGCGCTGGGCGCTGAAGCAGCTGGACCGGGAGCTCCTCCTGGAAGCCTCGATCGTGCAGGCCTGGGTGACATCACCGGACAGGCCTGCCGACGTTAACAATGAGGCAGGGTGGTTCCAGGAGGCCATGTCTGACATCTGTGACGTGGCAATGCCCCGTGTTCGGCCAAGAAGCGCCCGGCGTCAGGTGTACTGGTGGTCGCGTGAGCTGACATCTCTGCGCAAGGCGTGCGTGGCTGCACGACACCTGTACGCCAGGCATCGCAGGCTCCGCATCCGCCCACCGGATGCGGCAGCCATTGAGGCGGAGCTCTATGAGGGGTACAGAGCGGCGAAGACCGCCCTCCGCGAAGCGGTCCTGCGGGCCAGGGATCAGGCCCGCGAGGAGTTGCTGGGGACTCTCGACAGAGATCCGTGGGGGCGCCCTTACAAGTTGGTGCGGGACAAACTCCGCCCCTGGGCGCCCCCACTGACGCAGAGTCTCCGGCCTGAGCTCGTGGAGGACGTGGTGAGCGCTCTGTTCCCTTCGCGAGGGGAACACCCACCCCCGCCTATGGCTCCGCCGCCTGCGATGCTGGAGGCGGATCATCAGGACGACGACGACGACACTCCGGAGGTGACTGGGGTAGACCTGAGAGTGGCGGTACGCAGGCTCAGTGCCAAAAATACCGCCCCGGGACCCGACGGCTTGCCTGGCAAAGCCTGGGTCCTGGCCTTGGAGGCTCTCGGGCCCCGACTGGAGGGGCTCCTAAGCGCATGCTTGGAGAGAGGCCAGTTCCCGCTTCGTTGGAAGACGGGGAAGCTGGTCCTCATCCGGAAGCCGGGGCGCCCTGCGGACTCTCCGTCCGCATACCGGCCCGTGGTGCTGCTCGACGAGGTGGGCAAGCTCTTTGAAAGAGTCATTGCAAACCGCCTCGCCGAGCACCTTGCGGGGACTGGGCCGGACCTTGCGGAACACCAGTATGGTTTCCGCAAGGGGCGCTCTACGGTGGATGCCATCATGCGCGTGAGAGCCCTCACGACGGGGGATGCGGTGTCTAGGGGGGGGGTTGTCTTGGCGGTGTCTCTCGACATCGCCAACGCCTTCAACTCCATGCCCTGGAGCTGCATTAGGGAGGCACTCCGGTATCACCGGGTGCCGACCTACCTCCGTCGAGTGGTCGGGGACTATCTGACGGACAGAGCCGTCATCTACCCCGGTCGCAGCGGAGAATGGAACCGGCGAGAGATGTCGTGCGGTGTTCCGCAGGGATCGGTCCTAGGGCCGTCCTTGTGGAACATCGGTTACGACTGGGTGCTGCGCGCCGACCTCCCTAGTGGTGTCAGCGTAGTTTGCTACGCTGACGACACGCTGGTGCTGGCCCAGGGGAGGTCGCACGAGGCGGCGGCCGAAGTGATGACACGCGGGGTTGCGACATTCGTTGAGAGGATCCGGCAACTGGGTCTCGAGGTGGCATTGCACAAGTCCGAGGCCATGTGCTTTCATGGGCCTCGGAATGCGCCACCTCCGGGATCCTTACTCACGGTAGGAGGGGTATCCATCGGTGTCGAGTCGACTTTGAAGTACCTAGGACTCGTCCTCGACAGCCGGTGGAACTTCGTGGAGCACTTCCGACGTTTGGCCCCCAAACTGGAACGGACTGGGGCTGCCTTCAGGCGGCTCCTGCCCAACCTGGGGGGGCCGAACGCCTCCTGCCGGAGGCTCTACGCGGGAGTCGTGCGGTCCATGGCCCTTTACGGGGCCCCGGTGTGGGCGCGTTCTTTGAGGCGGCGTGCCGCCCATTACCTGAACGCGCCCCAAAAGGTAGTAGCCGTAAGGCTGGCCCGGGGCTACCGCACGATTGCCCGCGAGGCGGCGAGCCTCCTTGCCGGATTGCCGCCATGGGATCTGGAGGCGATAGTCCTCGCGCGCCTGCATGAATGGCGCGCGGAGGCGCTACGCCGGGGGGAAACTCCGCTGCAGCGACAAATTGTCGCTCAGCGGACAGACTTCCGGCGGGATCTCATGGCGACATGGAGAGAGCGACTGTCGCAACCCCGTGCAGGGCACGCCACAATAGTGGCGATAAGTCCCCTCTTTGAGGAGTGGCTTGAGAGACGCCACGGCGTCCTCACCTTCCGCCTGACGCAGGTCCTCACCGGACACGGAGTGTTCGGGAGGTTCCTGCACCGAATCGGGCGGGAGGAAACGCCCGGGTGCTTCCATTGTGAGGATCGACCGGAGGACACGGTGGAACACACGGTGGAGGTGTGCCCCGCGTGGGCGGAGCACCGCCGTGTCCTCGAAGCGGCGATCGGCGGCGGCGACCTCTCGCGTCCGGCCCTGGTGCAAGCCATGGTCCGGAGCGAGACGGAATGGGACGCCGTCACCTCCTTCTGCGAAGCAGTAATGCTAGAGAAGGAGGTGGCGGAACGTGAGAGGGAGAGAACCTCTCAACGTCCCGGCCGCCGCGGGAGACGCCCCGGGCGTCGGGGGCCACCACCACGTAGCCCCCGGCCACCGTAGGCGCGGGCCTGTGGACGGTGAGCTATGGGCTAGCTCGCCGTCCGTCCGTCTCATAACATGACGACAGGCCGTGTCGACGGCGCGTTCGTGTTCCACGCGCGCCTCAAAGAGAGTCAGCAAAAAGGAAGGGGTCCGTAAGGACCGATGCCTGCCGGGGTTGCGGGACTATTCGAAAGAGATACCGTGGCCCCGGAACACAAAGGGCGATGAAGGAACATGGATGGGTTTTAGTCAGTAAAAGTCTGACACTCCCTCCTGCTCCGCCCAGAGCGGGAGGGGTTATTTGATGATTTCCCATCCGAAAAAAAAAAAAAAAAAAAGGTGGAAGCCCACGTAATTAATTCTTACAGTTTTTGCAATTTGCGGTCAGTGTCAAACATGTTGAACAAAATATGTACGCTATTGATTGATCGTAAAGTTCAAGAAAATATTATCCATCCTTAAAAATTCGGCCAGCTACCACCCGTGAAATACCCATTACTCAATCCCCTATCTATACTGACATGGACTTCCGAATGCGCAATCTATAGCCACATTAATACTTCAAGGCAACAATAGAGCATCCTGTATCTAAAGGACGGTATCTCGAGCACCGAATCAATCAACCGACACGTGTAAAGGGGGAGTCCAAAACACTCGCGCCTTCTCCAAAGCCAGGCTGCTTTTAAAATAATGATGGGTAAAGTGCATCGCCTTGGAAGCGAAAAACTGTGTATTTTTTTAACGCTGTTTTGTAAGAAAAATATCATAGCGTTTGGGGGGTTGGAAATAATAATGGTTACTTCCTTTTTTTCAGATGGGTTCACGATGGAATAGGTTGTGCTTTATTGACATGTTTTGCAGAAAACACCTATCTATGTTCACTCAGTCATCTAATATTTATGTGTATACCTAAACAAAAGTTTATGGAACATTAACGATTCCTTCTATCACCATCTGCCTAGCCTTTTCCCAACTATGTTGGGGTCGGCTTCCAGTCTAACTGGATGCAGCTGAATACCAGTATTTTACATGGAGCAACTGCCTATATAAACTCCACAACCCAGGCAGTACTGGGTAATACGATACCACTTGGTAAGACCGGTTGTCAGACTTTTTGGGCCACTAACTACCTGTAAGGACTGTCAAAGATCTACAAATGACAGCCGGGACCAATAGCTTAACGTGCTTTCCGAGGCACGGAGGAAACTTGGTATGTAAGGGTGGACACCTATCCACAGACCAACCTAGGCAAGCACGGCTTAACCTAAAGATCGACCTGAGTGGCTGTTATTATTTAACCACAAACGTTTCTTCTGTATTGATTGTAATTTTATTTGTTACAACACAATATTTTGGAATCCATAATAATACGAGACGGGCCTGTTGCAATAGTAATTTCACGAGGAAATTGTTATTGAATTTTGCAAAGTGTCGAAGTATTTATTGCAGCGCCTCCGCGATGTTCGCGGCGGCTGACACAGACGGCTTTGCGGCCATCATGCGCAAACGGTGCGCATCTATCATGCGCCGCACGTGCGACAGTCCCAACACCATCCTGTGCGCGCTGGCGGACCGGTGGGACTCTCCGATACTGGCGCGCTGGATACGGCTGCACGCAGTCGTTTAGTGATGTGCCGCCACTATCGGGAAGTCCACCCGGACCTGCCACTTTAGTATTATTATTAAATACAATAGTTATTACTAACACTAGTTTTTAAGCTCGCAATTTTACTAACAAATATGGATGTAATCTTAGGATGAATCTGAAATAAATGATTTATTATTATTATTATTTCATTTATTCATTTAAATACATATTTTTAACATTTTTAAATATTTCTTAATAAAACTACATAAAAAACGTTTAAAAATATAAAAAACAGTAGCCCACCAGCGCTGGGAACAGGGTCCGAGCTGCCGGTGGTCAGGGCTCTTGAGAGAGGAACCTCCTAACGATACGTGCCGTGTCCAGAAGTACTGCTTTCTGAATCAAGCCCTTGATCCAGCTGCCAAGCGAGAGCCTCCTAAGATGTTGGTCGAGGCTCTTGGCTATTAAGCCATTGGCCGACACGACTATCGGCACAATGACTGCTGTACCCACGTCCCACATGTCGACAACCTCGCGAGCCAGATCTAGATATTTGAATTGTTTATCTTTCTCTGCTTTCACGAGGTTCTCGTCATGCGGGATCGTTATATCAACAATCATTGTGCGACGCTCCAATCGATCTATCACCACAATGTCAGGCCTATTGGCAACAACAGTCCTGTCAGTGGTGATAGGTCGATCCCAATACAACGTGATATGACCATTGTCGAGAACTGGGTCGGGCGCATCTTATAGTATGGCACTTCTGATTCCACAAGGTTGTATTTCAAAGCAAGTTGCTGGTGGATAATCCTGGCAACAAGGTTGTGTCTATGCAAATACTCTCCGTTAGCCAGACTAGAACACCCAGAAATAATGTGTCGGATCGATTCTCCCGGACGGTGGCATACCCGACATATGTCAACCGTGCCATCTTTCACAATGTATTTCCGGTAGTTATTCGTCATCATAACTTCGTCCATTATTGCACAGATAAAACCTTCTGTTTCCCCGAAGAGGTCACCAAAGCGCAGCCAGGATACGGACGGTAAGAAGTCTACATCGGGGCCATGTAGGGCCCGGTAAAAGCGTCCGTGAAGCTCCTTGCCCTGCCATTCCACCTTGCGGTCATTAGTGTCTAATACTTTAGGTTTGCGCCAGTTATCGTTAGCCAGGGAGAGCGGGGTGAGGCCCTTGTCCACTGAGACCACATCTCGGTGCATCTCCCCGTCGGCTTCTAGGAAGTATTCCCTGAGACTGCACACCTCACGGTTGTGTAGGGTCTTAGCATTTAAGAAGCCACGACCCCCGCACTTCCTTGGGATATACAGTCTCATCACCGACGACCGTAGGTGATGCATTCGATTTGCGGTCAGCAGTGTGCGGACCCTCCTATCCAGGGCATCAAGGTCCGTCTGAGTCCATTTGAGTATGCCGAAGGAATACATCAAAACCGGCATGACCCAACCGTTGAAGGCGCGCACCTTGTTTCCGCCTGACAAAAGACTGCCTAGCACCTTATTCAGGCGGCCAAAAAAGCGCTCCCTCAACGATTGTTTCATGTCTGCGGTATTGATACCTAATGCCTCCGACATACCCAAATACTTGTAAGTTTCTGTTGAGGAGAGGGATCTAAGGTGTATGGAATCCGAGAGTTGAGTTCCCACGGATTCCATAATCACCCCTCGCTTCACATGCATGACTGCACATTTGTCCACACCAAATTCCATATTATTATTATCGGAAAGTGTTTTTCTTCTCAGCTCTTAGACTGGCTTTCAGCTACATTTACGGGCCGAAACCAAAGCAAATGTAGCGTGTGGTGTGTAAGTTTTGTGAATGTTTATATGTTGTGATGAGGTACTATTTCGTTTTCTTCTATCTGCATGAATTTTCTAACAATTATTATTATTATTATTATTATTATTTATGCTCGTGACTGTATCCATGATAAAATGTTATACGACACCACATTCCAGTCAACTTTAATTATTTTACTGAGCCAAAATTAATAATAATTATCACATTCAACTCTACACCCTCCCTAAGTACAACCGAAGTCACTGACGGTCGACCCATTTTCGCCCCTATGTCCTGAGTTATAAAGTTGAAAGTGGTTACCGTCAGTAAGCTGTAGTACCTAAGTAACTTATGTACCAAGTAGGTAACGGAATACCAGTATACCACTACTTCAAGGAGAATAAAAAAATAATAATCCCCTAGAAAATGGTTTAAATATCAAAGGATTTTCAGCGATATTTTTTTCTAAAAGCAGTAAGATTTGTTATGCAAATGGAAAAGCCTTATTACACTTCCTTAATTATTTCACAGGCTTTACTCAAGCACAAAGTCCCTCTAATATTTTATGACGTAATTTAAAATACTGTCTTTGAAAATGAGTTTTAAGACGTCCTCTACGAGGGATAATTTTCAGCCATTGTTTTACATTCTGCCGAAATCTCGGGCCCTGATTAGTTTGTCAAGTACGAACGTAAAATTTGTTGAAAAAAGAATATTGTCGGTGAGATAAAATTTAATGAAGGTACTGATTATGAAACCGGTCTTTTAGACTGAATATTAAAACCTTGAGTTTAGCTCAATGTTTGTTTTGACAACCGATCCGCAATAATTTGACTGGTTTGAAAAAAGATTCACCACTTTCCTAACCTTTTCCCGATTATATTAGGGTCAGCTTCCAGTCTTACCGGATGCAGATGAATACCAGTATTTTATATGAAGCGACTGCCTATCTGACAACTACAACCCGGTTAGTACTGGGTAACACAATACCCCTTGGTAAGACTGGTTGTCAGACTTTCGGGCCACTTGACTACCTGTAACGACTGTCAAAGATCTACAAATGACAGCCGGTACCAACGGCTTAACCTGCTTTCCGAGGCACGGAGGTATGTAATGGGTGGTCATCCATCCACAGACCAACCTAACCAAGATCAGCTTAACCTGTAGACCGACCTGAGCGGCTGTTATTATTTATATCCATGAGTTCCTCGGTTTCCACAATGACTACGCATGTAAAAATAGTGTAGTGATAGCTATATTCTTCTTCTTATTGCATTCTGCATTTCTACTGCTGATCACGTGACACAAATGCACATTCTCAGAAGCAAGGATACTCACAAGCCGATTTTTTCATCAAATCTTGAAAGCAGATAAGCCTTAAGTGCATCCAGAAACTTTCTGGAGACCTTTCTTTATCGCGGTGAAGACAAATCACGCAGAATTTTCTGGGATTACACGCGTACGAAACATTTTATCGGACGTAGCAAAGAAAGTTTTTTTCAAAGATATCTTAAGTCTTGGATCTCCCTATAAAAGTTGCCCCAAACTTTCGTTTCCTGCTGCTTTAATAATAGCTACTTTTTTTCTTTGCGTATCGTCATAAAGAATCTACTGTGTGCTTTACGGTGTGGCATCCTTTCATAGGAAAAGAAAAGCTGTGGAGATAAAATCAGAGTTTATAATACTACCCATATTTTTTATGTCTGCATCAAAGTAGAAGTGTAAAAGTAAAATTCATTTTTTTTACAACTTCACATAGTTCTTACTAAAACTTGTTAATAAATAGCTGTTGCCTGCGGCTTTGCCCGCGAGTAGTTCGGAATTAAAAGTATCAAGAGTTAATCCAGGTTTTAAACTATCTGTGTGCAAAATTTCATCCAAATCCGATCAGTAGTTTTTGCATGAAAGAGTAACAAACATCCACCCGTCTACCGATTCCCACAAACTTTTGCATTTATAATATTAGTGGGATAATGGTGTCGATTCTGTTGTGCACAAACTAAACTTAATTTAGGCTATTGCTATCTTTTACTAAAAGGCAGTGCGAGAAAAGGACGACTATAGCTATGAACTAAGTTAGAGATGTCAAACTAGTTTATGCCAAGGCATAAACTAGTTTGACATCTCTAACTTAGTAAAAAAAAGTTTTAGTTTACCGTGTTTTTAGTCGACATGTTTTTACGTGCACCCTTCATTTGTATGGAAATATTAGTTCCAATTAAATTTGACAGCTCCACATTATGTCCGTCTCTTTCTCGTTTTATTAGAGAGAAAAAGATAGCAATAGCCTAAATTAAGTTTAGTTTCTGCACAACAGAATTGACACCAGTATTCGATTTGGAAATCACAAAAAAAAATTAACTACTGTTATTTTTGCAAGGTAGAAATTTATAAAAATTCTCACTTTGACTGCAAAACTATGCATACGAATCGTTACCTCATATGTAAACCTACACGTAAAACTACACGTAAAAAACCCAAGAATAAAAACTAAAAGTGTCCCCAGCACAAACATGTCAGAGTCACTCACAGCCACTAGTTAGGTAAAGATTGGATATTTTTTTCTGTAGCTTTACAAACATCAATCCTTTTACGCATTGGTATGCAGGCTGCGTGGGTCGAAATGCAAAACACTTACCCTCGGTAGAGTTCAAAGCGCAAACTTTTTCTGTCCCAAACATTATTCCAGTCTCGTAGTTCTGCTTTGCGTGTTCGAGGTTTGAAGTATTTTTCGGTTGAGCCCTGGTTTCATTAAAAAGTTGCCCGCGCAACTAATATTCGAAGTGATTGAGCAACTTTCAATTGCGACGTCTGTAAACCGCTTTTGTCGTCATTGTTAGCTATCTGTGTAGCGCTTTTTTGTTAGGCTGTGGTCGTTCTCTATTTCGAATTTGGTTTAAATTAGATTTTAGATAGCTGAAACAGGCTACAAGTTTTAATATAAATAATAGGTTATGCGCAACACCACAATATGCTAGATATTAGACAGGCAACGACGAAGCTGGCGATAAGTTAGTACTTTACTTCTACTCACGCGGGAATCAAGTTCTTCTTAATTTATTCCTGCTAATAATTTTTAATTAATATTATATTTATGAATGATTTTAATTTTAATTGCAATTGTAATGATTGAATTTTACAAATGTTTAACTTATTTTTATAAAATTAATGGATTTTTTTACATTTGAAAATTTGTGAAAAAATGTATCTTCCGTATGGGCGTATGGTCTTGCCTGAATTAAATTAATTTAGTTTTATTTATTTTATTTTATTCAAATCTCTTAATTATATGTCATTTTATACAATCCAGAATCACATAATCAGTACAACAGAATGAGTTTCATTGAAATGTGACTACATTAATCCATAACCACAATTCAGTTCAATTTGATACATACCTACCCCCAAAATCCACAGTACATCCATGAGTAATTGCACTACGGCTACCTATCTGTAGTCTGTGGCTACGCTGTAAGCTAATTTAGACTTAGCTAACTCGTAAGTAGATAAGTCAGTGAGCCAGTCAGCTAACAGTAAGTTAGTACGGTGCGGGTGTGTGGCCGTAGACTAATACAAATAGTAAAGTCAACGGCGAAGTTAGCGTGGCTGCAGATGTCTCGAATTTTGGGACCAGGATTTAGGTTAGGTTGTATTATTTTGAAGGGTGTTTCTGTTTGTTTTATTAGTTATTTTTAATTGTTTTGTCAAAACGATGGGACAAGTTAATTTGTCTTGACCGTTTTTATTAGCACTAATAGAGATGGTGTATTCCCGTTGACCCCACCGCCCGTGACCCCACTAGTGGGGTCCTGCCTACTTAGCCTTTTCCCAACTATGTTGGGGTCGCGTTCCAGTCTAACCGGATGCAGCTGAATACCAGTATTTTACATTGTTCATACAAACTAATACATATATACGTCAACACTAACTTAAAAGAAGTTGTTAAAACTAAAAATGCCATTTACCTATTGTAAACTAACGCTTACTGTTTAAAGGCTGACTTTCCTTTTAATTACATAAAAATCGTCTGCAAAGTTTTTTAACCAATATTCTCACTATATTCATACAGGGCAATGACCTGAGACCCTAGCATGAGCGAGCGGTGTAAATGTAAAATAATGCACCGATTTATAATCGTAAACACTTTTATCCTATGGCATTTCAGTTAAATATTTGCAAACAAGTACAATCAGTAACATCCACAGATATGAATAAATAGTTACACCATCAATAAATTGCAAATCTATTTATTCCGTCAGTTAGCGCATTGGAAAATAATGGACACGTTATTTTTTGTTTTTGTAAATCAATGAATATTGACTAAATAATAATAATAATGAATATTGAATTAATGAATATTAGTGAATATGATCAATGAATATTGTTCTGACGCAGAACGCACTAAAAATTATACCACGGCGTGACGTATTGAGAATTTTAAAAGCGTCGTATCTTCATCAATTTTGGTTTACGTAACAAAAGCAAAAATACGGGTTTTTAGATAATCTTACGGATGGTCTAATTAGATTTTTTTAGTGCACAAGCCTATTATTTAAATTATAAAGAAGTGATACGTGAAACGAGTATTTTATAAAATATTGGTACATGGATGGAGTATTTTTTATTTAAAAATCGACGTATTTACGTTACGTTTACACCGCGTGCACGAGCTAGCGCCTCAATCAATACGACGGTAAAGTTACCGTTTCTAAAGAAAAACAGGTAAAAGCTGCAGACAATTATAAAAGTTGAAGCGCTAAAAGTGTCATTAACTTACCTCGAGGCATCAAACGACTAATTTACCCTGACACAGGCGATAATGGGAAAGTGTGGCTTTGATTCCTTTGCACCTGAATTATTTAGGTTATTGGAAATCTGTGCAAAATTCAGTTTGAAGTTACCTTAGACATTATTTATTCATTATACTTCTTCTTCGTGTCGCTGGCACGACCATTTCTAAATTTTGTCAGCGAAAAACCTCGCCACCTCAACCGCGTCGTCGGTAGCAGCGCAAAGGTCACTTCGGCTGCATGTCTTGGGCTAAGAGGGCAGGATATTTATGAATTGCAAAGAAGTTGTTTGTGTCTGATAATTATAAATACAGGGCGAACCACAAAGCCGTCAACCAAGCATTCTGTACATCAAACTAAGTAACTTTACGCAAAAATGATTGCTGGGAAACGACTTTTTTTTTTGGGGTGAAAAATCATGTTTTGAGTTAGAACTCAATGTAACGCACTCAAAACAATGTGCTGATGGATGGATTGAATAGTACGGGGGTCGTGGAGGTGTTTAAAGTAAAATATTCCATTAAAAACTTGAATTAAAAAAAAAAACTTGTCATAAAGTTGGAATTTTGACCCCCAATATTTCCGTAACTAGAAGGTTCCCATATGTGGTGTAGAAAAAAAAAATAGTCGCAATGACGAGGAAAACAAGTGCTTTTCGGCTTCGTTAGGAGGTGTTTTAAACCCTTTATAAATATATATCACGGCAGGGAAAGCTTTGAGGAACACTCTGCCCATATATTGGCGACATCCGCCGCCAATCCGCCTTTGTCTTTCAGTCTCTACTTCTCTAGCCATCACATCGCCGTGCGACACCTACAATTCTTCATTGTTGGTAGATAGGTAGGTGGGTATTTAAAATCGCACACAGCACTTGGCTCAAATTCCAAACGTTTATTTCTATGAAACCATTTAGGTACAGAAACTGATTAACTTTTAACGTTCACTTCATTAAACACTTATAATTACATAGTATTTCAATTGTTTTTGCTAATCGTAGGATAACGTGATTGCTCGTTGCTCGCGTCGCGTCCATTCTGAGTGGGCGGAAGTCCTCCACACAGTACAGGTAACTCATTACATAATAAGTTCATTAAAACTTACAAACAATACTAGACTAATTCATAATTAATCAGTTTAATAATTAAACAATACCAATATTCACAAATGCAAAGGTTTTATAAAGTTAAAGCTAATTAGTCGCTTCAATACTTTTTACAACAATATTCAATCTTGTTTTAAAACCATTTCCGGCAAATCAAAGTATTTAGTACAAAGAACACCTACGAAGTCTTTCACTAATAAATTGTTCTGTAAAATAATCTTGTTACTTTTTAGTTTGTTATTTAGTTAGATAATCTGATTTAGTTGTAGTTTCAAATTATTAATTGATTTATTGATCAAATCATATTCGGCCTGTAGTGTTGCCTCGTAAACAATCTTGTGTCAAAATGAACAATAATAATTACAAATCCAATGTCATAAAATACTTGCTTATCATAATTTTAACTATAGATCTAGCTAAAGACTTACTGATAATCTTTAGCTAGACTTTTGTTTAATAAATTACTATTTGAAACCACGAACTATCTAAGTACTAGGTTGTGGTATGTAATATGATGTGCAAGCTTGCAGTAACAGCTTGCAAGTAGTTTACGTAGAATAGCCATAAGTATATTATGTGAGAACAGTTAATAAATGGATCGAACGATATACGGACGTTTCCTTATAAACTCAACCCAATCTGCACAATCCTTACATGGCGACCCTGCCAGGATTTCAACCACATTTCGGCGTTGTATAAATATCAACATGGACAATTAATGTACCTACATCAAAATGTGTCGCTCAGATATCAAGAAAGACGAAGTATTCATCACTCAGAGTGCCTCCGGAGGATCAAACAGCAGTGCGGAATATCACCTTTCAAACATAAGCGTCGTGATGTTCGTCATCTGCACAATACTGTCTATTGCAGGACTTTACGGACTATACGTTTTGTACAAAAAGTGTCATCATATTTGGATCACGAATGAAGTTTTGACACAAAACATGAGACGGTCCATTCGCCGCGTGACCACTAGATCCGGAGAGGAACCTACCAGCGTTTCCTGTGCCTGCCGTAAATAAAACGAAAAATAAATAAATAATGAAGAAGTGAAGAAAGAAGATAATTAAAGAAGAAAGAAGATAAAATTTTAATAATAGAAGAACGAAGAATAATAATTATGGAAGAAAGAAAATAAAAATTACAGAAGAGAGAAGAAAAATTATAAAAAAAGGAGAGAAGAACGAAGAAATAAAATTTATTTTGTTGGAGGAGTCAGGGTAATCCCGGCTCAGTTACCTGTGGTGTCCAGGGTATAGCCCGGCCTAAGCTGCCATTCCTGAGGATGAGCCAAGCAGTCACATCAGAGGACAAACTCAGCAGCCCTTCCAGAGGACAAACCTCGCCCATCGAGACGGACCAACTCGATGAAAGGTATGAGTGCGGTACTCACGAAATGTAAAAATGTGTAGAAGTGTAAAAATAAACTGTATAATTATTATTCATGGAAAGACTCAGTGAAATATTTATGGAACTTTACTAGATTTATGTGTTAGTATTAGAAAATTAGGCCCTAAAAGGCGAGGCGAAAAAGCAGGACAGCATGATGAATTTATAGATATAGAGGAAAATAAGAAAACATACAAAATGGAGAGTTTCAGTTTAAAAACGGCTAGTACTTTGATTCCAGTTATGGACGGAAAGGAAGAAACAGTAGAGAGAATAATCGAAGGTATAGAGATGTATGAAAGTTGCTTGACAGACGAAGGTTGTAAGAAATTGCTAGTTTCATTTGTGTTAAAGACTCGTCTATCAAAAATAGCGAGATTAAAACTGCAAAAAAGTTACGCAACTGAGTATTTTTCAAAAAAAATGTACATTTGTGAATAAAAATGATGTCGTTATTTTGAAAAGTAAAAAAGTCAGTAAATACATGTTGTAACTTTTAATCTTCACGTTGTATTTGACAGTAAATACTAAATTAATTCGTAAACAGTCTCGTGACTTATTATTCTATGTATTTTTTTTACAAAATATTTAAAATAATACCACTCAAAATTTTGGTTCCATACAAAAAACGTAGTGTCACTGTTAGCTTTAATTTATTTGGATTCGTTAAAATGGCTTTTATGGTCGATTTATTACGCGTGATTTGTATTAAATGTGTTATACATATCCCCTAGTATTTAAATGTCTGTTTATTTGGGGTTTCATAATAATACAATTCATTATAAATAGTTTTATTAACGTATCTCAATATTTTACAAGTTCGTTACAAGCAGTTTCGTTACCAATTTTTACACTGGTTTCTTGGTATTTCTGAACGCAATCATAAATTTTAATATTAGCAACACGAGCCTGAACCTGATTGGCTGTTACAAGACTGTCAAACGCAACGATCAGCCATTTTCTTGTTGAAGTCGTGAATGGAGCTCCGAAGCACACTTTCGTTATCATTACTTTACAACACGCTATTTCGGAAAGTAATTTAGATGCATTATTGTGGATTTGATATGTTAATTAGTAGAATATTATCTTTTTACTTAGTTGTTCTTGTGAACGTTTTACATTGTTTTTTTTGCAGTGAATTTATTTTTGAAGTTATTTTGGTCTTACATTTTAGTGACATTTCGTTACGTAACGAAAAGGTTTTCTTACATTTTAGTTGCATTTCATAACTAAGATGTTACGTAACGAAAATTATGAATATAAAGCTGTAGGTACATGAATATTTTAACCGACTTTATCTAAAAAGGAGGTAAATCGTGATCGGATCAATAAAAAATATTAAATGCAGGTTTTATTGATCGTGAGTAAATATTCAAAGTTAAATAACAAGAAACAATAATAAATACGATTTAACAGCCCTTTTACTGATTATAATTTTGTTACTATTAATTATTCTAATAAAACCTTTTAATATTTCGTTTCCTGTTTATTCTTACTAGTATTTTGAATTGATTAAGCAATTCACTACTGCACTGATGTGTGCAGTGCCCACATTGTAATGGTAATATATAAATAAATAAGAAGAAACAAAACTATTGAACACTGTGTGTATACAGCTTAATAATTACCTATTTGTTACAAGGTTACAATTTCATTACAACAAATTAGTTATAACATTTTCGTTACGTACAAAAAAAATGAAAAGTACTCAACTGTTTCTGGTTTAGTAAAAGATATTCAAACTCATTTTATGACAAACAAATCTTCCAACTCAATATTAACTCAGATTAATAATATAAGTCAAAACAACTTGACTATAGGCGAATACGGAGAGAAATTAGGAGATTTGTTTACCTCCCTTACCATAGCGCAAGCAGACGGAAACCAGATAGCCGCCGAGATACTAAGTCGACTTAGTACTATTTTAGCAGCTAGAAATTATAATCAACTGAAGGATGCAGTACGAGCAGCAGAGGATGAGGAGCTGTCACTTCCCAGAACATCAGGTCAGGATGCCGTGTTATCTTACACACGAGGTAGAAACTCAAGGTACAGTCGGAGTCGCGGAAACTACCATCGTGGGCAGACTACTCAATACCGTGGAAATCCTTCTCACTATCGAGGTAATAACGCAGCTCAGCATTACAGGGATCAGGGACCCGCACAGCGAGGTTTTTACCGTGGCAGACATTACCAACAGCGTGGATACTCTAGGCCGCCGAATAAAAGTTACTATAGAAGTAAAAGGGGTCATAACAGAGGTGCCAAGCAGGACAACGTAAATGTTGTTACAGTACCAAAAGAGGAAAAGGAAAAAGAGGAAAATTTAGCTCAGTTTTTCGGGGCAACTAATTATGACATAGTATGTGTGATATACTAATAAACGTAGCGTGAGTTATGAGGTTCCATGTCGAGCAGTCCACACTTATCCCGGGCAGCGAGCACACGTAGCTTTAGAGTTCATCTACTTACTGATAATTTGGTGGTATTATTGTAAACCCTAACTATAGAGTTTCTAGTGAACACCACATTGGCGACGAGTTAAAGCGCAGTAAGTGAAAAGTGAAACTGTGACTCAAATTATACCTGCTTACGGAAAAGTGAAACTGTGACTCAAATTATACCTGCTTACGGAAATTGGTCAACAACAATGTTATAATTTTATTGAGGTGTTAAAAAAAAAAAAAAAAAATACCTTGTGGTCGAGTAGTCGCAATAGCGACTGCTAAGCATGAAATCCTGGATTCAATTCCCAGGTCAGCCCAAATGTTATTGGTTTTTCCATCAGGATTTCTCAGTAGCAATCACGAAGTTTAAAACTTCAAAATTAGTGATTTTCTGTACCTACCTAACAATTCACATATTTACCTAAATGTTTAATAAAATAACTTATAATTTCAATAGGTTATTAAGTGTTACTTATTTATCTATGCGAAATCTGCGTCGGCTATCAGCTGACAAGCGCTGCATGGACCAATATAGGTAGGTACTGCGTAACATTTATACGTGTAAAGGTGTTTGTAAAAGAAAAAACAAAATACAAACTATAAACATCATTTACCTACTCATTTAACAAGTCATTAATACATATGACTTGATAACAAGATCAAGGTATGACGAATTCAATAACGACATTGTTGACCAAATCCGTTCGCAAATAAAACGTGCCTATTGAAAGAATTTTCAATAAAATCTAATGTCTTACGAGAACATTGTCTCGCAAATGTACCTATTGGAGAATCCAATATAAAACTAATGTGCCCTACGAGAACATTTTCTCGTAAATTCCAGTTTTAACAAACAAAGTACCCCTTCGATAATTTCGAAGTAATGGAGGTAATTATTACCTCACATATTGTTAAAACTGAACAAGTGTCATGAAATCTGTTAAGGCTAAATGCATTTTGTGTTGTCAAAAAATTAAAAAATTAAATACAATGCAATTCAATAGGATGCATTTCGATTATACTGTGAATCGGATCGAAATCATTCAATACGATCCTAAAATCATATAGCGTGGTCACGATTTGGATATTCCAAAGGGTCTATGCAAGTACTATCGTGGACACTCCTGCCTGATCACCACTAAGCTAATTTTTGCTTGCACTCGCAGCATAGAAACGCTCTCTAGCCCCGCCCCGTTGACTCTGTATAAAAATAATTAATAAAAGACAATACCGATCGGCCGAGCGCACTGACGACACATGCCAAACGAGAGCTATTGTTATTTTGCGCGCCAAATTGACGCTTTAATAATAGGCCAAAAACTTTAAAGGGGCGTGGCTCGGCGCTTCCAATGATTAAAAAAAAAAAATGTTTAACTGATCAGGCAAAAAAGACCACAACTGTACCTATCGTACATTCACAAGCTCCGAAGTGTATTATTTCAAGTGGCCGCTTTGCTAAGTCAACACTTGACAGAGACTTATAATATAAAGGAACTCTTGGTGAAGTGAAACTATGAAGCTACAGTTTTTATTTTATTTAAGTGCTACGTTATCATCAGCACCTACAGAACTCTTTGTTATTGGCCGGATACGACCAATACAAGGTTAAAAACTCGGTACCTATTGGTTTCTTTTGTTAAAGCCAAACTAATAAGTTAAGGAGTTTGATTACTTTAAATTCAAACTTTATTGTACTTATGTCTTGGTGAAAATAATTTAAACTTAATACAAATTCGTCGAGACAACCTTGGAATTATTTTACTATAATGGTACCTCAAATTCCTAACTGGTTTAACAAAGAATATTTTGGTTCTGTACAACAAGAACCGAAAATCATAACAGTGACAGAAGTAATCTCTCCAAAACTGTAAAAAGGCCATTAAACAAGTTCTATGATGATCACAGTACAAATGCAACTAGTACCCGCCTTAATAAAATTGACATGAAACCAAATATCTCACTCTCACTAAAGAGAGACTAGTTAATCTTTGGTGCCGATATGGCAGTCAATAAAGATCACAAAATGTTAGTCAGTGGTTGCCTGGTGGTAAGCCCTGCAAATTATACAAATCGCATATAAAACATGCTAAAAGGTCATAACAATAACCATTGCAAAAAGGGCCAATAAAAGAAAAAGTTTTTACCTTTCGTCAAATAACTAGAGTGTAAACAATATCCATAACAATATGGCAGCAATAATCACAAAGGTGATATTAGTTCCTGCCCTGCAATTAATGGAAATTGCATAAAAATGTGGTTTCAAGATTCAAGATTCTTTATTTGCATGAAAGGTACATGATGGTTTTAAGAATAAAAGGGCCATTAAATTAACAAAATACTGCAAAACAAAGGCCAACAAGAAAACACCAAATATAAAGAGCCTACATCTTGGATCATTTTATCTAATTCTCGAGTAAAAGTGGTTCTCAAGTCAATACCAAAATTAAATTAAAATTACTATTTAATTTTACGAAACAATTCCTCCAGTGTCAGTTTTATAAATAAGTTCCAATTCATTGGGGATCACACAAAAATAATAAATAAGACGAACTGGTAAAATTAAACCTGGAAGTAAACCGTAGTCTTATGTTTATCTGATGGTACCGGTTTTAAAACATAATGATGATAAACGTAAATATTTGTTTGTATAAGTGTGCGAACGAAGCCATCATTATAGAAACCACATGCCCATTATAGAGCAATACTTCAAAATTGCAACGCATGTTATCACGTTGAAAATAACAAAAATCTCAGCGTTAGTTACAAGACCGGTGTGTTCGGAACTTATATGAAGCTGAAGCTTCAAAAAATATATACATATGGAGAAATGTTATCACCATGTGAATAAGTTGTTACTTCTATAGACGACATAGTTGTCATTGAATAATGCCAAATAAAAGTATTAATGAGTGTTCAAAAAGCAAAATGTTTACCATACAAAAACAGATTTTGTTAAATAAATTCTGAAACCGTTTTGTTTCTGATATTTTATTATCAGGCATTAAACCACTTGAGAAATACATTCAAAGCGATCGGAACATTTAGACCACTCGAGAAGTTCAAAATTTACTATAAGTAATAGAGCCAAAATTTGTACAGTAATGGCAATTTTGGCAAAAAGAACAAAATAAAAAGTCTATAAGATTCACCTGGCAGTATGTTGGAAAGAAAAGTGTTGTAAATATTATAAAATAACTGATTAAGTTACATTCAAAGTGCATTACAATAGAAAGTAAAATTGACCACAGATAACAAGTGGCTAGTAATATTTATTGAAATATTCAAGCACACAATGGGTTTACGTCTGAAAACGTCTGACAGCAACCCAATACCAACCCTTAACGCAATCAGAATAAAGATCACTGTTACTAAACAGAATGGCCAACGGCTGTTACCAAACAGGAACCTTACCCAAACGGCAATAAAAATCATTGGAATTTTAAAAGTGATGCCCAATCAGGAGTAAACGTACTATGAGGGAACAGTAGTTTGTACTGGAAATTGTTACTTCTCAAATTAAATTCATACTTTTGGCTACCAAAATATCGAAGCCAAATAAATACACCTGTTGACTGTATTAATTCAGTATAACAACAAATGTCATAATTTATTACCTTCGGGAACAAGTCTGACGGACGTTAAAAAAAAAAAAAAAAAAACTGTCAGACCACAGAAAACAAAAAAAACAATTATTTGTTTGGGTATGAATATATGAAATTTTCATAAATCATAAGCCTTAGTCTTGGTTATATTTCGCACAAAATGTAAACTTTGAGGGTTTTCAAAGGCAAAAAAACAAAGGACAATGAAATAAACCTGATCCATATTAAAAAAAAAAAAAAATATTGCAGCATCGAATAATAAGTTTAAATTAATCGAAGACGCTTCAATAAAAATAATTAAACATGAACTATGTTGACATGAAACTCATGAAAATTAAACATGAAAGTAACATGAAACTCATTAAACCGTTTTATTAAGAGCAAACTCAAACTCTTATTCTCACTAATTTGAGAACAAATAATGCCAATGCCCAAGTGGAAGCATCGTTGACTAGGACATTGAAGGCTAGACTAAAATACAATGGCTTGGTGGTCGATATAGGCAACCAAAGACGCCATAGCTTTAGTCTCAGGCCCAAATCCTCTAATATATTAATTGTTGGAAGGCGTGAACTTCCTTCAGAAGCTAGTAGTAATACTTTGATTTTGGATCCACAACCAAGTGGAGATTATCCTTTCGTGATTATCGACTATTACAGTCGAAACAAAGAGATTGAAAGATTGAAATGTAAATTATTCTTTCTCTCTACATAATTATACAGGGCACGGTAAAAGTATTGAGCAATCTTAACTTAACCGAAATCCTGCAAGTATAAAACCTGAGTTCGACAGACAATTTTTTAGTCTCAAGAGTTCGAGACATTCCATAACGAAAAGGGAATAAACAAGGTCCTTTACTAGCCAAATAGTACTCACCAAAGAGCTAAGATGGAAGACACAAGAAAGATATTCAACAGAGAATTAATCAATGTGAAAATCAGCCTGAAATGATACCAACGTGCACCTCAACCAAACAAAAAAAAAAATATGGGAGACCGTTCAGTGGTGAAGTGGAAATAAATAACCATAAACAGATCTCGAAGTCGATACGACTATTTAAAAGTTAAACAGATTTGTTGAATGAAGATGAAAATACTAATTGTAAGATCTTCTGTTCACCTGTGACAGTTAATAAATAAACGAATTCATGAATGAAGGTAGCAGAAAACCTACACATTAAGAATTGGGATTGGAGAAAAAGTACATGTATATAACATGATGAACGAAAATAAATTCCTCCGTAATTTAATCCACATCGCAGCGAACTGAAACATAAGGTATGATGAAACTGGTCAAGACTACCAACGACGTGACGAACATTATGTAACACACACCCAAAGATGGTACAAATAAGGGAAATGAAAACTGGTCAATTGAAACTATCGATCACAAAACGTAAGATCAAAGTTACGTAACGTATTTTAAAATTAAGTATTATGCAATAAAGTAAATTTAATGCTAAATAGTATTCAAGTATAGTACAGGTGCTAATAGCACCTAAACTGTAATTACATTTAAAACGAAAATATTGTCATTGTAGTTATAAGAATGAATGACTGAATTTCTAAATGCGAAATATTGTAACTATAAATATCAAAACTAATTTTATTAGAAAATTCAAGAAGAAATTGTATATGCCTACAATATTTGCGCCTGGATTATGTCTAATAACATAATTAATATAGGTACTGCAATTGTTTAAATTTTAATATTGTGGACCTATGTTAGCATAGTTTGTAGTATATGGTAATATAGTAATTGTATTCCAGATATATGAACTTAATATTATAACTGTAATACAAGTATTATAAGTACCTACACATTTTTGTAAAACATTTTAAAAGAGTAAGTATGGAGTTTCTTCCCCATTCTTCTCCATACAGACTACCTTAGCGAATGGGAAAAGAAGATGAACTCATTTCCTAAAGTGCCCTTTAATGGTCTAATTGAAATAAATATTTTCATACAAAAAGGAAGAGATGTGATATACTAATAAACGTAGCGTGAGTTATGAGGTTCCGTGTCGAGCAGTCCACACTTATCCCGGGCAGCGAGCACACGTAGCTTTAGAGTTCATCTACTTACTGATAATTTGGTGGTATTATTGTAAACCCTAACTATAGAGTTTCTAGTGAACACCACAGTATGTAAAAGTCTCGATTTTATCTATTTATACGCTGGAAAACAAAAACTAAAATTTATAATCGATACGGGTGCAACAATTTCATTAATCAACAAACAATCGGTAACACGCGAAACAAAATTATATAGCGATCAAACAAGCATAAAAGGCATCGGTGGAAAAGTACAGGCATATAACTACGCGTACATATCTTTGACATTAGAAACTGGTGTACAGTTTCGTCACAAGTTTTATTTGTACGATAATATTCCATGTGAATCGGATGGAATACTCGGTTTAGACTTTCTGAGAACTTATAACGCTAACATTGATTTACCGACAAACATACTCAGCTTACAATTAAATGACAAAGCGCCGCATTATCGCATTGAAATACAAAACCGTCAACCGATTCACACGAACTCGGAAAATTATTTGCTTATTCCAGGTCGAAGTGAATCTATCCACTATGTAGACATAAACAAAAATGTTTACAAAGAATGTGTTTTACATCCTAAGCAAATAAATGACAACTTATTCATAGCAGGTTGTATTTTTCAGCCAAAACGAGGTAAAGTACCAGTAAAAATTTTAAACACAAACGAAAATTTAATCAAAATACCGAAATCAAAATTAATACGTAACGATGATATAGAGTATTTAGATAACTATAATATTTGTTTATTTAATAAATCTGAAACGGGACTAGAACGAGTAAAAAAATTACTATCGGCACTAAATTTAACTCATTTAAATTCAAGCGATAGGAAAGAATTGGAAATAATTTGTGCTAAATATTCAGACATATTTTTCCTTCAAGGAGACCAACTAGGTACAGCAAATGTAGTAGAACAGTCAATAACAATAAAATCAAATACAATGCCAGTGTATACTAAGCCTTATCGTTTGCCTCAATCATCGAAATCGGAAATAAATAAGCAAGTAGAAAAAATGTTACAGGACGACATAATAGAGCCCTCCAGCAGTGAGTGGAACAGTCCTATTCTTTTAGTACCCAAAAAATCAGATGGAGAAAAAAAATGGCGTTTAGTAGTGGATTACCGTAAACTTAATGATTGTATCCAAGACGATAAATTTCCACTACCAAACATTACCGAGATATTAGACTCTCTATCAGGAAGTATTTGTTTTTAGTTATTTATGCAACTGTTGTATAATGAGGGGTATTAAAACACGAATGTGGGTTTATCACACGAGGCGAAGCCGAGTGTGATAATAGTATCACATGAGTGTTTTAATACTTAATTATGTACAGTTGCATACAAGACTTTATCTACATCCATGATATGAATCCTCCATAAAAGGTTCTGAAACCATAGGGTATTGCAGTGTTCTAAGAAGTCTATGTAAATTCATGGAAAGTTTAATTGCTTGTATTTAATACAAACAAACCGTGTATAGGTAGTAATATAATTATTTACATTTTGGATTGTTCAATTATCAAAATTCACAAAGCTTGTATTACTCATTTTTGTAAACAACAAAGTACATAATGCAATACTAATATCCAAATGTCGAACAAAAATGGCGGGATACGACGTGCGTGAATTTGAATTAACCTATTAGTTTTTTTTTTTATTACGGCGCTATGGTAGTGAATCGCACGTGCTAGACGTTCGATTCACTACCACATTCGATGTTCTTTTTTTAAAACGAGTTGCATAATGAAATTCAGTACAACATTATAACACCCGTTTGGGTGTTATAATGGTTATTATGACACTGGCTGTTTTAATGTTGGCCATAAGCTAACTGTTTCAGATACCTTTAATAGTTATTTATGCAACTGTTGTATAATGAGGGGTATTAAAACACGAATGTGGGTTTATCACACGAGGCGAAGCCGAGTGTGATAATAGTTTCACATGAGTGTTTTAATACCTAATTATGTACAGTTGCATACAAGACTTTATCTACATCCATGATGTGAATCCTCCATAAAAGGTTCTGAAATAATAGGGTGTTGCAGTGTTTTAAGAAGTCTATGTAAATTCATGGAAAGTTTAATTGCTTGTATTAACTACAAACAAACCGTGTATAGTAATATAATTATTTACATTTTGGATTGTTCAATTATCAAAATTCACAAAGCTTGTATCACTCATTTTTGTAAACAACAAAGTACATAATGCAATACTAATTCCAAATGTCGAACAAAAATGGCGGGATACGACGTGAATTCGAATTAACCTATAAGTTTTTTTTTTAAATTACGGCGCTGTGGTAGTGTATCGCACGTGCTAGACGTTCGATTCACTACCACATTCGATGTTCTTTTTTTAAAACGAGTTGCATAATGAAATTCAGTACAACATTATAACACCCGTTTGGGTGTTATAATGGTTATTATGACACTGGCTGTTTTAATGTTGGCCATAAGCTAACTGTTTCAGATACCTTTATAGAGGATTTATAGCATGGGTGTAGATAAAGAGGATTTATAGCATGGGTGTAGATAAAGTCATTTAAATCTTCAGCAAGGGTTTTATCAAGTTAATTTAAAACCAGAGAGTAGGGATATCACCAGTTTTTCGACTAGTGAAGGTATCGTATGAAGCGCCTTCCGATGGGTCTCAAAATATCACCAAATGCGTTTTCTAGAGCCATGTCAATTGCCTTGTCGGGACTAACATTTGAGAAATGTTTCGTTTACTGTGACGATTTTATAGTATTCGGTAGGACAGTAGATATACATAATAAGAACCTTATGGATGTTTTCGATCGTTTAAGAAAAATGAACCTTAAGCTAAATCCAGCAAAGTGTGAATTTATGAAAACTCAACTACTCTATTTAGGTCACGAAGTTTCAGCTAATGGTGTATTACCAGATCCACAAAAGATTACTGTAGTCAAAAATTACCCAGTACCAAAAAATGCCGAAGAGGTTAGGCGATTCGTTGCATTTTGCAACTATTACAGAAAATTCATTCGATCGTTTGCAGAAATTACAGTACCACTAAATAAATTATGTAGGAAGAACGAATCTTTTGTATGGTCAAGTGAGTGTCAATATAGTTTCGACATTCTCAAAGAAAAGTTAATTAATCCACCAATTTTGCAATACCCCGATTTTTCTAAAGAAAATGAATTCATACTTCAAACGGACGCATCTAATATGGCAATAGGATCAGTCTTATGTAACAGCGATCTAAGACCAGTAGCTTACGCCAGTAGACCACTCAATAAAGCAGAGTTAAATTATCCTACGATACAAAAAGAACTTTTGGCAGTAGTGTGGAGTATAAAATATTTTAGACCTTACTTATATGGAAGAAAATTTACTATTCTAACGGATCATAAACCACTCATCTATCTATTTGGCATGAAGGACCCATCTACACGACTTTTAAAGTTTAGATTACTATTAGAAGAATACGATTATGATATTAAATACATAAAAGGTACAGAGAATAATGTTGCTGATGCATTGAGTAGGGTTACCATAAGTTCGAACGAATTAAAGTCTTTAAATAAAAAAATTGTAAATATAGTAATGACAAGGGCACAAAAAGCGAAAATTAACTCGGAGTGCAAAGCAAAACCACAATCGAGTGACAATGGTTCCCTTAATATAGCTGACGAACCGAGGTTAGGCCAACCAAGGATAGCAGAGATATTAAGAAAACCTAATGAAGCAGTAGAATTAAAATTTATAAAAGGAAAAGATCTAAACAAGAAAAATAAGGATTACGAAAACGAATGTTTTGCTTATGTAAAGAATGAATCAACACTATATATCAATCTCGATTATATGTCGCATTTCTCGCGAGTCGAATTTGCGGATTTATTGAGTGATAATTGTAGAAAAATAAATATTAAAGAACTATGCATAGTAAAAGATAAAAATAATCTTGAATTTATTAAAGAATTGATCAATGAAATAAAAATAAAACCGACTTCAAAAAAAAACAACAAACAAAAAAAACACTAAAACAAAACCACAAAAAAGTGAAAAATAACTTTAGCTTCAGAAGCCGGTGAGAAAAACACCAAATCAATCAAAGGTCAAGCTTCAGAAGTCGGTGACCTTGTTTAATTGATTTAGTGTTTTTGTCACCGACTTCTGAAGCTTGACCTTTGATTGATTTGGTGTTTTTCTCACCGGCTTCTGAAGCTAAAGTTATTTTTCACTTTTTGTGGTTTTGTTTTAGTGTTTTTTTTGTTTGTTGTTTTTTTTGAAGTCGGTTTTATTTTTGGCAAAAAAGTTTTATTTTATTTTTCCATTTTTAGTTGTAATATCCTATACTTACAAATATTTGCTTTGCATTCATTGTACATGGTTAACAATACATGTCATGGTAATAGGCTTATCCCCAATAAATGGAACATAACATGCCATAACTGTCGAAATCTGGGTGTACTGTACACTTCTATGTACCCCTCAGAGCAAACAGGTGTAATGTTACGTCATGATGTTGTTTAAACAATGAACATCCAACCGATTGGAGCTATCACAACAGATTTGCCGTCTATTTTTGAAGAGTTCCATTGTATATCTCCGAAGATCAGCATCAGATCTTCACCAAATTAAAATGGGACTACCTCAGGAGTATACTTTTTCAAATAAAAAAAGAATTTTGAGAATCAGTCCACAAATGGGAGAGAAATCAGGTAAATTGTACACTTCTGCGTACCCCCTCAGAGCATACAGGCGTGATGTTACGTCATGATATTGTATAAACAATAAAAATCCAAGCGATCGGAGCTATCATAAAAGATTTGCCGTCTATTTTTGAAGAGTTCCATTGTATATCTCCGAAGATCAGCATCAGATCTTCACCAAATTAAAATGGGACTACCTCAGGAGTATACTTTTTCAAATAAAAAAAGAATTTTGAGAATCGGTCCACAAATGGGAGAGAAATCAGGTAAATTGTACACTTCTGCGTACCCCCTCAGAGCATACAGACGTGATGTTCCGTCATGATATTGTATAAACAATGAACATCCAACCGATTGGAGCTATCACAACAGATTTGCCGTCTCTTTTTGAAGAGTTCCATTGTATATCTCCGAAGGTCAGCATCAGATCTTCACCAAATTAAAATGGGACCACCTCAGGAGTGTACTCTATCAAATGAAAAAAGAATTTTGAAAATCGGTCCACAAATGGGAGAGAAATCAGGTAACATACATAAAAAAAAAAAAAAAATACATACACACGAACATATAACCTCCGCCTTTTTTGAAGTCGGTTAAAAAGAAGACCACAGTGGTCCGGACCACAAATAAATATTCTAAGAGGAATAAAAAGAGTCCTAGAAAATGATGAAAAGACATACATACTACATGACTATCATTTGCTGCCAACAAGTGGGCATGCAGGCGTACGACGTATGATAAATAATATAAAAGGTAAGTACTATTGGCCAGGCATGGAGAACGACGTACGAAGCTACGTTTCAAAGTGTAAAAAATGCCAGACTAGTAAGTATTCTAGAAATATAGTAGAACCAATGGTCGTAACTACAACGGCAACAAGTGCTTTCCAAAAAAGTATTTTTAGAGATAATTGGACCATTAAATAAGGATTTAGAAGGTAACGTTTATATTATAAGTTTACAATGTGAACTCAGTAAGTATATCGAAGCGTATCCATTACAGAGAAAAGATACGGTAAGTGTAGCCAGATCATTCGTAAACAACTTTATACTTAGGTGTGGTTTACCTACAACCATCGCTACCGATCGAGGTACGGAAGACAGACAAGACGTTTGTAAATTGCTATAAATTAATAAAATGAATTCGACAGCATATCATCATCAGTCGATAGGTGCTTTAGAAAATACCCATAAGCATCTTGAAGCATTTTTACGTACTCAGAGTGACGGACATCCAGAAACATGGAGTCAATGGTTGAATTTTTGGTGTTTTTCATACAACACTACCGTCCACACGGAAACAAAATACACTCCGTATGAGTTAGTATTCGGAAAAACATGCAACTTACCAAGTAATCTTACCAATGACGTAGTAGAACCGCTTTACAACCCAGATAACTATGCATTAGAACTTAAATATAGGTTACAGTTAGCACATAAGGAAGTTAGGAATAATTTAATTTTAAGAAAAACTCAAAGGAATTTAGTATATGATAGAAAATGTAATCCTATTTCGTATAAACCAGGTGATTTGATACTTATAAAAAATGAAACAGGTACAAAATTAGACAAGTTATTTAGAGGACCTTATACTGTGTTAAGTGATAACGAACCTAATGTCGTTATAAATAAAGGCGATAAATTAGAGACGGTTCATAAAAATAGAACAAAGAGATATGTAACTTAAGAACTTATATCTAATCAGTTTGTTTACATTTAGTGAAAACATGTTATGACAGTGACGCACTATACTTAATGATAAATTTGCATTGTTTAGATTTAATTCCAAAAATAATCGCGATTGTTTTTGTTAATGTGTTTAGAATACGACTAAAATAACTACCTACCTATTAAGCTTATATTTGTATTGTATATTATAAGGATCTTAGCAATTGCTTTAAGTAAATAAAATGTAAAAAAAAAAATACATTTAATATGTTATTTTTTTTTTTGTAACAACCCCTATGATGTGGTATGTAATATGATGTGCAAGCTTGCAGTAACAGCTTGCAAGTAGTTTACGTAGAATAGCCATAAGTATATTATGTGAGAACAGTTAATAAATGGATCGCACGATATACGGACGTTTCCTTATAAACTCAACCCAATCTGCACAATCCTTACAAGGTAAGCCAATAGATGGCGCTTAATTCATCTGTCAATTAATTAAGTTCTACGTAATAATTGTACTGCCAAGCAGAGATGGCAGGTTCACCAGTTTTATCATGGAATAGAATTATGAGTGCTATTAATTAGATTAAATCTTAGCAGATAGAGCCTCTTGCGGCGACACGGCCATTCTGATCGGCGGTGACCTGCCGATGTCGTCACTATGTGGAGTTTCGTGGTTGTTATCTGAAATAGTGGAGATAAATTTTGCCGGTAGATTATTGTTACTTTTATTATTATCCTACAATGTTCATTGAATTGTAGGATTTGGTAACAGAGAGTTTCAGTCAACATAGAAATCTTGTAATAGATCTGACATCTACTCAGTTTTCCTTAAATTCAAAATTAAATGCGTTTATGTATCACCTAGACACATACACACAGTCACAGAGTTAATCTGCTTTAAATTTTTGTTTATATTTTTAGTAGTGCTTAGATTGAAGCTGGTATGAGCTGTTAGCTGAATAAAATGTTGTAGCCTGAATTATCAAATAACATTAATTGTATTAAGGTCATTGATATTGTTTAATCAGCTATTAGTTGAATAGAAAATTGTTGCTTCAATTGTCCAACAATATTCGTTGAATTGTTGTGTTTAGTATCAGTTAGTTTGCAAGCAGTTTTGCAACTTGTATTTGGGTTTTTTTTTTTTTTTGCTAAATGCTATTTGTTAAAAATAACATTGTCGCTTGAACTATTCAACATATCTATGCTAATATTATAAAGAGGTAACATTTGTTTGTAAGTTTGTATGTTTGTAAGTTTGTATGTAGGGGGTAATCTCCGGAAGTAATGAACCGATTTCAAAAATTCTTTCACCATTAGAAAGCTACATTCACCCTGAGTAACATAGGCTATATTTTATCCCCGTACTCCTACGGGAAGGGGAACTACGCGGGTGAAACCGCGTGACGTCCGCTAGATCATAATATTCTTAAGCTTGGTATGAGTTAGGTTTTTAGTCAACTTTAGAACTTTGTAACCTACTGTCTACTAGATTCGTCTTAATTAAAATTATTGATTGCTTTAGATATTCTGTAATTTGTATTTGGTAAGTGCAGTGTAAGAAGCATGTTTTTATTTGTTCATTCTCACGGGAAGGTAATGTTCTGTGATAGACACAAAGTCTTGGATTTGACAGGATAAAAGGATAGGATCAGGAACACCGCTCTGTGATAGACACAAAGTCTTTGATTTGACAGGATTAAAGGGTAAGGAGTTTAGGACCATTACTCCGTGACAGGCACGAAGTCTTTGATTTGACAGGATATAAGGAACCAGGCTCTGGGCGTTAGTACGCCGTGGACCCAGCAGGATAACATGAGAGTATTATTTATTAGATGCCTCCACGGCCGCTAATAGTTAGTTATTTTCTTTATCATTTGCCTCCACGGCTGCTGATAGGATAATTTGTAGTGTTAATTATCAGTGGCCTCCACGGCTGCTGATAGGATTGTTTGTAATTTGTTATGTTCATTACCAAGTACCTCCACGGCACTGACAGTATTTGTTTGATTTGTTGTGAGTGTTTGTATTACTCATTGCGCTTGTTGTTTCCTCCTCGGATACCAATAGCTTGTGAGTTTTATTTTTATTTTCTTAATTACTGTTAGGAGTACTACTATTTTGTTATTACTTTTGTAAATAGTTGCTTACAACTGGCAGGATTATAAAAACCATAATAATCAATGTGGAAACATGATACTCATTACACATGAGCATCATGTAGGTAGGTTGATTGGGTTATTGTATTAAGTCTATTGTTGTAACACTGTAGGTATCAGTGGGGAAGTGTAAGAAGTAGTTTGAAAACTCCTCACCTTTTATGTTAGTTTATGATGTGAGAACACTGTAACAGTCATCCCTGGTTGGCTGTTCTCATGCTGTTCCCCATTTTATAGCTCCATAGCTGGCGACACGGTCATTTGTTCACCAGGCTGCAGTCCATGAAGTTGTTCGTTTTTGAAATTGTTTGTTGAGTCACATTTTTAAGTGACCTTGCTCCATTATCATTTGCTGAGGACTTCATTGAAGTTTGTCTGGTTGTATTGGTCGGCTAAACCAATTTTATTGTGATATGCATTGGTTAGCTAGCTTATTTTTAACAACCGTGGTCTATACTTCCACACTAATTGATGTCATCACTATCTTGGAGTGACTGGGTGCACAGAGTTTTGGAAGAACTTGAGTCTTCTTTATTTGCTCTCGATTTTGTTTCAATTTCTTTGATAGAAGTTATCATTTCTTTTGCCTGGAACCTGAAATGTGAGAAGTCATGCAGGTAAATAACATAACATAACGCATGTTGTCCCCGAAAGGTTAGGCAGAGGTGTACCTAATAGTATGCGCACATTTATTTTTAAGTCCCATGTAATAGGGGCAAGCCTTATTGCCCTCAACCAGGCATAAATCTGCACTTTGTGGCTGCTACAGAGGAATTCCTAATGGAAAAACCCAACAACACTTTGCCTGACCTGGGAATCGAACCCAGGGCCTTATGCTCAACAGTCACGCTTGCAACCACTAGACCAACAAGGCAGTCAGTGCAGGTAAATATTAATAATAGTATAATGTCTACACTAATCGTGTGGTGTGTAGGTACATAACATCACACCTGCAATCTCTGAGGGGTTAGGCAGAGGTGAAAATAATAAATCCACACTTTGCCTAAGCCTCTAGTTTAGCGATATGGCTATTTGCCATTCATATGATTGTCTGGCCTGCTACTGAGAAATTCCTGATGGAAAAACCCAATAACACTGCCAGGCCTGGGATTCGAATCCAGGTCCTCATGCTTTAATAACAGGGCTCATGACCACTGGACCAACAAAGCAGTCCTACTATTTTTTAAATTAGTTGGAGTGATAAGTTTTATAGTCGGTAATAAGTTGTTTTGAAATAGTTGTTTACTTAGATTAAGTTAATTAAACTAAGATGGGAAAGTTAAACTAATCAGAACTACTTTAAAAACACTGTTGGTTGTGTAGTTGCACTGACAAAACATTCACATTTTATTAACACATTGAAAGCTTTGCTTCGTCAACGAAGCAAAGCTATCACACGCTAAGATTTCATTGTCATAACTTGTTGAACTAAAATTTGTTTGACATTTCATAAGTCGTCTTGTTTTATAAATCAGTTTCATAACAAAGTGTTTTTGTATGAATCTTGCAACATGTTGTCCTTTACAAATGTTTTCAAATTTGCATAATTATTTGAAAAGCCCTCAACTTTGCACTTAACGCAAACAATATCAGTATGCTAAGTGCGAGTTTTTTACTAAAATTCAAGTAATGTGTCGACCGCGTAAACCGAGTTTACGTTACCATTTACGTTGTCGGTAATGACAATAGAATGCCTCTATGAAAATGAGGTCCGTTTGGAGCACATCGCTAACGTTTGCATGCTATCGCGAGTGCAAGTTACAATTTTGACAGTTTTGACAGCTCGAATACGAAACGCGAGCGTGAAAAGTTTTCACTTAAGATTTTGTGGTGAGAGCATCATGAGAGTGGTGAAATAACAAAGTAATTTAATTTAATTTCGTATTGTGAATGAAACTTACCATGGAATCTCGTATTATTTCGTTTGGACAATGTTTGAGACCGCAAAAGCACAAGATAAGCGTAATATAACGCCACAAAAAAGTAAACACGGTTACGTAAACAAAGATAGAAACACCACCACAAACCACTCGGGCATTATAAGATCATTTGCTTAAATCTCCATGCCTAAAAAGTAACAAACTTAGTTTTACAAACTTCACAGATGGATCAAGGTCATTCACTACACACCAAAAGATATAAATTACACTAACTGCTCCATTTATGTCACCAGCATTTCAAATTGGGACGGGCTAGTCTTTATTTTTAACAATAATATTCAAAACTAACACAAACTTTCGTAAACACAAACAAAACTAATGACCATTGACCACAGATAAGTAATGTCGTCTAACTTCGTTCTATAACCACCACTAATTGAATAGGCAGTCGCTTATATTATGAACACAAAATACGAATGTCAATTTATTTTGGCCGGTTATTAATGTACGCAACACAAGTTACGGTGAATTAACGCGAAAACGAATGAATGTATTCTAGGATCTCACACTCGCAAGTTAACGATTGTCGATGCGGCACTCACACTACCTAGTTCTGACATATTACGCTAGATGGCGCTACCCCAGCGCCATACAAATTTGCCTAAACGTTAAGGGGCTACCCCATGGCACACTAGCGCCACTTTAGTAAAAAAATCAGAACTCGTTAAATACACAATTAATATAAAATCTGATAGACAAAATCAATCTTTTGGTCTTGTAAATTATTTATGTCTGCCTATCTCATTGAAACAAAGCTCGCTGTCGTTACAGATAACGCGCTCGAATGTGGTGAACGAAAATAACAAATCTCGCACTAAGCGCACTGATTGTGAGGTTTAAACCTATAGTGTGAATGAAAAGTCAATAACAACAAGTTTTAAATTTGTTACTACTCACGTTATTTAATTAGTAGTAATTAAAAAGTTAAATCTAATTCATGAGTTTAGTTTCTGACACATCATTACTGGTTATATTTCAAAATAACATTGAACGCATAGTGAGTGAATTAAATGGAGTGTTTTTATTTCACTTATTCAGGTGTCAAGTTACCATCCAGCATGGGATGTGTTAAGATAAAATAATGTTAACTGTAAATATTCTCTACAGTAACAAAATACTAAAAGGTAAAAATTTAGAGACGTGATGCCCGCGGACGGGGATGGGAGGGGTGGGGGAGGAGCGGGGAGAGTCTCCCCTGCCCCCTGGTACCACTCCCATGAAAAGTTAATGCACCATTCCTGAGAAAAATCGATTAATGTAGCCTAACCTTAAAACACTTTATAGTCGCTTTTAAGGCGTATTAGGGTTAAAATATATTATTATGGTGAAGGTTGCGGGAATCCGCTGGATGCGAGTCGCACGGGACCGGTCAATGTGGCGACACTTGGGGGAGGCCTATGTCCAGCAGTGGACGTCTTTCGGCTGAAATGATGATGATGATGATGATATTATTATTATATCCTATACCACTCACCGTGGCGCAGTTTAGGGAGAGCCGGCTGACAGAGCCCCGCTTCGCGGGGCTCCTACTTCTGAATGGTTTAAAAAAAACCGGCCAAGTGCGAGTCGGACTCGCGCACGAAGGGTTCCGTACCAATTATTATAAAAAAATCACGTTTGTTGTATGGGAGCCCCCCTTAAATATTAATTTTATTCTGTTTTTAGTATTTGTTGTTATAGCGACAAAAGAAATACATCATCTGTGAAAATTTCAACTGTCTAGCTGTCACGGTTCATGAGATACAGCCTGGTGACAGACAGACGGACAGACGGACAGACAGCGAAGTCTTAGTAATAGGGTTCCGTTTTTACCCTTTGGGTACGGAACCCTAAAAAATAACCACGAAGGGTATGGCGGGGTCTATTCGCTCGCTTCGCTCGCTCATTCGACCCCGCCATACCCTTCTAACCTAATCTATCCGTGTCGGGGTGTTCCAAGTCCCGAGCTCGCTTCACTCGCTGTTGCATCCAAATTACATACATTCATAAATTTTTCGTTTAAATTATAATTAATCACTCTAGTTAATTCCTCAAAAGGATCTTTTATTTCTAAAATTATTTTTATTATTTTTGTTTCTTTTTTTTTAATAAAAGAGCCCACTGTTCTACTAATGGAGTATACAATGTTCATAGGTTTTTTTGTGATAGTTACACACTTTTTGCCTAAGTAACATTTCTCTTTCCTTTTTTACGTTCCGTTTTGCAAGTTTTTTTCGTCATTTTGCACTATAGACAATAGGTGGAACAGATTTGGTTGTCAATTGTACATTCACAGAGCCTCTATCGTCCATTTTAACGTTCCGTTTTCGGCATAAAACTGATTTGAGGTAAGAAAATTTTTTCATTAATTTCTCGAAAAATTTGCATTATCTTGTAATAAGAATGGTCTAGTTATAATCGGGGACCCGTTCCCTACCAGCTTTAACCCCTTTTACCCTCCTCCGCGGGCATCGGGTCTCTAAAGCCAACCCTACTAAAATAAATAAAACAAAATACTTCCCGGGATTGATTATCCATTAGCAGGTTCATTTATTGATAATTTAGCTTTCCCGGAGTTCAATCTTTGTTTATTCTGCTTCGGTCATTCTGTGCTGTACATGTTGGTAATTTTGAGTGCAATAAATGAAGTTTTCCATCACATACAACTTTATTGTTTGTTTACCAATGTAAATTGCATTTTCATTATGTGTTCTTATGATTTGTTTTGGGTCAAGTGTTGCAATAAATTATCATGTTGGTATCTGTCAGCCACTTGGATTAAAATGCAGCCAACTCTTTGGCTATCTTAGTCTTCTTAGGTATCTTCTTGTCTATCAGTTCATTGCCACATAACACTGTATATTGGCTGTGGCAGCATACTAAGTAGGTCTCTCTTGAAAAGCTTCGTGGTGACCACTTCGGTGAAAAATTCTTTGCCACGCCTTCGGCCATGGTCACGAAAGCAAGAGTTCTGGTTCGGTAGTTCCTTGTAATTGTTTTGGATGTCCGGCACTGTGAGCAGCGCGCAAGAGCTATCACCTCATCTGATATCACGGCAGGGAAAGCTTTGAGGAACACTCTGCCCATATATTGGCGACATCCGCCGCCAATCCGCCTTTGTCTTTCAGTCTCTACTTCTCTAGCCATCACATCGCCGTGCGACACCTACCATTCTTCATTGTTGGTAGATAGGTAGGTGGGTATTTGAAATCACACACAGCACTTGGCTCAAATTCCAAACGTTTATTTCTATGAAACCATTTAGGTACAGAAACTGATCAACTTTTAACGTTCACTTCATTAAACACTTATAATTACATAGTATTTCAATTGTTTTTGCTAATCGTAGGATAACGTGACTGCTCGTTGCTCGCGTCGCGTCCATTCTGAGTGGGCGGAAGTCCTCCACACAGTACAGGTAACTCATTACATAATAAGTTCATTAAAACTTACAAACAATACTAGAGTAATTCATAATTAATCAGTTTAATAATTAAACAATACCAATATTCACAAATGCAAAGGTTTTATAAAGTTAAAGCTAATTAGTCGCTTCAATACTTTTTACAACAATATTCAATCTTGAAACCATTTCCGGTAAATCAAAGTATTTAGTACAAAGAACACCTACGAAGTCTTTCACTAATAAATTGTTCTGTAAAATAATCTTGTTACTTTTTAGTTTGTTATTTAGTTAGATAATCTGATTTAGTTGTAGTTTCAAATTATTAATTGATTTATTGATCAAATCATATTCGGCCTGTAGTGTTGCCTCGTAAACAATCTTGTGTCAAAATGAACAATAATAATTACAAATCCAATGTCATAAAATATTTGCTTATCATAATTTTAACTATAGATCTAGCTAAAGACTTACTGATAATCTTTAGCTAGACTTTTGTTTAATAAATTACTATTTGAAACCACGAACTATCTAAGTACTAGGTAAGCCAATAGATGGCGCTTAATTCATCTGTCAATTAATTAAGTTCTATGTAATAATTGTACTGCCAAGCAGAGATGGCAGGTTCACCAGTTTTATCATGGAATAGAATTATGAGTGCTATCAATTAGATTAAATCTTAGCAGATAGAGCCTCTTGCGGCGACATATACATTGTGATAGACTACATGGAGTCACTATTTTAATCTATGTAACTATATAGTCATCATCATCATAACAGTCGAAAGACGTCCACTGCTGGACATGGGCCTCCCCCAAAGGGGGGTTTTTTGCCATAATCGCCACGCTTGGCAGGCGGGTTGGCGATCGCAGTGCGTTTGTTACAAAAGCACAGAGAACGCTGCTGCCCATTCTCTGGTAAGTCCCTTAGTCGCCTCTTACGACACCCACGGGAAGATATGGGATGGTGCTATTCTTTACGTCCGACACCATACAGAACAATAATCCATAACTAAACTATATCTGGTATAAAATCACAATCACCATTATTCTACTGTCCGTATCCCAATTTATTTGGGATGGGTGCAATGTGTCTAAAAACAAAATATTAAATCTCAATAAGATACTTACATCAATGACGGAGTCGTTTTAAAGGAGCCTAGCTCTTACTAATTACCTCTGGCACTCTAATATTGCACCCAATGGTACATTAGAAATCAAATCTGAGAGGCTAATATTAACACCCAATATGAATGTAATAAATGTAAACGAAAAATAATTGGGGTGACATCTTTGAAAGAAATCTAATGACTTTTAGTTTCGTCGTAGTGGAGTTATTATTAAACTTTTCAGAATGTCTACTGTATTAGTGCTTAAATAATCTGACAGAAACCGTCAGAGTGAGCAAAAACTATCGAAGTAAAAAGAAAATCTAACAGGACTAGCTAGGGTCTAGTCTCTCGTTGATGTGATCGTACGACCAGTTTCAAAATATCCTGTTTTCTAATGCAGGTCATGATTTATCAGGTAGGTATGTCTCGGCAAACCCAAAAAAGGTCACAGACAAAAAGTTACTTTCGCAATTATTACATATTTTAGTATGGATGTATATCGAGAATAGGGTAGATAACAAAAAAAAAAACTAATTAGTCCTTCAGATAGATTTCCAAAAAATATTGGATACGTATTTTATTCTTTTTTCACGTAAACAAAAAATTAAGACGATACAGTGCGTCAAAAACTCGCGTGACGTCACATTTGACGTCACATTTCACTCAGATGTGACGTCACAAGCCCCCTACTCATGATGTTTGAAACGTTTTATCTTCGTCAATTGTTATTAATTTGATAAAACAAAAACACGTATCTAATATTTTTCGATAATCTAACTGACGGACTAAACAGTATCATATTTTTTTAGTCAATCACCATCCCTATTTATTAGATATCTCCTGGAATCTTTAATCATGACAGTTTTTGAGAATTGTAATCAAGCTTAATCAAGTCTAAATTTAATTAAAATTAAGCCAGATTTGAAATGAACACCCAAATTCGTCGTAATTTATTATTTGACAGCATTTTCATCTTGAAAACGTTTGTTTATGGATTTTAGTTTTCAATTTAGCAAAGCCCTTATGGCAACATTGATATGCACGCAATCCACTTGAAATTGTAGGCGTGTAATTGTGTATTTAGAATTTAATTTATTTGTAATCTTATTACTAAACTTGGGTGATGTAAATTTTTTCGTAGAGATTTAATATTAAGGATCAAGATTGTAATAGATGCAGGTATTGAAATCGATTCGGTTTTATAATTAAAACTTAAAGATATGGTCCAAAGACTGTCCCAAAAAGAAGGTCGTACCTGAAGCAAATATTTCACTGTCAACAATTTATATATCCGAGGCAATCCCGGGTCACCATGCGTCCCGGACCAAAACCAACTGCAAAACGATATACATCTATTTTGTGTGGCCACCTCCACTTGATTTCCCTTTGCTAAAAAACGAAGTAAAAGGCAAAGATTTATGGTAGTTTTTACAATTTTACGGTCAGCGAGTTCGGTTGGTACGCCAAGGGAGGCATTACGAGAGATATCGCAGATTTACTTCAAACTTGATGGCTTCTCTGGAGGGAAATCACGAGATGGGGTATCATTGCAACATGATTCATTCGACAAGCCACCGCGAGTGATGCTGTTTTAAAATCTATTTCCGCGCCGCGAGACTGAATTGTGTTTGACATGGTTTTTTTTTTTTTCATTAATTAACACGCACTTCGTTTTTTTTTTTAATATTTTTGACGTTCCCCACTCAGAACCAGCATAATATGTAAACATAAGTGTACTTTATCCGTGAGTTAGTATTATTTCCATAAATAGCTTCTCTAATCAAAGAAAATATGACTTTTCCTTGAGGAAGTTGTATAAATAAACATCAAACTGCTTGTCTTCAAAGCTGCCGCACGTCGTTTAAAAAGAAATCATTAAATTCAGTATTGCTACCTACGTGGCGTCTAATGAATTCTGAAATATTCCCTTTTCCCGTAACATAATGAGGGCAAAGCCTCTTTTAAGGAGCACCTTAAAAATGCATATCATGTTTTCAAAATCGATACCGTCACATTTTCCTTGTTCGATGAAAACGCACACATAAAAAGATGAAAGTAGATAGATACTTTGCTATGTATATTCTACATGTAATATATATTAACGATGCCTCTGGTCGCACACAAACTGATATAGATTATCAACCCCTGGCCCTTATTCGTACAAAGCCTTTATCGAACATGGACCCTAGAAGACTTCAAAACAAAGAAAAGGTCGGATAAGAAGATTATAGTGCCGTCGCTTAGTTGAAAAATGAAATAGAAAAATATAACGTTTACTCTTTGTTTGTAGTCAATATTGAGTGAACGATTCAATAGAAACGCGTCGTTAAATGAATTTACATTTTCAAGATTATCATTCTATTGAATTTGAATAGATATTTGGTACGTCATCGGTTTCGAAAATAAGGTTGGGACCTGTCAAAAATAATTCCATTTTTATGTGAGGGGTTCTCAAGAATGGGGAGAGGACCCCTCCTCGTTATTTCGTCTTCGTGCTCTCTGTAACGTCTATTTTCATGCTAAATATGTTTTAAATTGCCATTCGCGTTCGATGATTACGACAATAACATATTCTTGCTCCAACAAAAATTTAAACGTGAGCAAATTATTTTTCAAGATAAAACAAATGATGTTCGCAACTTGTTTGGCAAATAATTCCACGAAAAATGTTAAATGTATTTAAATTGAGGGAACTTTCGTTTTCATTAGATATAGAAAATATAGGTTCTTATTTATGTAATCATTCCAAAGGCGTACAAGGTACATATTTAACTTAATTATGCCTTCACATGCCATTAATTTCGACTTTGTTATTCAAAAATAGATTAGAGTTTATGAGGCCTGTTACAAAAAAAACGCGAAATTGTAAGGTTTACTCGTTGAAATTATGTTTCCCGTTCATTGCTTGAAATAACAATTACTTGTTCCAAATAGTTCGTTTCCTCTACTCAATAAAAATAGAACGAATTTTAGATATCTTATTTATTTATTTAGTAACAATCATGACGAAATCATGATTTGGGACCTCTAATTTGTAGATCCAATTGATTACATAGATAGACAATCAACATTTTTTTCATCTCACAAATATCCTATACTTTCATAATAATAGAATACTTTTTCGTTATATGCCTTTTTAAGTAAATTGTACAATTATCGTAACACCAAAATGTAAAAGGGCTGATAATTAACCATGTGAAGAAAACATTGAGGTGAATTGTGTGGCAATAAAACCATTTCATTTTGGGTACGTACGTTTAAAGAACAACGTTAGCTCAAACGTTGAATAGTTTATAAACAGTACGTAGACCTGTCTCAAGTATGGCAACAAATAAACATTTAATTTGTTAATTTGAGCATTTAAAAACACAATTAAAGGCTGTTTAGCTTTACAATATATGCTGAACACTCTTTTACGTACCTTTTTGAAAATGAAACTCATGAAATATGAGCTTTGAATGTCTATAACTTAGTAACGTAGTAGTTGTACTTATAAAGTTTCAACTACGTGAGTCAGCACGGCTAATTTTAAATCAACTTTTTACCGTTATGAGAACCAATACACTTGGTAGGTCATCTTCTGCCCAGCTGGGGTCAGCTACCAGTTTAATTGGATGCAGCTGAGTAGAAGTATTTTAAATAAAGCGACTGCCTAACGGACCTCCACAACCCAGTAACTGGGTAATACGAAACCCCTTGGTAAGACTGGATGTCAGACTACTTGGAACGATTTTCAAAGATCTAAAAATGACACCCGAGACCGTGCTTTCCGAGGCACGGAGGAAACTTGGTAATTATGTAGTGACGGTCACCCATCTACGGTTTAACCTTAGCAAGCACGGCTTAACCTTAAAGATCGATTCGTGCAGCTGTTATAATTTAGCCACGAGCTCCTTAAGACACTTGGTAAGTAGGTACTAAGTTAATATTTTGGGACTACAAGCCGAAATTTCTGAGCATGACTAATATTTACTGTAGATACACGAAAATTTTACTGAACAACAACCTCGACGAAATTGAAGATTCTTTACGAACAAACTACATTACCTGACGACAATACAAATAACGTAAACAAGAAATTTGATAAGCCTTCTCAAAGAAATGAGGAAAAACTTGTAGGAAATACAATAAATCTTTGTAGTTATCTTTATCTGCGTAGCCTTTTCCCAACGATGTTGAGGTTTGCTTAAGTCTGACTGCCTGTCTGACCTCCACAACACAGTTTGAATTTGGTAATATGACACCACTTGGTAAAATTAGTTGTCAGACTAGTTGTATTACTAGTTCTACTACTAGTTACTAGTTGTATGTGACTTTAATTTAATTTAATTTATTGACATTTTGTTTTTGAATAATCTTATTGACATGATTGTATTTCGATTATCATTCTAATAACCGAGATGAGAATGAATTAGATGTATATGACTATAACTTTATTTTATTCTATTTTCTTATTTTTTATTCTCTACTTTATCTTTTTATTTTATTTTATCGTTTGATATTATTTACTTATTTGAATGTACTTGCAAATTTTTAATTAATGATGTTTTTGATACTTACTGTCTAATATTATAAATTGTTGTGCCCGACAGGGTCCATGTGAACTTTATTTTAATTATAAGATCTTGTAAAAGAGTGAATTTCCCGGGACCGAAAATTGCGTGGCATCAATGAAATCGGTACTAAAAAACATAGTTATAATGTTCTCACATTTTTTTCCGGTTAGGTGAAAAAGTAATCTATGTGTAGCACTAAATATTTTATTTAATTGGATTAATGGATACTCCAAAAAAATTAATTAAACCTCGAAATCTTTTTTTGCCGTGTTTGTCCACACTTCACCTTGTTGTGTATTATCCCTCATTGATAAAAATCTATTGGTTATTCATATTAAAACCTAGTTTTATTTGATACATGAATAGTTTAAGTATTGTTACGGAATACATATATTCAAATATTTAAAGAATACAACGAATGGTTAATAAAAAATCATTTGTCCCAGAACTACCGTACATCGCCGTGTCCTAATCATGTTCAAGGATATTGTTTTACCTACGACTTGCGTCCCCCCTCCCGGTATGCTAAACGTTGCATATTAGTGCTGCCTAAGTGCTCAACGTGGAAGGACGTGCCTGCGTTTTCGCGCCAATAATATAAGTATTCAATTTTTATGTTACTGGACATTTTTTCTTTCATCGCCGTGCATAGGTATAACTATATATTTGAATAAGTTTGTCTTCATGAGTAAGCATTCGATAGAACACCATTTCTCATGTTAATTTGTGAAGTGTTTATTTCTTCGAATAGTTAATAGATTTTTTGTTATTTATATTTTTTGCCTTGATTTTCATCGCCGTGCATTCATTGCCGTGGTTTTCGTGGCCGAAATTTGCTATGGCAATGAAAAAAAAGACACGGCAATGAAAAAAATTTCATTGCCATGCCTTGAAAAACAATTTAGTTTCATTGCCGTGGCCAGGTATTTCATTTCCGTGACTTGTGTTTTCATCGCCATGGTATGATTAGGAGAAAAATTGAGTACTTGTTATTTTGAAAATGCATCTTACTTGCTAGAGATCACAATATACGTTTTCTGAAGAAGCTATTTTGTTTTGTCAAGTGCAAAAATATATCTGATCATGCCTGTCTCCGAGAGGGAAAGGCAAACCCAGACAGATTGTGTATGGGAGTAAGATTTGGATAGATATTACAAAAGGAAGAATGGGAGTATGTATAAGAAAAGAAAGACTAGTATTAAAGTCTCTAAGTAGTGTTGCGAGTATAATTCAACAGTCTTTGTTTACTTATTGTACTCTGATTCTTTTTTTGTAATATCTCTTTACCCAAGTTTTACTCCTATACAAGTGTTGGAAACAAGACCTCTTATAAACAGTAATTTTTATTCTATCTATCTGTCTATCTCATTAAATAAAATATTTTTTAATTTCCGTGGATTGATTCTTTCATTGCCATGGCACAGTTCTTTCATTGCCGTGGACGCTTGTTTCATTGCCGTGCACGCATGTTTCATCGCCGTGGCACGAAATTTTTAATCCTGATAATATCGTTAGTTTTTTAAGTTATCTGCTAGACATTAAGCAAGAATATATACATTATCAAAAACTTTAATAAAAGCGTTTTATTTAAAAAAAAAAAAAACTTAAGATGAAAAAAAAACACGGAAATGAAGATTTTATAGGACCTGTTGAAATTCACCCAAAATACATGTGATAAGCAATAAAGAATTTAATTGAATTGACTTTCAGACCACCTTTAACGACTATCAAAGATCTACAAATGACAGCCGTGATCTTTCTGAGGCACAGAGAAAACTCGATATATTATGATATGAGTGGCTACCCATCCATGGACCAACCTTGCCAAGCGTTGCTTAACCATAAACATCGAATTACACAGCTATTATTGCTTAGCCACGAACTCCTAGTCTAGTAAATATCTGCAGATGTATAACTGCTAATAAACGAGATAGAACGACGACCTAGCCCTTTCATCTGGCTCTGGCCGTAAATCCAAGATGGAGGGAAATTGAGGGAAGTACCTACTCTCTAGTGATGTATTCCCAACATTAATGGAACTACGCGGCCGGCCGATATGTAGCACTTGTTGGTACAGTTTAACGATAACAATTTGTATTGATTGGTTCGCGTTTGCTTATAAAATTAGCTTTGTTTTGATGTATAAATGGTTATCGTAGGATTCACCCATGCTGAGATATACGCATAAAACAGTTTTTTATTTTTCCTGTAAAATTTAGAATTGTCGATTACCGGTTTATTCGGTGGGGGGTGCGATTTCTCACAAATTAATAACAATTCTTGGTTTTGATTCAATCCATTTGTGAAAATATAGCTACTAAAAGTGTTTCGACGCGTTAAAATAATAAGAACTCTAAATATTTTTTTTTTTTTATAATGCTTAATTCTACACACTCTTTTGTCCTTTTTGATGTAATCATCAAATAAAGTTTCTAGTTAAAGTTTGTTTCAATAATTATAGTTTGATAACGCGGTGAAATAAAGTGTAGTTTAATATCTTTTATTTGCAAGATTTTCCTTTCCCTGAAGTTTAAGGAATAGGTGCTCACTCACATTTCACCAGAAAGAAAGAGAGCATGGTTCATTTGGCACATGCCTCGCAAGGCACACAAAATAAAATAGAAAAACTAAAATCTAAACAAAAAACAGAAATTATTGCGCCCCGCTCTCAGCTGCCCCAAACAATGTAGGTCCAGGACGGCAAACTGCCGAGCAGCTAGTAACCGACGCTGGTTTTCAAATAGACCTGAGAATTTGATCTGTTTAAGTTCCATGATATTATTATAGAGTACGAGGCTGTTTCCATGAACTGGACTGCCGGCAACTATTGTCCACGCGCAAGCTCCGAGGAATCGGTGGCTTATTTAAATCATCGGTGGTTTTATTTCAAGTACTTAATACCCTAGATCGAAACTTGGCCTATGTCCAGCAGTAGACGTCTTTTGGCTGAAATGATGATGATGATGACTTAATATTATAGAATGATTTTATAATTTAGTTCGCGCGGAGTACTAAATTATGAAATCATTCTATGAGGGTTTTAATGTACTTGAAATAAAACCACTGATGATTTAAACAAGCCACCGATTCATCGGAGCTCGCGCGCGCACTATACATCCAGGCTGCTCCAGGATGCTGTTTCTGTTAAGAAAATTAAATCAACGAGTCAGTCAAGATCACTTAATTCCTTTTAATTTCCTCTTCTTTCCCAAAAAATGGTCAATTTGAAAGTAAGACGTCGCCTCTTCCTCCCTAAATTATTATCTTTACTCTCATCAATAATTTATCTGTTTAGGCAACTCAAAGAGCGCGTTTCGTGAAGATCAAAGTTGATAAACTTAATTTCAGCAAGTCTGATCGATTGGAACTGTCTACAAATTATACCTAAAATATATTCTTGTGATCAAATATTCATGTTTTATTTATTTTCTCGCTCTCCCTTGTAAATTGGGACACAACACCGGCTGCGGATACGTCACGCGTAGGTATGTCGACCCCAAAACGTGCCTATGCTGCTATCGTCACCAGCAGAAAATCTGATGCGTCGCAGCCTAAGCGACAAACCAGAAAAGGGGAAATACGGAAAGAGGGTGGTCAACCAGCCCTGACTGAGGTCCTTAGCTCCGTGCCAAGATCGAGCCAAGTTGATGAGGTGGGCTTTACTAAAGTAGAAAGGAAGAAGAAGAAGCCCTGTTGTCGTAACTTGTGCGGTACCGCACCGAGTGGACCCAACATGCTGCTGCGTCCTGCTGTGCCTACGACGCAGCTGAACCTTTCGCGTCTGCATCACTCCACCACAACTGAAGAAGTGGTGCAGTATTTGAAAGTGAAGACCAACTGGACTCTGAGGGTCGAAAGGTTGGAATCGCGCCATTACATCAACTTTAAATCTTTCGTGGTACGAGTTCCAACCCACCATCTGCAGACCTGTATGAAGGAGGACTTTTGGCCGAAGGGTGTCGTATATCGACGTTTCCGAGGACGGTTACGCGACACCACGCAGCGAAACACGACGCCGCCGACAACGTTACGTGTATAGTTTTAGTTTCTCATGGTATTAAATATGTATTAGTTTATTGTTATTAGATGTGTTATTTTGTGTATTTTATCTATGGGCCTTAGTAGCCTGATAATAAAATGATTATTATTATTATAACTAGCGTACTATTTGGCAAACCTTTGCCCACCCCTTCGGAGATAACAGTCGTGATGTAATGTTATTTATTTTCTAACACTAAATAATCAGAGGTACAGAACCTACTTGTAGGATATTCTAAACGCTTGTTGTTCTATAAGCATCACGATTACGTATATTCTTTCTTCAAGAGAGCATATTTGAGTCAACCAGCTACTGACAAATGTTTCCCTAAATTATTTGAACAAGAGTACGAAACTTCAGTTTCTTGACTTTACACAGTCAAAGCAGGTTTCTCGCTCTTGTTGTTTACATCATCAAAAACACATAAGCGCCAGTATTGGACAAACTTTACTTACACTTTATCGCTAACATGACCACATGAAGACATTATTACCTCTAATAGCATATCAGGCTAATTAATTGATCATCATCTGCCTAGCCTTTACACAAATATGTTGAGATCGGCTTCCCGTATAAAAAGATGCACCAAAATACCGGTATTTTACATGGAGCGACTGCCTATCTGACATCCACAAACCAGTCAGTACAGGGTAATACGATATTCCTTGGTAAAACTGGTTGTCAGAATTTCGGACCACTGACTACCTTTAAAAAAAAAAATTGTATTAACATACTAGAGCTTCAAATATTCTGGAATGAAAATTAATGGATGTTAGGTCTTATAAGTAATTTAATATTGATTTCAGTAATGAAAATACATTCTTAGGCACCAACATTAAATTATTGTACGAACACGGTTATTAAATTAAAACTATTCAAGCAAAAACTAATTGTAAAGATTTATTAATTACAAAAGTTTCACCTCCAACTTTACGCCGTAACTTGTAGGTGTTCCAACGTCCAATATTTTGTTCAAACTCAAGAAAAAATCTAATTTAGTTTTAAGTGTTCATAAAATATTGAAGGCACGACCTTTTGAGAGCAAGAGTTTCGCCTGTCTTGAGGATATTAAAAATTTCATATTCGCGCATATTTACGTATCTAGCCTTGGATAAAAACGAGACACAAGGACCTGAAAATATGGAAATGAAAAGTAAAAAATATATTTAAGATTCTTTGTTCTGTCTTTGCTTTTTATTTTTTCTCCTACTAAGGGAATGCCCGACTTGTTTCGGGCTCAACCAGATACCAAATTCTTTGCTTGAAGCGAACCAAACTTATCATGCAATCTCGATAAATTTTAAACCAAAACCGTAAACTCTCCGAAGCAAGAATTTCATTTACGAAAGTTTTTACAAGTCCGCATTTTAATTATGAGACGCTAAAATAAAATGTAAGCTGAACTTGTGTAGATAGTAAGCAACACATGTGGTTCATTAACAGGTTTTTTTGTCCGTGTTTTATTTTCCGTTTAAAAGAGGTTTCGTATGTTTTTGATACATGCAGCGTTCAAAGGAACATCCTTCTATCCCGGTATCCCAGGATTCAATCTGCCCGTACTTTATGGATTTACAAAAATTGTGGTGGGTATTACTATGCTCTTCACCTGTGTGTGATGAAAGGGGAACGTAATTTTATCGTGCGCTGTACTGCGCTCGTTTATGACAATGAAAATGTTTTTGTGGGTTTTACTTGTTTTAAAGTGTTATTTTTGTGTTGATTTTTTATAGCTTACGATCAATTAGTTTGCTCGTGAGCTCGTCGTGGCTAAATAATAACAGACGCTCGGATCAATCTTCAGGTTAAACCATACTTGCCAAGGTAATTTGATGGGCGACCACCCATTACATACCGAGTTTCCTCCGTGCCTCGGAAAGCACTTTAATCGATTGGTCCCGGCTATCACTTGTAGATCTTTAACAGTTGTTATTGGTAGTAAAAAAAAATAAAAAAAAAAATAAAAAAAATTGTTTATTTCTTAACCAAATCAGAACAACAAGTTGATGATTGGAGCCTCCTTTTAAGCAAAGAAAAAGCCTGTATTAGGAGACTCCGCTCTTTCTTATCTAGACAATTTTTTTAAAGGTAGTCAGTGGTCCGAAATTCTGACAACCAGTTTTACCAAGGAATATCGTATTACCCTGTACTGACTGGTTTGTGGATGTCAGATAGGATTAGATGTGGCCCAGATCTGACCGGATCTTGTAACCCGGATAAGCTGAGTTGTGCTTCACTCGCTCGATGTTCGCTCGGTTTGTTACAATAGCACGCTAGATTTCTTGATGGGTTAGGGCAGATGGATGTAATTACACTTGCAGACTGTCATTTGGATTTGTCTCTAGTGGAGTTCTTTGGCTTCCGTTCGTGTGGATTCGGTTCCAGTGTTGTGATAAATACTTAGACTCGACCCCAAAAGCACTTTTACATATTCGAGGTTCAGTATTTTATTTATTCGGGTTCGTAAACGCACCCATAATAAAAACCAAAAACACGGGTTGGCACATTTCGTTTCTAACAAACACAAAAAAAAAAAAAAGTTCAACAACAACGGTAGCAAGCCTATTTCCATTTTACGGGGCTTAATTCCTAACATCGGCTCGAAACTGAAAACTTTGTAACTAAAAAAATACCCAATAACACTGGCTGACCTAGAAATCGAACCCAGTTTAGGAATCTGGTAGCAGGAGTTGTGGGGTCGCTCCACTCTGTTGATTTACTAACATTTTGTTATTACATAAGTTCGACATTCCAGAATGTATTGAGTTTGGCTGCAGTATGGCCGGATTGACCGTTCTTGTTAAACAATAGAGGAGTTTCGAAGACAAGATGAGTTTGTTATTGAACTAAGGTTGGCGAGCAAACTTAGTTCAGGAGTACCTTAACACTGTTATGTGGAATTTACATGGTTTTAATTGCTTGTTCATCTACATCTACACTAATATTATAAAGAGGAAAGATTTGTATTTTTGTGTGTGTGTGTGTGTGTGTGTATGTTTATAATGAATAAACTCACAAACTGCTGGGCCGATTTCAAAAATTCTTTCACCATTAGAAAGCTACATTCACCCTGAGTAGCATAGGCTATATTTTATTACCGTACTCCCACGGGAACGGGACCTACGCGGGTGAAACCGCGTGACGTCCGCTAGTCTATACTAATATTATAAAGAGGTAACATTTGTTTGTAAGTTTGTATGTTTGTAAGTTTGTATGTAGGGGGTAATCTCCGGAAATAATGAACCAATTTTAAAAATTGTTTCACTGGTAGAAAGCTGCATTATTCGTGAGTGCTGTAGGCTATATTTTATCACCGTACTCCCACGGGAACGGGACCTACGCGGGTGAAACCGTGTGACGTCCGCTAGTGTTCTATAAACCTGGAGATGTTTTGTACGTACAGAGCGTTAAGTATTACTAATATTATAAATGCGACAGTTTTTAAGGATCGATGGATGTCTGTCTCTTTCACGCAAAAATTACTGACCAGATTTGGATGAAATAACCAGGATGTGATATGTGTTAACATAAAATAGTATACTTTTTATCCTAGTAGTACGATCTCGTGGGACAATAGGGAATATGCATAAATTTTCTTTTTTTATTTCCACACGGAATTTTAAAGTACTATAAAAATAATGAATGAAAGCTTTTTCAAAATTCAAATTTTAATCTTTTGTTTCTATCTCTTTCTAGATAAACGGAATTTAGTATGGATTTTGTACGTCGATTCAGCGAATGATGTCATTCGCTGTATCGGATCTCTCTGTCTAATCAGCAGTTTCAAATGCTTATAACTTAGTATTTTTATAGGTATTTAAAAAATAATTTCACTTCGCTATTTCTGATGTTAATACGCTTTATTTAGAGTGTATGTAGACCTTGATTATTATACACCTAATAGAGACTATAGTCTTCAGTATCTGGTATAAATTTCAACTTGCTGGGTCCACCCGTTCTTGAGAAAATCGGTGGTGACACACGGACAGACAGACGGACAAGAGATTGATCTTATAAGGGTTCCTTTTTTACCTTTTGAGGTATGGAAGCCTAAAAAGGTAATAATCCTTGTCTAGGTAATATGTAATCATCACTGAAACAAGTTATGTTAGCTTACTACATTTTTTTGGCAACTTTTTTCTCGAGAGCATTTTTTACTTTTGAAATATTTATATTTTTGGTCTATTTAATGCAGAGTATAGTACTAATCATGCTTAAAAATATTACAGTATAAAGAAACAATATGTTTATTTTAATACCTACTCAAAATAACATCAGAAAGAAACACAGTGCCATGTATGCATAATAAATAAGCTTGTTGTTGTATTTTTCAGAAAATTAATTTTGTTTGAACAATATTGTTAAATTAATAATAATATTTTACTGAAAAATACAACAACAAGCTTATTTATTATGCATACATGGCACTGTGTTTCTTTCTGATGTTATTTTGAGTAGGTATTAAAATAAACATATTGTTTCTTTATACTGTAATATTTTTAAGCATGATTAGTACTATACTCTGCATTAAATAGACCAAAAATATAAATATTTCAAAAGTAAAAAATGCTCTCGAGAAAAAAGTTGCCAAAAAAATGTAGTAAGCTAACATAACTTGTTTCAGTGATGATTACATATTACCTAGACAAGGATTATTACCTTTTTAGGCTTCCATACCTCAAAAGGTAAAAAAGGAACCCTTATAAGATCAATCTCTTGTCCGTCTGTCTGTCCGTGTGTCACCACCGATTTTCTCAAGAACGGGTGGACCCAGCAAGTTGAAATTTATACCAGATACTGAAGACTATAGTCTCTATTAGGTGTATAATAATCAAGGTCTACATACACTCTAAATAAAGCGTATTAACATCAGAAATAGCGAAGTGAAATTATTTTTTAAATACCTATAAAAATACTAAGTTATAAGCATTTGAAACTGCTGATTAGACAGAGAGATCCGATACAGCGAATGACATCATTCGCTGAATCGACGTACAAAATCCATACTAAATTCCGTTTATCCAGAAAGAGATAGAAACAAAAGATTAAAATTTGAATTTTGAAAAAGCTTTCATTCATTATTTTTATAGTACTTTAAAATTCCGTGTGGAAATAAAAAAAGAAAATTTATGCATATTCCCTATTGTCCCACGAGATCGTACTACTAGGATAAAAAGTATACTATTTTATGTTAACACATATCACATCCTGGTTATTTCATCCAAATCTGGTCAGTAATTTTTGCGTGAAAGAGACAGACATCCATCGATCCTTAAAAACTGTCGCATTTATAATATTAGTAATACTTAACGCTCTGTACGTACAAAACATCTCCAGGTTTATAGAACACTAGCGGACGTCACACGGTTTCACCCGCGTAGGTCCCGTTCCCGTGGGAGTACGGTGATAAAATATAGCCTACAGCACTCACGAATAATGCAGCTTTCTACCAGTGAAACAATTTTTAAAATTGGTTCATTATTTCCGGAGATTACCCCCTACATACAAACTTACAAACATACAAACTTACAAACAAATGTTACCTCTTTATAATATTAGTATAGACTAGCGGACGTCACGCGGTTTCACCCGCGTAGGTCCCGTTCCCGTGGGAGTACGGTAATAAAATATAGCCTATGCTACTCAGGGTGAATGTAGCTTTCTAATGGTGAAAGAATTTTTGAAATCGGCCCAGCAGTTTGTGAGTTTATTCATTATAAACATACACACACACACACACACACACAAAAATACAAATCTTTCCTCTTTATAATATTAGTGTAGATGTAGATGAACAAGCAATTAAAACCATGTAAATTCCACATAACAGTGTTAAGGTACTCCTGAACTAAGTTTGCTCGCCAACCTTAGTTCAATAACAAACTCATCTTGTCTTCGAAACTCCTCTATTGTTTAACAAGAACGGTCAATCCGGCCATACTGCAGCCAAACTCAATACATTCTGGAATGTCGAACTTATGTAATAACAAAATGTTAGTAAATCAACAGAGTGGAGCGACCCCACAACTCCTGCTACCAGATTCCTAAACTGGGTTCGATTTCTAGGTCAGCCAGTGTTATTGGGTATTTTTTTAGTTACAAAGTTTTCAGTTTCGAGCCGATGTTAGGAATTAAGCCCCGTAAAATGGAAATAGGCTTGCTACCGTTGTTGTTGAACTTTTATTTTTTTTTGTGTTTGTTAGAAACGAAATGTGCCTACCCGTGTTTTTGGTTTTTATTATGGGCGCGTTTACGAACCCGAATAAATAAAATACTGAACCTCGAATATGTAAAAGTGCTTTTGGGGTCGAGTGTATTTATCACAACACTGGAACCGAATCCACACGAACGGAAGCCAAAGAACTCCACTAGAGACAAATCCAAATGACAGTCTGCAAGTGTAATTACATCCATCTGCCCTAACCCATCAAGAAATCTAGCGTGCTATTGTAACAAACCGAGCGAACATCGAGCGAGTGAAGCACAACTCAGCTTATCCGGGTTACAAGATCCGGTCAGATCTGGGCCACATCTAATCGCCAAATACACGGATATTCCATTTGCATTGCATCCGGGCCACGCAACTAGGCGAAATTCATCCGAACGTAAACTATCGGGTTTGGGTGGAAGGTGTAATAATAACGCAACGCGAAATTATTTGAATCGAAAATGATGGGAGCGGTTTAATCATTTCATGGAAACATTTCTCGTTTGAGACTGAAAATTGTACCACCATTTGCTAAGCATTCTCTGAACATAGGTAATAGGCTTGTGTCCTGAAAAAATCTAATTAGTCCGTCAGTTAGATTATCAAAAAATATTTGACACGTATTTTTTCTTTTGTTACGTAAACCAAAATTGACGAAGATACGACGCTTTTAAAATTCTCAATACGTCACGCCATGCTATGATTTCTAGTGCGTTGTGACGTCAAAAGCCCCCACTCCCGAGTTTTGATGCGTTTTATCTTTGTCAATATTCATTGATTAACAAAAACAAAAAATACGTGTCCATTATTTTCCAATACTCTAACTGACGGACTAAATAGATTTGCAATTTATTGATGATGGAAACTAGCCTATTATTGACTGCTACTGCAGAACTAGATGACATTATCACTGTTTGGAGTATAGCCCTCCTATCTGTGACGCAAACCATCAGCTCAACTGGTGGGGGTCTACCAAAGGGTAATTCCCACACACAATAACTAACAATTTAATGAAAACATAACTACACATATACAAAATAATAAATTGATTGGATTATTTATTACTTATACGAGGACAAACCTCCACAATTTATAATCAATTGAAAGGGTCTAAACCGCAAACCAAAACCAAATGACGACAGAAATAAAACCGTACAATACTCAAATACTTTTAAACATACAACACATTTAATCGATACAACTCACAATAAAACGATACATTTTCTAAGATAATCGGGATATACTTGTAATATATCAAAACATCATGATGATGATGATGATAACAACACACATACAAAACAATGAATTGATTCGATTATTTAGTACTTACACGAGGACAAACCTCCACAATTTACAATCAATTGAAAGGGTCTAAACCGCAAACCAAAACCAAATGACGACAGAAATAAAACCGTACAATACTCAAATACTTTTAAACCTACAACACATTTTTAATCGATACAACTCACAATAAAACGATACATGTTCTTAGATAACCGAGATATACCTGTAATATTTCAAAACAAATAGCTGTTCAGAGCATTTCGTATGCATGACCGATCCGTCCAAAAGACCGGACGGTTCAGAGATATGAACTACGTACGTGGAATGCAAAAGGACATACGGATATACAACTGCTAATATTTAGATAAGGACCTTCATGCGCAAAAGCGCGTACAAGGAGTATGTTATAAATGGAGTACTTGCAGACAAAGCAGTCGCCGTAGTAGCTGCTATTGAAGCTATAACGTTTCAATAGTTTAATAATACCAAATATGTTATACGTGTGCACTGGGTGACATCAATCAAGGACAGTTATTAAAAATGTTTATCAGTTTATTAAAATTTAAATTTTTCTTAAGTTTGCCGTATGTCTTACTAAGTTGTTAAGCGACACTATCGAATACAGTGTGTTTATTTGACAAAATATACGGGTTCGATTCTTGGCAAGGGATGTTTCAAAAATCCAATGTTGCAGTTTTAGTTTTAATTAAAATCGAGCCCGAGAGTCCTTTGATTTTTTTTGCTATTCCTCATATTTTCGGATATGGCAATGTGCGCCCGCTTGAAAATTCAGTCTGTATATCAAATCAAAAGTGTTATTACACAGTATGTATCACGTCTGTAAACATTTTTGAAATTAATAAAAAAACAGCCTGTATACAAATACTTTAACATGATCTATCATAATCGTCCAACAACTTTCGTTCGTATGTCTATAACGTCCCACGCCACAGAAAAACAATCAGTAAAAGTGATGAGTTGATTGTGAAGGCGTATGATCATTCCATTTTTCCCCCCACTCTGTGATCCCGTATGACCAACAAAGTTAAGGCTGCAAGAGATAAGAGAAAACGTAAAACATACGTGCCTTCTTTGTGCTTATGTACATCAAAACGGTGAGTTTTTTGCTCACATTGTCATAAAAATTGTGCAGGGTTTTAGGGGAAATTTTAAGTGTGCCGTAACCGCCTCGTAATGAGACTGACAGAATTAATGGCTGAGATAGGTTGCAGTTGACATATTCGCAAACATTTGGGTAAGTCAAGGGTTGGATGACCCTTTTCTTTTGTTTTGTGAGCATGGGATGGAGCTGAGACGTACCTACTTCATCTGTCAAGCATGGAATTCCTTTTTTATTTTTTTTATTTGTGTGATACACTCATAACATGACGTCAACATGGCTAGAATAAAAATATAGGATGATGATGATGAAAATGATGATGTAAAAATTTGGAAGCCATACCCGCCCTTGGACCTGGGAAGTCTCTAGACGGTTAAAGTTAAGGTGTATTTACCTCAGACAAAAAAAAAAGTTAAGACGGAATTCTGCGAACAGCAAAGTAAGGTCGTCAAATTACGTCTCGCCGTGTAAACTCGCACCAAAAAAAATGTTAAGAAACCGGCCTCACTTCTCTGTTCGCAGAGTTCCGTAACTCTGCGAACAGAGAAGTGAGGCCGGTTTCGTAAACATGTTGTGCATTTATTGAGGCGTAGTTTAATTGATAGTTTGATGTAAATATGTGTGTGTGAGCGTGTATGAACAGAGCGTGACGTAGTTTGCGCTGGCCTCACTTTATTGTTCGCAGCGCTATGTCCTGGTTTTTTACTTGGTCTGAGGTCTTTACTTGCCACTGAAAATCAGACTGATAACCTACTTGTCGCAGTGACGACGAGCAAGCTGTCAACTTTTTTGTTCCGTCATGTTGTATTCACAAATATTTGTGATGCGTTATATTTTCCCTTTTGTCCATTTTCTATGCACGTCATGTCCCTGCGACATATAAGTATTTTTTCACAAACATGCTTGGAAATATGAGCATTATTTTGACAACCTTCTTCGAGATAAATCGAAATTGCTGTACTGGCCAGATACATGCGACCAACAACCGGCAAAAGTTGTATGAAAATCCATATCTGTCATGTTTAGCGGCCAAATAAATTACATAGTAAACTCATACTGTCGTGTTATTTAAAAATGGAACGATCTTTTACTCTGAAACATGGCAACCAAGAAAGTTACATAACAAAGTTTTATTTAAATTTCGAATTGGCTTGCAAATAGAAAGAGGTTTATTAAAAAAAAAACAAATGAACTCTTCAACGCGAGTTTTAATTTCCTCGCATTATTTGAGAAAAGTACACTTTTGTCCATCAATGCCTATTTTGCAGGCCGCTGTAGTAAAGTTCTATTCTTACCCACTTTTCATAAAGAAAGGTGGTGTTTGCTCACCGGCAAAGGGTGACTTTTAAAACCAACTTCATTAAGTCCAGGGGTTGCAAATTTTAATATTTTATAACTTTTATATAAAATTTACTTGTCTTGGAAAAGTTGCAAGCTCGTCGTTGCAAGTCGCTCCTATCAGCCAGCAATCTTGCATTTTAGTCACATCTGATTTGGCAGCGGTAGTGTCTACGTTTCTCAGCAGGTAGTCTTCTTACAAATGTAGAGAAATGTTGAATTCTCCGAGAAAATCTTGGCTCATACAAATCTTGATAGAATTTTACTCTAGAAATAATGCCTTGACGTTTTCTTCGTTTACTGATCGATATCAGGTGATGATGAGTCATCTCTTAGCTGCCATGGTTCATTTTAATTACCTACTTTATTTATACAATTTTGATTTAATATTTTGCTCTGGACGCTCTTAATGTGCACGTCTTTCTACATCGTTCTCATATATATGTATATTCTCAACATGAATGATGTAACCAAGATTTTGTAACAATATTTTGATTTAAAAGAGTGTCCATGGAGTTTCTTGCCCGTTCTTCTCCATCGAGATCTACGCTAGGGAATGGGCAACTACAGTACTTTCTCAAGTTATTATGTCTTGTGACTGGGACTGTAGCTTTGTTTTTTTTTTTGTATTTTTGACATTCAAAAGTGCCGTAATGGTCTAATGGGGAGGCACAGGCAAAGATAATCTAAGATGGCGCCACTATAGCTGGTCTCAATCTAACCAATGAGGTGAAGCTATTTTGAAATATAAAATGACATTACCACATTTTCAACCAATGACGATGTTGGGTACCAGCTATGCTAGCGCCATTAGTTCCACAGTGTGTCTCCCCATTGAAATAAATGCTTTGAGTTTGAGTTTGAGTTTATCATAAGCCGGTACCAACACACACTGGGCCCGCGTGGTGGATTATAGCCCATTCCCTCTCATTGAGAGGAGGCCGTGTCCCAGCAGTGGGAACATTATAGGCTGATGATGATGATGATGATCATCAGCCGGTTAATGCCAATTTTCATTAAAACTGGGAAATCTTGAGTTGGATTTACAACTCTCGACGCTTTGCTGAGTGTTGTTATTGCAACAGTACGTTTCCATTCAAGGATTGCATTAGGTTAGGTTCGTAGATAATGATTATGTCTTTACTGTGTTATGTTTCGTATTTTCGTTGAGCTCCTTGAGTTATGAGTCGAGCTACACGATAACTGACAAATGCTTGCATTGACTGGACAGGTCCAATCAAAGCTGTGTGGTTCTTTCTTCAAAAGACCATCTCAGACACTGATCTGCAAAGTCCTCATTTGAGTTGACCAAGATTTTGTCTGGACTTGAGACCTCTGAGATTGTCTCGGCTGTTTTTTTTTTCAGAGTAATAAGGTAAGGAACATCGGCCCCATCTAGATTTTAAAAAATGCCGTGTAAAAGTTTTTGTAAAAACCTATTAAAATAAACATCATTTATCTCAATGTTTGTGAAAACCGGCTTAAAGTTGGTAAACCAGTAAAATATAACTTACAGCCACACTCAGAGTCGTTCATTAAATTAGTCCTAATTAACACTTAACTAATTATCATTAAATCCGTTAATCAATGCTACATCCCAGAAACTTATTTTAACGGTTAATTAGCTAATGACAGATTTAAGTATACGTAGGGCGAAGCATCCTAAAATCATCTTATCGATTGCATATCGATAAAGTCCTGGTGTAGCCACATTTAAAAAGTGTTGATATTAAATCACATTTAAGTTTATATAAAAACGTAGAAAATTATTATTCAGAGTAATATAAATGATAATCAGTTACTTTACTGTAAGTTTTTACTAAATTGCAAAGGGGAACAGTATTTTCACTGAAATAAAATAAAGCGATTGCGATTTTTTTTTCTATGGAATCACTGCTGTCAACTGTCAATGTCAAGTAGTATTTACGGGGCGGGAAAGTTTGTGTTGTGAACAATGATATTCTATTACACAGATATGTTGTGAGCGCGCAATAGTGAAGACTCGAAAACAGGCCAATTGGTCTGTTTTTCCTTTATTCTGCGTCACTGCGTGTATGTGAGCTGGCTCTGCCCCGCGGCACACTTTTTTCTGTGGTTTTGTAGGTGTATAACATATCTGTTTATTACAATATCATTGGTTGTGAATTTAAATTTCATCTGTATTAATTTACGTTATGGTAAGTATAATAAGTACTTTCAGCGAATTGTGATTCAACGACACACACCTTGTATCCTCGAAGAACTTCCATTCATATTTCTGTTTCAATTAATTCTATGATAGGTAAGTATCTGCTAACCGTGCCTCCATGTAGCGAAGTACCGTAATTTTAATAGTAACATTATTTCCGGTGCAAATGGTAATCCTCTTTTCGTTGGTTTCCCGAGGTCGGATGCCACCAACGGCAATATAACAATTTACAAATTCAGGTGTAAATCTATAACTTGCCTGAAATTCCTGAATAGAATAGTTTGTAAAGGGATCAGAATAATCTCGTAAATTCCGCCTCGGTTCCACTTCTCTATATCTTCTGGCATAATCTAAAAACTCAATGAAATCGAATTCGCGGGTAAAAATATAACCCAAGGCCGAAACGTAGATGTCAAAATCAGCCATTAAATATTTAAGTAAAGGTTTTGCTTTACTTAACTTTAATTGTCATTAGGGGACGCTAATGAACCGTTATCTGACTCTGAGGGTGAAGTTTTTTAAATTTTTACTAAGGAACCGTTTAAGTAACCATTAACTGACTCTGAGTGCGGCTGTTAGAGATGTATGTGTACGAATACAGTTACACACTCATGTATTCGTTCTGACTTAGAGATGTATGTGTACGAATACTTATGAACGGGTCAGAATTCCCGGTACTTGTGAACGGGGACAGAATTCCCGGTATTTGTGAAAGCCCTTTAAGTCGACCTTCCTAGTACAACTAACTGTCCTAAACATTTAACTAATAAGTTGCAACTCACATGCCAGATTAAAATGTTACTAAAACTAAAATACGTAAATGTTTCCGCTTTGAATGTTTATTTTAGTGACCAAACTAAATACCAAGTAGTAAGTAAGAGTTGACTGTCTCGTTGGTCTTGTGGTCGCGACTGCTAAGCATGAGGTCCTGGGTTCGATTCCCGGGTCGGGCAAATTGCTATTGGGTTTTTCCATCAGGAATTTGTCAGACGCAGCCACGGAGTCTGGCTTTGTGCCCGGTTGATGGCAATAGGCTCGCCCCCTATTACATGGGGCTTAAGGCCGTCTACGCCAAGCAAAGTAGGTATTTAACGCTACCACCCTTTACGCGAAACGAGTCGTGCACACGCGTCGCCGACTTGAACCCAAAGCTGAGCGAAGTGTCACAGTATAGGTAAGCGTGTCGTGTAGGCAGTAGGACAACTTATTTTATTAAATTGTCAGCTTGATTTATTATAATAGGTAGTAATTGCGAAAACCTAACATTTAAATGTAATAAATTAATTTGAATAGATATTGTAAATGCAAATTGCTGCAAGTCGTAATTTATTCAATTACCTATTTGTGTACCAGACGGGTGGACTCGTGTTTGGAAATTCAAAAACTATAACGGAACCAAATCTGAGCCACTAACCGCCCTGTACCGAAAGTTCCGGGTGTAAACGTTAGTTTCGTGGAACGGAGAGGTGGGTTTGGAAAATACTGCACTATTATTGTAGATGGAGAAGAAATGAAACACTATTTGACTATGGTAAGACACTACAAGCAGACAATACTGGAAAAACTGAGCTGAAACTATAATCGGAAAGAACTGTTAACTATTCGGATATCGAAACGAAACTGACTGCTTGAATATCGTAAACAAAACTGACTGTTCCAATGTCGAAAACAAAACTTACTATGCGGTGCCTGCGCTGTGCTTTCATACTATTAGCAGACACACAAAAAATATTCGCGAATCCTCTAGCGGTGTGTAGTATTTGTTCGCTAGACAATCTTTTAATTCATACAAAAAGCATGAACAAAAAACATGAACAAAAAAATACAAAGGAAACTATAAACAAAAGGATAATAAATAACTCGAACGGAAGAAGGAAGTAGGTACTTTACGCTCTCGGCGTACGGTCGAAATTAAATTAACATTTCTCGATGTTTTTTATAAGTAGTTTGCGTACGCGCACCTGTGACGAGACTATTATCGAGGGAATTTGTACCTACTTACTTTTAAAACTAATAATAACAGAAAGTACTCGACAAAGAATCACAAACACGGCAATAGCGTACTTTCTCGAACGTTCTTTCTATAGACTATATAAAAACACTGTTTGAGACACTTGTCGCGAACAATTTGACTAGGTTTCTTACATTGTTTTTATCTCACGAAGAGACACATGCTTTATTTGTTGTATGTGTCACCGTAAAATTGTAAATACCGTTAGATTATAATCTATCTCGTGAGATTGTAAACTCGTTCGTTGAGGAATTCCCTCGACTGTCTATGGTCTCCATCATCAGACCAATGGCACTTACAACCCATATGGGTGCAAAGTTCTCATCAATAGAAATGAATTAAATCCAAACACAAGGTAGCTACTGTAAAACGTTGAGGAGTTCCTTTGACTGTCCTTCGTCTTTATCATCAGACCCCTAAAGATGACCACAACCCATTTAGGTGTAAAGTTCTCATCAATACAAATTAATCAAGCCCAAACACCAGGTAATTATTGTGAATCGTTGAGGAGTGCCCTCGACTGTCTTCGGGTTCCATCATCAGATCGAGTCCAGACTTTCTTTAAATAGTAGTGCTCTAAAATACTCAATGAACAAAAAAACAAACGCACTAGTCGCACTACGATGTTCAAAGGTTCCCCTCGATTTCTCTGAGATGCCATCATCAGATCCCAGTTTCATGGTCATGGTACTACTCTTGGAATATCTTCTTTCCAACAAAAAAAGAATTATCTAAATCGGTTCATAAACGACGAAGTTATCCTACGGTCAAATTGTGAAACCTCCTCCTTTTTTTAAGTCGGTTAAAAAAGACTGTACTGTTATAATTACACTACGTTCTTTAAATAAATCGTTCGATAAATCGATGGGACAGCCGTGCGCCAGCAAAAGGGACATAGGTCCTACCTCGTCAAGGCCTGGCGGGCGACTGAATCCACGTGCGCAAGCCGTTTTCTTATATAATAATTTATTATTAAAAGGATTAAATTGTTTTGAAAAAATTAACCACAAATAATTGTTCTATATGTTATTAACTTTGCTTAGATATTTTTTTTGGAAGTAAAACTTTCATATTCTCCAAGTAAAATAAGAAAAACATAAAAAAATATTCGAATTAGGCTCCTGTTCGGATTTTTTTTTCATCGAGTGAAGTTTTTGATATCATGTTTTGAACCACAAATTATCTTAGTAAATATAGTCAACTATAATATCTATTTTTTTTGGCTTTAAAAAATCACTATTTCTTTGATTACTATTGAATCAAAGTTATGTAAAATTGGGAAAATTGGGACTACCTGCCCTTAAACATAACTGGCGAAATGTGGGTGTACTATTAGGTACACCTCTGCCTAACCATTCCGGGATTACAGGCGTGATGTTATGTCACGTATGAAACTAAGTAATAACACAACAAATATTCTATTTCTATGAAAGAAAAGACGAAAATACTCAAGTTCAACGCTATCCGATCAACACGAAGAAAAATCGAATAGAAACGTCCATTCTAAAAATTTGTCACCCGAAACGCTATTCGAGAGCGTAGACGCTCACTGAATGTAATAACAAAATTTCATAATATACGGAACGACAGGTACAGGTAGTTACAAAACTGAAATCTTCGCGGAAGCACGTAACATTTTCATGGCGCTCGGTGCAAAATTTCACGAGATAACGTCACCTACATAAATGCTAAGTTTTAAGTTTTTTTTTGTGTTCCGTTTCGTTTGTCGACGATATTTGCGTAATTTGTGAACGCGACATTAGTCTTAATCGCCTAAACGCCTTATCGTTATTGTCGGGGAGATAGCGATCGGTAACTTATATGACGTATTAATTTTTGTTTTAGGAAATTTCTAACGGATGTTTTACTTAATTTGATTTTGGGTGACTTGAGACTTTTTATTAAACTGCACGATAGTAACATTGGTATTGGCTATGTTGGTTACGTGTGTAAAATGCTTCTTTGATTATTTTTATGGAAGCTCCCAAATGGCTGAATGAACTGCTTGAAAAGTAAACATCTTAGTTGTGTAGTAAGGATTTTTGGGACATTTTTCGACAAGTAATTGGTACAGGTTCTGGAGTGACGACCGCGACCCAGAAGACGTTGCGTTAGAAGGCCTTCCAAGGTGGACCGATGAACTGGTGAAGTTTGCGGGAATCCGCTGGATGCGAGGCGCACGGGACCGGTCAATGTGGCGACACTTGGGGGAGGCCTATGTCCAGCAGTGGACGTCTTTCGGCTGAAATGATGGTGATGATGAATTGGTATAGGTTACTGAATTATTAACAAAACAATCTCAGCTCAGCTCAGTTGTTAATCAACAAACTTTTAAGGTTTTGCCTCAAAATAGTACACAATATCGTGTTAATATCGTCGATACTACCTCCGAGGAAACAAAAGGTGTCGGGACCACAATGATTGAATGTTGCTCACAGAAAGTAGTTGGCAGCCACGCTTTGAGTTCAAGCACCAACTGCGGGCGCTTAATGAAAAGCCGGTTCCAAAACAGATGTCCGACCTTTTGTTTAGAGGAAAATTGTCAAGTCTTTGTTAAAAATTGAGGCGTCGCGTTGGTTGATTAGTAGATGTTAGGAGATAATTTAACAAGGATTTTTTGTTGGTCTGTTTGATCTTGATTTTTTTTTTTAATCATCAACAATACTTGATTCTCTGAAAGCAATGAAATATTACTAACCACTGGTCTTCAGTATACCAAATACCAATCAAAGCATCAACTACGTAAACTTGCACTGTCACTTACGGGATATCTTCCTTGATGTTTGCTGATGCAAGTGCCATGATCTCGGGATGACAGTCAGCCCACGACCATGGCGCTTAGAACAGCTTCAAAATATCAAGAGCTGTCAATAGTTAAAAATCACGGAAGATATGCCGTATATAAAAAAAAACAATCGGGGCAGTCTTTGGGGACTGCCGATAGAAGTGAAAACAAAACTTACACAGGCCCCGCCCCAGTCGTGGTCCCACGCATGCCTATGTGGTGCTACGCCATAGCGGATGCTACGAGTGCTACGAAGCGTGACCGCATGTTACTTCAAGTGACGATGAGTTCAATGTTTTTCCTTCACCCAAAAAAGTGCTCAACATGCCTAGAGAAGTTTTCACTACAAAAAAATCTGTAAATTACACAGTCACTGTAATTTTAGTTATAAACCGTGAACGCTTAAAACACTGATTTATAACTACTTAGTTTTACACATTAAGGCGGAATCAGCAGACCACCTACTAAGATCCTTACTCCTTCGGCCTCATTTAAATCTGATCATACACGCATACTGGCATGGTTGTAAAAGATTTAAAGCAATCTCTCATTTAAACTAAAGTATGGTTTCAGCAACAACCCACAAAAAAAAAACGCGCACTATTTTAATTTCGCCTAAGTACGATAAATACAAAGTATACTATAGTTGGTGCCTGTTAAGATGAGAATAGCGGTCATTGCCCTGTTCTTAATATCTCTTCGTACGAACCAAAACAAATAAACCATGTATCGTTTTTCATTACAAAAAATGTTGAAGATCACGATAAATGACGATTCCAGACTTGAACAAGCTTATTTTTGGTTTTCAAAGTTAAGAAGTTTAATAAATGTAGGTGGGTCAATGACCGCTATTCTCATCTTAACTGGCACCAACTATACGACCGTTCATTATCATCTTCCTGCTCTTGTCCCATGTTACTTGGGGTCGGCGCTACACGTTTTTTTCTTCCATTCTTCTATGTCAACCGCCACGTTATTCAACACTCATTTTTCTTTTATATCATTCCTCACAAAATCCACCCATCGTTTGCTTGGTCTTCCTCTCCCTCTTCATCCATCAACATTTATATGCCACGACCGTTATTTTTCCCTTTAAAAACAACAAAAAAAAACCCGCATCCCTAATCATCAAACATAACTGTGGCAATTAAATGTTTAAATAGACTGACCACAATAATTACACAGTGCGAGAAGAGCCATTATCCATAGCCTTTTTACCCTCCCGAGTCTTTAATGTTCTTCAACGAAGATATAGTTTTAATTGGAGTCGTTTCGAGGCACGCAAAGAGTCTTTTAATTAAAATTTTAACTCTTCATGTTTAAAAAGAGTATGATGGCTCGGTATCCGACGGTATTGCTGTAACTTCCGCAACGAATATTTTTCTTTATGAATTCTTTGGATTTTTCTATGTCTGGGATAAAGTGGACAAGTTATTTAAGCGTTTTTATTTTATGGGAAGTTGAATGGAATGTGACTGCTTTTTTAGAAGCACAGTTATGTAGAATGTCTTATTGAAAACGTGTGACCATTTTGATAAATAACAAATCTGTAAAATACCTATGCGAACATAAGGAGCTGTCTGTCAAGTAAATAATTTAGGTAAGTAGAAAGAAACGGTGTGATAAATAAAAAGTAATAATTTTAAAATTGTTACGATTTACCTACAAACATTGTACTTTTACACCAACCAACAACATTTGTTGTACGTACGTAACAAAGAAAAAAGCGTATGAGAGAGAAGATACACATAAACGATTCTCCCTGTATGTGTGATGCTATCCAACAACTCTTCTTCTCAGCTCCAATGATTGACGTTCAAACAAAAACTGTCATGTAAGCACTTGCACAAGTACTGCAATCTTTCCAGACATTGCAGACTTGCAGATAGTTAACTACCCACGTAAAATGCAGAAGACATTTCAGCGTAGAAGCGAGCAACTCTCAAACAACTTCTTGATTTATTATTGTCGGAAACTATTTGAGTATTTAGTCTAGTGGCTTGGGCGTCACTCTTATCAGGGTTTCAACTTTAGCAACTTTCACTATTAGTTGGTAAGCAATTACTTGCTCAACCGAAAGGAATACACAACTGGTTTGAGGGGCAATTATCATAAAACTAAAGTTGTTCGAATAGCAAATTTTATAACGAATAAGCTTATCGAGTGTGTTTGCTGAATTTTAAAATGACACAGTTTGCTAGTGGCTTTGTTTTTCGTGGTTTTGGTCCCAGCTGTCATTTGTAGATCTTTGTCAGTCGTTACAGGTATTCAGTAGCCTGAAAGTCTGACAACTAGTCTTACCAAGGGATATCGTATTACCCATTATAACTGGGTTGTGGAGGTCAGATAGACAGTCGCTCCTTGTAAAATAATGGTATTAAACTGAGTCCGGTAAGTCTGGTGTCGATCTCAAAATAGTTGGGAAAGGCTACGCAGATGAAGACTGTTTGCTGGTTTTGGACCCAAAAACTTTTTGACTCAACGACACAACTTGATTGGAATCATATTCTAGCCACTTATTTAGTGTAACGCGAGAGTACCGCATCGAAAATCGTGTTAAAACTTTTTCTAAATCAATAATTGTTTTATTTATAACAATATTATGACAATTACATTACAATTTATGTGATTATTATTTATTTTTGAGGTACCGATATTTCGACGCTGTTACAAGCACCATAATCACGGAAGATATCCCGTATGTGACATTTAGGTTAGTTAGATGAATCGTGAAAGTTTTAAACAGTGTTTATGTATAACAAAAGCAAATAGTAATTAAGATAAACGTTTAGGTACGTGCATCGCAATCCCGCCACTCTAACAGAACAATTTATCCTATAAAACGACGTCATAACACAAATTAGCAGTGTGTTTTAGCCTCGCTTAATACGCATTACGAATTTATGGTAAACCCGGATTCCCCTGGTTAGCACGCCCATAATTTTTACTACTAAACAATTTCCCGAATGAATTACGATCCTTTTAACTGACGATAATGGTGCTCGTCATAAAATGTTGCTTTACGATATCATAGGAACTCGTAAAATAAACTTTGTTTATGTATAAACAGGCTCGCTGGCCTAATTACGTTTTGTGATACTGTAACACATTATTTTCATTTCTAAAATGTTTTAAAAGTAACTTTAAACATCAGTTTTAATTAAGTTGATACGATCTTCTGACTGCGAGCGAGTTTGCTTCATTTTGGGTCTTTATTTATTTAGTGAGAGTTATGCGGGATTATTCTCGTACTGATACGGTCCGAGCAATATATTGAGTTGGAGAGTCAACATTATAACGTTACCGCATTACTTGGGAGAAGATGGTCTTGTGTCAATAATGAACTTTCATATGCTGAATTAATAATTAATTGACCACTACTCCATGAAAACTTTCAAAATGTATAGTTACTATTTTTTTTTTTTTTAATAATATATACAATTTTATACATTTTTAAATATTTTTTTTATATATTTTTTAAATGAATATTTAAAAATGTAACGAATTTGTTTCAAAATGAATAAAGGAATAGTAATAAAAAAAATAGTTCGCATAACAAGGTCAATATTAAAAAGCTAGTAACAAAAATAAACAATGATCCTTAAGCGCTAGATTTTTACAAATTCCCTGGACTCCACACTAAGTACCCTGTGTCGTGGGGTCCAGTCTCTTCCCAAGTGAAGGTAACATGTTAGCTTTAACTGCACTACTTAATTACAAAGGAAATAGAAAAATCCGGCCAAGTGCGAGTCGGACTCGCGCACGAAGGGTTCCGTACCAATTATTATAAGAAAATCACGTTTGTTGTATGGGAGCCCCCCTTAAATATTAATTTTATTCTGTTTTTAGTATTTTGTTGTTATAGTGGCAACAGAAATACATCATCTGTGAAAATTTCAACTGTCTAGCTGTCACGGTTCATGAGATACAGCCTGGTGACAGACAGACGGACAGACGGACAGACAGCGAAGTCTTAGTAATAGGGTTCCGTTTTTACCCTTTGGGTACGGAACCCTAAAAAGATAGGTAAATTAAGATAATTAAATTAACAACTAAAAACTATTGTAGTATGTTTAACAATATTTTTAAAACGAAAAATTTAAGGACAAGAGGTTTGATGTTTTTGGAAGTGTGTGTGTGCGTGTGTGGGTGGGTGAGGTGTGGTGGGTGTTAGGGTTTGTATGGCGTATATGAGTGGGTGTGGTGTGTATGGTGGGTGAGTACGTGCATTGTTGTGTTTCTCTCTTTTATTAGGGTTCCGTACCCAAAGGGTAAAAACGGAACCCTATTACTAAGACTTCGCTGTCTGTCCGTCTGTCTGTCACCAGGCTGTATCTCATGAACCGTGACAGCTAGACAGTTGAAATTTTCACAAATGATGTATTTCTGTTGCCGCTATAACAACAAATACTAAATATAGTCAATGGTACGGAACCCTTCGTGTGCGAGTCCGACTCGCACTTGGCCGGTTTTTAGGGTTCCGTACCCAAAGGGTAAAAACGGAACCCTATTACTAAGACTTCGCTGTCTGTCCGTCTGTCTGTCCGTCTGTCCGTCTGTCCGTCTGTCCGTCTGTCTGTCACCAGGCTGTATCTCATGAACCGTGACAGCTAGACAGTTGAAATTTTCACAAATGATGTATTTCTGTTGCCGCTATAACAACAAATACTAAATATAGTCAATGGTACGGAACCCTTCGTGTGCGAGTCCGACTCGCACTTGGCCGGTTTTTAGGGTTCCGTACCCAAAGGGTAAAAACGGAACCCTATTACTAAGACTTCGCTGTCTGTCCGTCTGTCTGTCACCAGGCTGTATCTCATGAACCGTGACAGCTAGACAGTTGAAATTTTCACAAATGATGTATTTCTGTTGCCGCTATAACAACAAATACTAAATATAGTCAATGGTACGGAACCCTTCGTGTGCGAGTCCGACTCGCACTTGGCCGGTTTTTAGGGTTCCGTACCCAAAGGGTAAAAACGGAACCCTATTACTAAGACTTCGCTGTCTGTCCGTCTGTCTGTCCGTCTGTCCGTCTGTCCGTCTGTCCGTCTGTCCGTCTGTCCCTCTGTCCGTCTGTCCGTCTGTCCGTCTGTCCGTCTGTCTGTCACCAGGCTGTATCTCATGAACCGTGACAGCTAGACAGTTGAAATTTTCACAGATGATGTATTTCTGTTGCCGCTATAACAACAAATAAAAACAGAATAAAATTAATATTTAAGGGGGGCTCCCATACAACAAACGTGATTTTTTTGCCGTTTTGTCTAATGTATAGATAATGGTACGGAACCCTTCGTGTGCGAGTCCGACTCACACTTGGCCGGTTTTTTATTATTAGTATTGTCAAACCCAATTTTAGATACAATATTTTTACCACATTTAAATAACTGCATATTTAGGATTGCCTCATTGTTCTAGTGAACACAGGCGCGACTGCTAAGGATGAAGTACTGGTTTCAACTATTTTAGACAATCGACACGCAAAGAAGATTGCCATTCAAAACGTGTTTAGGTATTAAATCAAGACAATTTGCAACTTCGTTAATTTAACAGCACATTACAATCTTAAAACCCTCTGCGATGACAAATTATCTAACACAGTAAAATGAGACCGATGAGTTACAGGCTGCGCCTTTTTCAAGGAGCGAAACGTAAATGTTTTGCCGAAGCAGTGGCAGGTATAATTTAATTTAATTTGGGGGAGTCGGGTTGATTATAAATTTAATTTATGTCGGCCGTGACGTCAGAGGAGGCTGCTTGTTATTCGCAGAGCGTGCAACTTATCGACTCCTTTGATGAGAGCAGACAGTGTAACAACCGTTGGTTTTAGGGTTCCGTACCTCAAAAGGTAAAAAAAGGAACCCTTATAATAATAATAAATAACAAAAATAAAATGCTTTTTATTCAGACTAAGTCCATTTAGTTAGTATACGTATATACTACTTATAGGATCACTTTCTTGCCCGTCTGTCACCACCGATTTTCACAGGAATGGGTGGACCTAGCAAGTTGAAATTTATACCAGATACTGAAATATATATTTTATAATAGGTGTATAAAAATCAACGTCCTGAATGAACACGATAAAAAGATATGGGCAAATTTAAATTTTCGCGAAAACTTGTAAGTACCAAAATTTACATTTATTTTCAACTTTTTTTATTGTGCTCATCCATGTTCCTTCATCGCCCTTTGTGTTCCGGGGCCACGGTATCTCTTTCGAATAGTCCCGCAACCCCGGCAGGCATCGATCCTTACGGACCCCTTCCTTTTTGCTGACTCTCTTTGAGGCGCGCGTGGAACACGAACGCGCCGTCGACACGGCCTGTCGTCATGAGACGGACGGACGGCGAGCTAGCCCATAGCCCACCGTCCACAGGCCCGCGCCTACGGTGGCCGGGGGCCACGTGGTGGTGGCCCCCGACGCCCGGGGCGTCTCCCGCGGCGGCCGGGACGTTGAGAGGTTCTCTCCCTCTCACGTTCCGCCACCTCCTTCTCTAGCATTACTGCTTCGCAGAAGGAGGTGACGGCGTCCCATTCCGTCTCGCTCCGGACCATGGCTTGCACCAGGGCCGGACGCCAGAGGTCGCCGCCACCGATCGCCGCTTCGAGGACACGGCGGTGCTCCGCCCACGCGGGGCACACCTCCACCGTGTGTTCCACCGTGTCCTCCGGTCGATCCTCACAATGGAAGCACCCGGGCGTTTCCTCCCGCCCGATTCGGTGCAGGAACCTCCCGAACACTCCGTGTCCGGTGAGGACCTGCGTCAGGCGGAAGGTGAGGACGCCGTGGCGTCTCTCAAGCCACTCCTCAAAGAGGGGACTTATCGCCACTATTGTGGCGTGCCCTGCACGGGGTTGCGACAGTCGCTCTCTCCATGTCGCCATGAGATCCCGCCGGAAGTCTGTCCGCTGAGCGACAATTTGTCGCTGCAGCGAAGTTTCCCCCCGGCGTAGCGCCTCCGCGCGCCATTCATGCAGGCGCGCGAGGACTATCGCCTCCAGATCCCATGGCGGCAATCCGGCAAGGAGGCTCGCCGCCTCGCGGGAAATCGTGCGGTAGCCCCGGGCCAGCCTTACGGCTACTACCTTTTGGGGCGCGTTCAGGTAATGGGCGGCACGCCGCCTCAAAGAACGCGCCCACACCGGGGCCCCGTAAAGGGCCATGGACCGCACAACTCCCGCGTAGAGCCTCCGGCAGGAGGCGTTCGGCCCCCCCAGGTTGGGCAGGAGCCGCCTGAAGGCAGCCCCAGTCCGTTCCAGTTTGGGGGCCAAACGTCGGAAGTGCTCCACGAAGTTCCACCGGCTGTCGAGGACGAGTCCTAGGTACTTCAAAGTCGACTCGACACCGATGGATACCCCTCCTACCGTGAGTAAGGATCCCGGAGGTGGCGCATTCCGAGGCCCATGAAAGCACATGGCCTCGGACTTGTGCAATGCCACCTCGAGACCCAGTTGCCGGATCCTCTCAACGACTGTCGCAACCCCGCGTGTCATCACTTCGGCCGCCGCCTCGTGCGACCTCCCCTGGGCCAGCACCAGCGTGTCGTCAGCGTAGCAAACTACGCTGACACCACTAGGGAGGTCGGCGCGCAGCACCCAGTCGTAACCGATGTTCCACAAGGACGGCCCTAGGACCGATCCCTGCGGAACACCGCACGACATCTCTCGCCGGTTCCATTCTCCGCTGCGACCGGGGTAGATGACGGTTCTGTCCGTCAGATAGTCCCCGACCACTCGACGGAGGTAGGTCGGCACCCGGTGATACCGGAGTGCCTCCCTAATGCAGCTCCAGGGCATGGAGTTGAAGGCGTTGGCGATGTCGAGAGACACCGCCAAGACAACCCCACCCCTGGAAACCGCATCCCCCGTCGTGAGGGCTCTCACGCGCATGATGGCGTCCACCGTAGAGCGCCCCTTGCGGAAACCAAACTGGTGTTCCGCAAGGTCCGGCCCAGTCCCCGCAAGGTGCTCGGCGAGGCGGTTCGCAATGACTCTTTCAAAGAGCTTGCCCACCTCGTCGAGCAGCACCACGGGCCGGTATGCGGACGGAGAGTCCGCAGGGCGCCCCGGCTTCCGGATGAGGACCAGCTTCCCCGTCTTCCAACGAAGCGGGAACCGGCCTCTCTCCAAGCATGCGCTTAGGAGCCCCTCCAGTCGGGGCCCGAGAGCCTCCGAGGCCAGGACCCAGGCTTTGCCAGGCAAGCCATCGGGTCCCGGGGCGGTATTTTTGGCACTGAGCCTGCGTACCGCCACTCTCAGGTCTACCCCAGTCACCTCCGGAGTGTCGTCGTCGTCGTCCTGATGATCCGCTTCCAGCACCGCAGGCGGCGGAGCCATAGGCGGGGGTGGGTGTTCCCCTCGCGAAGGGAACAGAGTGCTCACCACGTCCTCCACGAGCTCAGGCCGGAGACTCTGCGTCAGTGGGGGGGCCCAGGGGCGGAGTTTGTCCCGCACCAACTTGTAAGGGCGCCCCCACGGATCTCTGTCGAGAGTCCCCAGCATCTCCTCGCGGGCCAGATCCCTGGCCCGCAGGACAGCCTCGCGGAGAGCAGTCTTCGCCGCTCTGTACCCCTCATATAGCTCCGAGTCCCCTTGACCTTGAATCACGAAATTTGGCGAGAAGCAATGTCTTAGAGCACATGTAAAGGGAAACATCTGAAAACCGTAAATATGTAGTTTAATAAAAAAAAACGATTTTACTATTACAAACTTATTATTTGCGGTTGGTGCAATAGCCATTTCTAGGTTTAAAAAGTTTGTACGGAACCCTTCGGTGCGCGAGTCCGACTCACTCTTGGCCGGTTTTTTAATGAAGAACTGGTTTATTTTAATACATACGTTTTCTTGAATGTGTAAAAACGCAGGTTTTTTTATCATTACAAAGGAAGGTCTTCGAATTCAAATTAGTTTTTCATGCTTTACTTTTGGGACATATTTTAGGTATTTATAAATGATAAAATAGTTAAATTCTCACCATTATAAAGTTACAATTTACAATTGAGTATTATACTAGATTTTTTTTTGTCATAAATGGAAAGATCATATATATGTTTTATAACAAACAATTTTCAGTTTTTGTTTTCGCTCTAATTAGAAAGTTATATTAGATTAAAAATAGATTCTCGAACCCCGAACCGAAAACACGCCGACAGTTCCCGAACAAACCCGAGCGCGTTTGTGACATCAGTACGTCACAATGTTAATACTTACTCATCGTACCATACAGCTGATACAGTGTTTTTACCTAGCATCGATGATTTCTTGTTATTATTGATATTTTGTTTCTCAAATATTATGAGTGTGCGTTAATTAACAGAGTTGGATAAAAGGATCATATATTATGTTAACACCATTAAAAGTTATATCTTTAGCACGCAAGATTCTTAATTTACCCTAATTTTAATCCAAGTGCGTAAATACGGTCATCGCCATTTTGTGAGCCGAGGCTAGAAATCATAAAAAAAAATAGTTTTCGGACATCGGAGCTCTACTATGTTGAGAATTATTAACTCGTCATTTAATTATGTGACAAATTCATCCATAGTTCCATCTAAATAAGTAATAGTAATAATGAATTATAAAATCTAAAATCGAAGTTATGCGGCAATCTTGCGATTTTACATTTTTATTTTTCACATTATCACACAGACGCGTATAGATTCGATAACAAATATGACAAATATCATTCTAAATATTTTACACAACATGAAAATACCCAGATCTTAGCGTAATTTACTAACACAGGACCAATAACACGTAATATTTATTACCACTACTCAATTTGTATTTGAACCGTATGAAGTAAGCCCAACAAAAGATAACTGATGTAAATCGTTGAGGAATTCCCATAACTGTCTATGGGCTCCATCATCAGACCTGTACTGGCACTTCTCAGCAATAGAAATGAATTAATTCCAAACACAAAGTAGCTACTTTAAAACGTTGAGAAGTTCCCTTGACTGTCTTTCGTCTTCATCATCACACCCCTAATGATATTCACAACCCTTCTAGGTGGAAAGTTCTCATCAATACAAATTAATCAAGCCCAAACACCAGGTGATTGCTGTAAGTAAATCGTTGAGGAGTTCCATCGACTGCCTTTCGGCTCCATCATCAGATCGACTCCAGACCTTCATTAAATAGTAGCAAAGTAGTAGTAGTTATAGTAGTGTATAGTAGTGCTTTAAAATACTTAATGAAAAAATTAACAAACGCACTAGTCGCCACAACGATTTTAGAAGTTTCCGCTCGATTTCTCTAGGATACCATCATAATATCCTGGTTTCCTTAGCATAGTACCATTCATGAGATATCTCCTTTCCAACAAAAATCATCAAAATCGATTCATAAACGACGAAGTTATCCACGAACAAACATTAAAAAAATATATAAATATACGGTCGAATTGCGAAACCTTTTTTTGAAGTCGGTTAAAAAGGGTGGGGAAAACGTGTCTCTAATTATAATGAAATAAATGAAGTGAAAACGCTGTATTTTCTTATCGCAAAATAAATAGTAACCTAGGCCATTTTGATCGCCCACATCTCAAATGACGGGTTAAGTCCGACCTGAAATAATACTACCAATACCTTTCATTTCACCTTTCAAAGTCTAAAATAAATAAATTTAAATTACATTTTTTTTTTCCTTTTTTCTTTGTCCCGGCTAGTAACTTGGACTGCCTCTTTGATCGAGTTCTGAGCACGAGGTCCTGGGTTCGATTCTCATTTCAAAAGCATGCTCAATTTCATATTAAAAATTTCAAAGTTTCAAACCGTCACAGTATAAGAGGAAATGTCTGAAGGGGTCGCTTTGAAGGGCATGTCCTCACCATATTGATGACGTCACTTCAAAAGGTCAAGTGCGTAGTCCTTGTAACGAAGCGCTCCATAAAACCATGAATATGGAAAGTGGAAGACGTAGGTATAAGAACCGTGAGTTGCGTTCTGAAGTTCACCTTGTATGGCACAAAAATCTGAAAAATTACACATTTTTATCTTAAATGACTATTAGAAATAATAGAAAGCTCTATTCTGCGGCTCGCGCCGCGCACAAAGTTTATTTTTACCCGACTGCGGCGAAGCCCAAAAGGAGGGTTATGTGTTTGCCCTGTATGTATGTTTGTATGTATGTATGTATGTCCGTTTCTTTGTTCCCTCGTAACTCCTCAACGGATGGAGGGATTTGGATAAAATAAATGTAGTTAGATTCGTCTTGATGGCGCGAGTGTCACTGGCTACATTATAACCAAAAAACAATTAAATATCGTGGATTTGGGGTGCCATATTGAGTTCGTTTTTTTTTTTCTTCTTCTAATACCATTGTTCACGCCACCTAGCGCCTAAGCGGCGCGACCTGATGCGCTGCTGCGCTCCACCGGCGCCATCTACCAATGGAGGGAGAAACCAGCACTACGAGCTCGCGCACCCATCCGCCGCCGCGCTGAGCTGGCGCCTCTTCGTTCTCCAGTACATTCACCCCGCCTATATAAGGCTTGTTTTGTATCAAATCATTCTTTTTACCTTCTCGTCCACCCACGAAGACAGACCTCCTACGGGTCCCACCACGTCATTGTAAATTAGTCTTCAATACAAAATTGTAACCACGCAAGTCGCTTCATTTCAACAAATCCCACGGGAACGGCACCCAATCCCCAAACATTTGGTCCTACGAGACGGATTGACAAGAAACATTTGATCCTGCGATCCGGAAGAAGACTCCATGTTGCCAGGCGTTTAACGTTGTCGACCACGTTGCGACGACACCACAACTTGGACCTTCAACCAAGGAACCTGTAGACGTTACGACGACGCTGACCGAGCGCAGCGCCGATACCAGCGGACCAGCAGCCATTTCACAAGAGGGAAGAGCGTACACGTAAGAAACGGCGGTGAGGTCTGTGTTCCCGTCCCATCCGTTCTAGAATTTGTTTCGATTTGTGTTAAAGCTGTGTTTTATACGTTACAGACGCGAGTGCCAGCCACGTGGTTACGGTGATCCTTGCATGGGGTGAGTTAACCTTACACCACACCACACAAAACTCATTTAGGACGCCAAAATGTCGGTTAAGGCAGTAGATGACGTACTTTCCGAATTAAAGAAACGTAGGGGTAATATCAAGGGTCGGTTAACCCAATTTAAAAATCATGTAGATACATTTGCGGGAGCTAATTTAACCCCCTTACAAGTAGCAGAATTAACCTTACGCGTTCAAGCCGCGAGTGAAATGTACGATAAATTCGATAACGTAGAAAGCGAAATAGAATTACTCCTGCCTGAATCGGAAGTAGCCGCGAATTCGCAATACATAGAAAAATTAGAAACAATCTATTTCACAGCCATAGCAAGTGCGAATTGCCTAATAAAAAACGCGGAAACTAGCGGAGTTCCATGTGCATCAGCTGTACGGACAGATTTTCAACCACGTGTCAACATAAAGTTACCGGACATCAAATTACCTGCCTTTGACGGATCATACGATCACTGGTTGGAATTTAAGCATTCATACATTACGATGATCCATAGTCGTTCCGATTTAGATGAAATACAAAAATTTCATTATTTACGGTCAGCCCTGGGTGGAAGCGCTTTACAAGTGATAGGTGCATTGGAATTTAGTCCAGCTAATTATATTCACGCTTGGGAATTACTGGAAAACCGTTATCACAACGAGAGGTTACTCATTAATAATCATGTTAAAGCATTGCATAATATCCCAACATTAAAACATGAATCACCAACGCAGATACGAAAACTAATAGATACAATATTACGTAATCTGCGCGCTCTAAGCTCATTAAACGAACCTACAGTCAATTGGGATACATTAATAATCTATTTAGTGGTAAACAAGCTGGACCCATCCACGGAACGCGAATGGGAAAGCCACATAGGAGCCACGTGCTTAGGGTCACGCGAGAAGGTCAAACTAAGCGATTTAATCAAATTCCTTCGGAAATGTGCGGACACTTTGGAAATGATTAGCACTAACCACGTCAAAGCAAAAGAGCTACCTCACAATGATAAAAATCAAACCATAAGCGAGAAGCGTAGTTCACAACGCGTACATAGCTATTCATCTATCAAAGCAACACGCTATCATAATAACCGCAGTGACACTAGTTATAAAAGGGATTTACCCAAGTGTGTTCTGTGCGACCGAGAACACTCGTTATACACATGTATAACCTTTCTTAATATGTCCGTGAGAGATAGAATAAAAGTAGTCAACGAAAACAAGGCGTGCGCGAATTGTTTACGAACGGGTCACGCAATAAGCGAGTGCAAATTCGGGCCGTGTAAGCAATGCCAACATAAACACAATAGCTTGCTACACTTGGACGACAGGAGCAGCAGTGCGTGTGCGCGTTCCCAATCGCGTGATGAGGCAGCTCACGCACACAACCAAACAACTACATTGCATTCCAATGATTCTAGTCATACTGTCGTGTGCGACGCGGGCACAACCGAATTTAAACTCATAAATACAGTTTTACTCTCCACGGCGCTAATTGAGATAGCGGATGATAAAAACGTGTACCATACGGTTCGAGCGTTATTAGACAACGGAAGTCAAAATTGTTTTATTACGGAAAAATTAGCTAAACAAATAAATGCATTATACTTACAGTCCACTATTCAAATATCAGGTGTGGGACAGTCAGTCTCGCAATCGCATCATTCATGCGATGTCACGATACGTTCAAAAACTAGCGATTTTCATACAAAACTTCGTTGCATAATATTACCGTGCATAACTTCCAGTTTGCCAACAATAAACATCGATGACGGTCACATACGTGTACCTGAGTTTTTACAATTGGCAGACCCGACGTTCAACGTTAGTTCGGATATTGACCTGCTAATTGGCGCAGATAGATTTTGGGATCTTTTGGAAGCAGATAAAATACGTTTAGCTAGTGGTCCATTCCTACAAAATTCGAAATTAGGATGGCTATTATCTGGTCCAGTATTCGTAAGGAACCCGAAACCAACTCACGTGCATTGCCACCTCAGTCATGAAGTTGACAAACAACTGAAACTGTTTTGGGAACTCGAAAATATTACTTCATCATCATGCGTCTAACAGATCATGAACGTATTTGCGAGGAATTATTTAATTTTACAACTAAACGCGTTGAAAATGGTAGATTTTCGGTTCGTATACCGTTGAGAGAACCACCAAATACGTTAGGTGATTCTTATACGTCAGCGACGAAACGATTTCTGACCAAAACGTAAACTCGAATGTTTACTATAGTTATTTATGCAACTGTTGTATAATGAGGGGTATTACAACACGAACGTGGGTTTATCACACGAGGCGAAGCCGAGTGTGATAATAGTATCACATGAGTGTTTTAATACCTAATTATGTACAGTTGCATACTAGACTTTATCTACATCCATGGTATGAATCCTCCATATAAAAGGTTCTGAAACCATAGGATGTTGTATTGTTGTAAGAAGTCTATGTAAATTCATGGAAAGTTAATTGCTGAGTATATAATACAAACAAACCATGTATAGGTAATACTATAATTATTTACATTTTGATTGTACAATTATTAAAATGCACAAAGCTTGTATCACTAATTTTTGTAAACAACTAAGTACATAATGCAATACTAATATCGAACAAAAATGGCGGGATACGACGTGAATTCGAATTAACCTATAAGTTTTTTTTTAATTACGGCACTGTGGTAGTGAATCGCACGTGCTAGACAATGTTCTTTTTTTAAAACGAGTTGCATAATGAAATTTAGTACAACATTATAACACCCGTTTTGGTGTTATAATGGTTATTATGACACTGGCTGTTTTAACACTTCAATACCCGCAATTACAGACACAATTAAAATAACAATGCACCGTGCCTCTGGAGGCACGGCCGGGAGCATACGGGTTAATGTTGGCCATAAGCTAACTGTTTCAGATACTTTTATAGAGGATTTATAGCATGGGTGTAGATAAAAAGGGTTAGTATCATTTCGATTCTCTCATCATCATGCGTTTCCTTATAGGTGATGAAAGGATTATACGTTTCTACACTAACTCTATGCGTATACATGGTGACACAGGTCACATGTTCAAGTTAGCAAACAATTAGTCACACGTTGTTTTCGATGCTAGTGCAATCACTAAGCTCGACTTAATTCATTTAATTAATCGTTATTCGTAATTGTTAATCGTTAATAATAATTATATACGTTGCATTTCAATACATTTTATACGAATAATTATATAATAAATAAATTTAATTCTCAAACATTTAATATTATACGAAAAAATTGTGCGTCCTATTTACATAATCGTTTACATTATTTCGATTAAGTCAGAAGCGATAATTCCGACACATATAGCTTACCAGAGGTGAAACACAAGCAAACCTGCTTACCCTCTTTTCAATACGAGGATATAATTAAGTTCGAGAAATATGCGTCATTCACTAAAATCATACGAATAGGTGCTTACGTACTTAGATTCATTCATAATTTACGCATCAAGTCAGCTGATCCAAGCGGCCGGCAAACCAGGTTTGTTATCAGTAAGCGAACTCAGCTCCTCGCAAAGAATGCTAATTAGACTCGTACAAAGGCATTCCTTTCCGGACATTTTAAATAACTTAGTACGTAATATTCCTATTCTACGAAACTGTAAACAATATAATAAAGTTTCTAGTCTTAATGTTTTTATAGATGAACATAGAATAATTCGGGTTGGCGGGAGACTAGATAATGCGTCTAGTTTTACCTACGACAAGAAACATCCAGTTTTATTGTGTAGTCGGCATCCATTTACTATTAGTTTATTTAGATTCGAACATGTACGTTTATTACATGCCGGGCCTCAACTTTTACTAGCTACCGTGCGCGAGTGTTGGTGGCCATTGAACGCTAGAAATCTAGCTCGAAAGATAGTACACGAATGTGTGACGTGCACACGTATACGGGGTAAGACGTTATCACCCATTATGGGTAACTTACCTCCCGAGCGTCTGGACCCAGGCTACCCGTTTATGCGAACCGGTGTAGATTATGCGGGGCCAGTCTTCATATTATCTAGAAAAGGCAGAGGTTCTAGATTGACTAAAGCCTACATCTGTCTCTTTATTTGTTTAACGACCCGAGCAATGCACTTGGAACTCGTAACTAGTCTTTCTACAGATGACTACATCCTAGCATTAAAACGTTTTATTAGTAGGCGAGGTAAGCCTTGCACTATCGCTTCCGATCACAACATCGAATTTCGTTTCATTCTTCCTTAATCTCCACATTTTGGCGGCCTGTGGGAGAGTGGGGTACAGTCATGCAAGTATCACCTGAGGCTATAGTGGGCCAAGCGTTTAACGTGCGTAGAATTTTCCACAGCTTTGACACAGATCGAAGCTGTTCTTAAATTCCCGTCCGATTTCACCCATTTTCCTCAGACCCTTCTTACCTTACTCCTCTCACTCCCTTCCATTTCTTCATTGGCCGACCGTTGACGTTGCCACCTCTGAGAGATGTTACAGACCAGCCACCTTCGAGATTGACACGCTACCAACGCGTTGAGCAGCTACGGCAGCACTTCTGGCGGCGCTGGTCTACTGAGTACGTGTCGGAGATGCAACTACGAACCAAGTGGAAGACCAGGCAGGAAGACATCAAGCTGGGGAGTCTCGTCCTCATTAAGGACGACCAGTTGCCACCGTTAAAGTGGCGACTAGGTCGCATTCTCCATATATTTCCAGGGAGAGATGGCGTGGCTCGAGTGGCTGACATCCGAACAGCTGCCGGGACGATCAGGCGGGCCTTCTCGAAGATCTGCCCGCTGCCACCACAGCCTGTGGGTGGCGACGCCTGACTCCATGCTGGACACCATCTTGGAAGCAATCCTCCCAGGGCCGGGGGGATGTTCACGCCACCTAGCGCCTAAGCGGCGCGACCTGATGCGCTGCTGCGCTCCACCGGCGCCATCTACCAATGGAGGAAGAAACCAGCACTACGAGCTCGCGCACCCATACGCCGCCGCGCTGAGCTGGCGCCTCTTTGTTCTCCAGTTCATTCATCCCGCCTATATAAGGCTTGTTTTGTATCAAATCATTCTTTTTACCTTCTCGTCCACCCACGAAGACAGACCTCCTACGGGTCCCACCACGTAATTGTAAATTAGTCTTCAATACAAAATTGTAACCACGCAAGTCGCTTCATTTCAACAAATCCCACGGGAACGGCACCCAAACTCCAAACAACCATCGAGTGGGGTATCAAAATGAAGGGTTTTAAAAATATGTTTGAATGTAATTTGAAATGGCAAATCCATATATTATTTATAAAATGGTAAACTGACTGACTGACTGGGTGATATATCAACGCACAGCTCACACCGCTGGGTCTACTGATTCGTAGGTTCCTTATGTGGTCTAGAAGTGCACTGACAAAGGATTTTTCAAAATTCAACCCTTAGAGGGTTAAACGGGGTTCTAAAGTTTGTTTGGGGATACAAGAATAGTTAGACTATTTTATTCGAAACTTCACAAGAGTGCTACTATTGGTAAATAAGTAGAAACAGGTTTCAGGTTTTCTCAGAATTCAACCCCTAAGAGGGGGAAATGGGGTGACAAAGTCTGAAAACCAACATGGTTATTGTTTGTATGGTGTATTGGGTCGGGTGTATTACAAAAACAACGATTTTAAAATTTAATGTGGCGGACCTGAAATACCATCATCCCCTGTAACGTTGGGGAGCGATGGGGTTGAAATGTCTAAAAATCAATATGTGTGTCGATGTCCAGATTATCAGGGGTACTGAATACGAATATGGCATTTATTTTGAGATCCAGAAGATGGCGGACTCGATTTTAATACAGGGTTATTGTTGATTTATTGTGATGATTGTGATAACGATGATGATTGTGATAACGATGATGATGATTGTGATAACGATGATGATGATTGTGATAACGATGATGATGATTGTGATAATGATGATGATGATAGTGATAACGATGATTATGATTGTGATAACGATGATGGTGATTGTGATAACGATGATGGTTATTGTGATAGTGATTGTGATAGTGATTGCGATAGTGATTGTGATAATGATGGTGATGGTGATTGTGATAGTGATGGTGATTGTGGTTGTGATAGTGATGGCGATTGTGATCATGATGTTTGTGATTATGAAAATGATTGAGATTACGATGATAATTATTGTGATGACGAGGACGGAGATTGTGATGATGATGATTGTGATTACGATGATAATGATTGTTAAAATGATGATAATGATTGTGATAGTGATAGTGATTGTGATCGAGATTGTGATTGTGATTTTGTTGGTGATTGTGATGGTGATTGTGATTGTGATGGTGATGGTGATTGTGATGGTGATTGTGATGGTGATTTTGATGGTGATTGTGATTGTGATTGTGATGGTGATTGTGATGGTGATTGTGATGGTGATTGTGATGGTGATTGTGATGGTGATTGTGATGGTGATTGTGATGGTGATTGCGATGGTGATGGTGATTGTGATTGTGATTGTGATTACGATTGTGATGGTGATTGTGATGGTGATTGTGATGGTGATTGTGATAACGATGATGGTGATTGTGATAGTGATTTTGATGGTAATTGTGATGGTGATGGTGATTGTGATAGTGATTTTGATGGTAATTGTGATGGTGACTGTGATAGTGATTTTGATGGTAATTGTGATGATGATAGTGACGGTGATTGTGATGGTGATAGCGATGGTGATGGGGATTGTGATGGTGATGATGATTGTGATGGTGATTGTGATGATGATTGTGATAATGATTGTGATAATTATGGTGATTGTGATTGTGATTGTGATGGTGATTGTGATGGTGATTGTGATGGTGATGGTGATTGTGATAGTGATTTTGATGGTAATTGTGATGGTGACTGTGATAGTGATTTTGATGGTAATTGTGATGATGATAGTGACGGTGATTGTGATGGTGATAGCGATGGTGATGGGGATTGTGATGGTGATGATGATTGTGATGGTGATTGTGATGATGATTGTGATAATGATTGTGATAATTATGGTGATTGTGATTGTGATTGTGATTGTGATGGTGATTGTGATGGTGATTGTGATGGTGATTGTGATGGTGATTGTGATGGTGATTGTGATGGTGATTGTGATGGTGATTGTGATAACGATGATGGTGATTGTGATAGTGATTTTGATGGTAATTGTGATGGTGATGGTGATTGTGATAGTGATTTTGATGGTAATTGTGATGGTGATGGTGATTGTGATAGTGATTTTGATGGTAATTGTGATGATGATGGTGATTGTGATAGTGACGGTGATTGTGATGGTGATAGCGATGGTGATGGGGATTGTGATGGTGATGATGATTGTGATGGTGATTGTGATGATGATTGTGATAATGATTGTGATAATTATGGTGGTTGTGATAGTGATGGTGATTGTGGTTGTGATAGTGATGGCGATTGTGATCATGATGTTTGTGATTATAAAAATGATTGAGATTACGATGATAATTATTGTGATGACGAGGATGGAGATTGTGATGATGATGATTGTGATTACGATGATAATGATTGTTAAAATGATGATAATGATTGTGATAGTGATAGTGATTGTGATCGAGATTGTGATGGTTATTTTGATGGTGATTGTGATGGTGATGGTGATTGTGATGGTGATTGTGATGGTGATTTTAATGGTGATTTTGATGGTGATTGTGATGGTGATTGTGATGGTGATTGTGATGGTGATTGTGATGGTGATTGTGATGGTGATTGTGATGGTGATGGTGATTGTGATTGTGATTGTGACTGTGATGGTGATTGTGATTGTGATGGTGATTGTGATGGTGATAGTGATAACGATGATGGTGATTGTGATAGTGATTTTAACCCGTATGCTCCCGGCCGTGCCTCCAGAGGCACAGTGCATTGTTATTTTAATTGTGTCTGTAATTGCGGGTATTGAAGTGTTAATGGTAATTGTGATGGTGATGGTGATTGTGCTAGTGATTTTGATGGTAATTGTGATGGTGATGGTGATTGTGATAGTGATAGTGATTTTGATTGTGATTGTGATTGTGATGGTGATTGTGATGGTGATTGTGATGGTGATTGTGATGGTGATTGTGATAACGATGATGGTGATTGTGATAGTGATTTTGATGGTAATTGTGATGGTGATGGTGTTAGTGCTAGTGATTTTGATGGTAATTGTGATGGTGATTGTGATAGTGATTTTGATGGTAATTGTGATGGTGATGGTGTTTGTGATAGTGACGGTGATTGTGATGGTGATAGCGTTGGTGATGGGGATTGTGATGGTGATGATAATTGTGATGGTGATTGTGATGATGATTGTGATAATGTGATAATGTTAGTGACTGTGATTGTGATCGTGATTGTGATAATGATGGTGGTTTTGATAGTGATGGTGATTGTGATAATGATTGTGATAATGATGGTGGTTGTGATAGTGATGGTGATTGTGATGATAATAATAAATTGTGATGATTATGAAATTTGGCACATAGATAGTTTATAACCTGGATTAACATGTAGGACACCCTTAAGTATGATTCAGTGGGACAGTTACCGAACTGCACGCGGGCGAAGCCGCGGGCAACAGCTAGTGTATATACAGGGTGGAATTTTGTAATGCCACCTGGAGGGAAAGTACTCTTAATACCGGAGATAGCAAATGTTACTCAAAGGAAACATTCCTTCATTTTTAAAAAGAAATTAATCTGCATTCAAAGATTTTGAAAATTCGCGTCCCACAGTCGGGAATCGAACCGTCTAAATTCCAAAAAAATAACACCCTGTACTTTTATGGCACCAATCGATAGGGTCAATCATAAGGATCAAATCCCTCTAACAAACATGATAAATTAAATGAAAGGAAAGCCATGAAATCTTAAGTTATAAATTCAATGGGATAAATTCAATAGGTACGATAAAACACTAATAAAATGATGGACCTTTACAATTGAAGAGAATAAGATTGCAGAAGAAGATTTTGCATGTGTTTGTTTGTGCAGATTGCAATATTCCTATGTAAATAGTTCTTCGTCATTTTAATTAATAAATGTCGTCAAAAGAGAATTGTTTACTATGTTCGTAATTGGATGGACCTTTGACTAAAAGTGTTTTATCTTATCCCATTGAATTTATAAGTTAAGATTTCATAGTTTCATTTTCATTTAATTTATCGTATTTGTTAGAGGGATTTGATCTTTATGATTTACCCTATCGATTGGTGCCATAAAAGTACAGGGTGTTATTTTTTTGGAATTTAGACGGTTCGATTCCCGAGTGTGGCACGCGAATTTTCAAAATCTTTGAATGCAGATTAATTTATTTTTAAAAATGAAGGAATGTTTCCTTTGAGTAAAATTTGCTATCTCCGGTATTAAGAGTACTTTCCCTCCAGGTGGCATTACAAAATTCCACCCTGTATATTTAAATATGTTACGGCTAATACCCGAAGTGCGGCTACACCTAGTTTTAGCCGGTTAAAACTAGGTGCAGCCGGCCACATGCGGTTAAACCTAGGTGTATCCTCTCATCTTCTGTTAGAACTAGGTTTAGCCTTCATCATAGCGGCTAGAACTAGGTGCAGCCACACACCGGTGGTTAAACTTAGGTGTATCCTATTTATCATCGCCTGGAACTAGGTTTTCAGTTCAGTAATGAGGTGGTTGATGACAAACTAGTTTTGCCTAGGCTGACTTGGGCACCCCGAAACAGATAGATTAGATTTATTCCCAAATTCACAATTTGTTTCCAAACGCCTGCTAAACGAATAGTTAGCTACCATGTAATTTACAAATGACGCTCGCGGGAGTACATTTAAAGTTACAATTTCACAGGTAATGACCTTTTAATACCACCCTAGTTGCAGGTATAACTCTCAACCCATGTTTTGTTAAATTATGCCATTACATCGCTACATTTATCATTAGTGAAAATTATGTTTCAGTATTATTATGCATCTATATACGCGTGCATCTATGCATCCAACGCGGCTTCGCCCGCGAATTTTAAGTTAGTTGTATTTTGCCTATAATCTTCGCGTAAGTGTAAGCAATAAAATGACGAAGTTTATTTGCAATCGGATGAGAGGTATGGCAGCGCACAAGATACGAACAAACAAACATTATTATTTTTATTAGGTAGGGTTTGTATGAACCAATGCGCTAACAAAATAAATATAAAGAATGTAATATAGCTATAGTTTATTTTTAATATCATGATTTAAATGGTTGTTATTATGCAGTATGAAGGACAAGTCAAGAAGCCAAATCAGAGGCCCATGGGGGGTTTACCTTTAAGTATGGACGTCAAATATTTTTAACACTAGTGCGGACGTGGAGCCTCTCAGACTATTATATTCACATACAACTTTTTTCGAGAAACTGATTCCGAACCGCGTCGAAACCCTATCTATATCTGAATATAGATCTCTAATAAGACAAAAACAGGTATTTGTAATCAACTTTCTTTATCATAGTTATAAGAAATATGAAAATTTAACAGTCATGCCACTTCTCCAGAATTTTCTGGCTTATCATTAAAAGTTACTAAATCTAACACTAGAACAAAAAATAAACTTATTTATCCACTATTTTAATATGTGAACGTAAGAAAAAACGTAAAAGCTCCTTCTGGCAACAAAAACAAAAAATTCTGACAGCAGTCATACATAACATATGAAAATTACTGGCAGTCAGCGCATTCAGGACGAGAACATTGCAGGCACACAGGCTTGCTGCCACCCACACAAACATAAGTGGTCATTCTATGCTTTTTCGCGGGACATATTCTACATGCTCTTCTAGTTCTTTAACTGACTGGTGCTGTCTCTGGACATCTTCAGTAACCATATCTTTATCCATCGTCTGACTGATCCGAAGCCAAAAATATAGAATTTAATTAATCTTCGAAAGATGGATCATTTAATCGTAGGTTTTTTTTCTGAGGCTCTTTTGAACTAAAACCACTTGATCTACTATTTTCTACAATTTTTCATTACAAAAATCTAAAATAAATACAAAAACGAACAAAATATTTTATATGGTATCAGTGGACGTGGAGCCTGACAGGCTCCAGCCAATATTTCAATGAATATTACTCACGTTCTATGCATCCAGAGACTCAATTTCCTCCCTCATTGTCTTTTTTGCTACAAGAAATGAAGCTACTGAGACACTAAGGTGCGGGTAACGTGGGGAAGTGTGTATAACCAAGAACTTGAGAACCGCGCGGAGCCTGTGAGACTCCACGTCCATACTTAAAGGTTAAAAACTCTGACACTAGGTTAGGCACTAACCACACGATAAAGAAGAAAGGTGAAGGTATTTTTTGTTATCGACTGCGAGCTGCTACGAGACGTACTACGGCGTAGCTTACAATTTGCTACGATGTCGTAGCTATAATGTTATGTTAGAGATGTTTGCCTTGTAAAGGTATCCACTAAACACACAACAAAACTTTTTTCATCAGTATAAACTGTACAGTTACAAATACACAATAAGTATGAGATAACCCATCAACCTAAAGTCGGCACAAAAATTACCTACGAAAAATACTCGTACAATATCTTCATATATTAATAATATGCACCCAAATAAATTCCCAGAAAGAATTGCATCACGGAAAAGTTATGTTAAGGAATAGTCGTAGCCAAAATTCTAACCGTACTTACATATAAGTAAATGTGGGTGGAATAAATCTCTAAAACGTTTGGCAAATACACACGAGCTCGTTCATAGAGAGACTTTAATCACGATAATGTCTACATGTAGGTGCATTAGAAAAATTGCTTGTATCAATAGCTCTTGAGCAGAATTGCAATGTGGAACTTTGAATGTACATTTTGTGTTTCAGTGTCAATGTTTCATACGTAGTTATGTAGCTTTAAATTTTATGTAGGTAAGTACATTTGCCAGCGCGTCAAGTTACTACAAACTGTCAAATATTCACATTCAATTTTGAACTTAACCAACAACATTTTATGATATAAAATAATTTGGAGAATATTGTCAGTTTGTGGTAAGCACATCAAGCTGGTGACTATATGTACGGCATTTGTAGATAGTGTTTGGCAAAAGTCTCCTTCATTGTATAATGGGCGCAGATATAAAAGTTGCAAGATATCAGTCAAAAGACGTTCAGTCCTCGATAAAGGACTCCCAAAGCGTCGCCGTGTCGATCGGTTCTATACTTGACGCATCCTGCTGATTCTCGTGGGCTTTATAGACCCTACATTTTAATGTTTACGACACAAAAAAATACACGCATTCATAGATTCCCCAAACGCATTTTCCTAACTTTGAAGTCCAATGTGATTATAAATCTGTCCAATAAATGTCCAATGTCCATTATATTATGCTTCACATTCGAGACATTCGAGGATAGAATCATAAATTGTTACTACTATTATAGCCTGGGCAATGAATGATTGTGGTTGGAAAAGTTGAAAGCAGAAAATCTGACTTATGAACTTTGTTTGGACTAGTTAGAAGATAAACATTAAAAGTCCTGACCCCTCCGAGGTGAGCCCGAGGGGGGGGGGGGGGGGGGGGCAAAGAAGGTCCCGTTTTTTGCTTATATCTCGAAAACGATTCGTCGTATAAAATTTTGTTGTACTACATAATAAAATTCTCTTCAACTTTGCTTTTCAAATTTTTTATCTATCTCTTAACGTTGAATTGGTATGAGCTCCGAAAAACGAACAATTTTTAAAAATTTGTCCAATTCTCTGTCCCGTTCGTTGTTTTTGGTTTGCATCTCGAAAACGGTGTGTCGCACGAATACTTGTTGTACTACACAATGAAATCTGATAAAATTCTCTACAACTTTGCTAAATTTTTTTTTTTTTTTTTTTAAATATTGGAGATAGATAAAAAGTGTGACAAACAAAGTTGTAGAGAATTTTATGAGGTTTTATTATGTAGTACAACAAAATTTTATACGATGCATCGTTTTCGAGATATAAGCAAAAAACCAAAAAACGGGACCTTCTTTGCCCCCCCCCTCGGGCTCACCTCGGAGGGGTCAGGACTTTTAATATGTTTATCTTCTAACTAGTCCAAACGAAGTTCATAAGTCAGATTTTCTGCTTTCGACTTTTCCAACCACATACCCCTTTTGAGCACTCATTTACCAGACTATTAGTAACAATTTATTGATTTTTTTTTTTTTTTTTTGACGACCCGATTGGCGCAGCGGTAGTCAGGCTGCCTTACGTTCTAAGGGTCCCGGGTTTGAATCCCGGTCGGAGAAAAATGTTTGTGTGATGAGCATGGACATTTGTTTCCGAGTCATGGATGTTTATTATGTATAATAAGTATGTATTTACAAACAAAAAGTATCTATGTAGTATATCAACTATCTGGTGTTCACGATACAAGCCTCGTTGCTTAGTGTGGCACTAGATGGCGCTGTGTGTAATGTCCAGCAATATTTATTATTTATTATTATTAATTTATGATTCTATACTCGAATGTGTCTGACTTAATCAAACTAGGACTTGCAACACCAAAACTTGCATTGCTAGAACTTGCAATGCTAGAACTTGCAACACTAGAACTTGCAACACTAGAACTTGCAATGCTACAACTTGCAACACTAGAACTTGCAATGCTAGAACTTGCAACACTAGAACTTGCAATGCTAGAACTTGCAACACTAGAACTTGCAATGCTAGACTTGCAACACTAGAACTTGCAACACTAGTGCTTGTAAGCATTAGAACTAGTAACGCAAATAAATGACAAACCACCAATGCTGACCAAACATTAGGCGGCACAATAAGTATGTGACAATGCCGATAATAAAACCCGTTACAACGAAAATCCTTTGAAACTCAATGTGGGCTATCCACTGAGTGCCGTGGGCTTACCATAAATAACGTTTAGTGCTACCGAGAGGTGTTCAAATTGCTTCCACGTGATATATCCCACAGTCCAAGTACGTTTAGCCGTATTGAATTTTTAAGCAAAGATGCCCCGTTGCCCCCGTTACGTGGCGGTAGCTTTTTGTGACGGTAGTAAAGCAAAGCTTTTTAAATTGAGATAGGTCAGGTTCGTGTAGGTGTTTCTGAAATTTCGTGTTCTTATCTAATGTGGAGGGTTGGAATGTGTTTTGGGGACACGGTAGGTATTTTTGTGGGACTGGTTCAATGTCATTATATTTCACACGCCATCTGCCGGTGATGGCGATCACAATTTGTTTGGTGGTCTTAGATACCATGCTTTTAAAATAAGAGAATAGTGATATCAAAACGTTAAAGGAAAACATCGTGATATTATGTCCTAGAATAAAAAAATCGATGGTCTGTGACATTCACCAACCCGCTCTGTGCCCGCGTGAGCCAAGGGAGTGGAGACCTGAATCCCAGAATTGGGAGTGTTGTAGGCTGATTATAAGCGTAACGTTAATTGGGAAATATAACTGCATGACCATGACGCTTTAGCTCAATAACACAGACAATCCTCGCCAATCTCACACTTCATTTAAATCTTGGAAGCTTTCTAAATATACAAAAGGCAATAAACAAATCTCAACTAACGAATTCTCTTAAAATTCACGCTAGAGACAGTCTAAACAACAAATCTCACAGTTAATTTAAATTCCATCAATTCTCAGATTTAATTAAATTAAATAAAACAAAACAACTAGACTGAAATGAATTCTAGTTTTAATTGTAGGTATTCAATTGTCTGCGTACCTTTAATTTAGGGCGGCACGAATTTATAATTGCAAATTAAATTCTGACTGACACAAAAGATATTTTTGAAGTTAAAAGAACTCAAAAACAGCCCTTTATTTTGATTTGTCTCTTTGTTCTGGTAAATGAAAAGCCATTCTGTTGATGACTATCTTACACCCGGTATAATGGCGCGCCTCTCCTGAAATGATAAGTCGTTATCATTTTTTAAATGTTTTAACAAAAAGCCGTGGCTTAATTAGTGCGAAAATTTTAGATATGGCTTAAATGTCTGCGGTTGTGTTTAAGGAAAAGAGAATACTTATGCAGAAATTAAAAGCCGCGTTATGAGCATGCATATAAATTAATCATAAAGTTAAATAATCATTATTCACTTATTGTAATGTGATATTATGTTTATTTTGCAAGTAGGTTTTTACCAAACACTTTCACACGTATTTTTTTTAAACTAGATGGGGCCGGTGTTTCGTACCTGACTACTCTGAAAAGAAACAGTCAAAAAAAAACTTAGAGGTCATAGTCTGTTTTGAATTCCAGACATAATCTTGCTCAATTCACATGAGGACTATGCAGGTTAGTGTCTGAAATGGTCTTTTGAAGAAAGAACCGCACAGATTTGAGTGGACCTGTCCAGTCAGTGCAAGCATTTGTCAGTTATCGTGTAGCTCGACTTATAGCTCAATGAAACGACAAAGAATACCAAAGAAAGGACACAAAAATGTATGCTTGCATAAACATACAGGTTTTTATATTTTCATGCACCTGTTTCTTTGTATGTGAGTGTATACAATAGGTATGGGACTATTTGACTGAGGATTTTCCTAAATAGCAGCCGAGCTAGTAAAAAATCCTTAAAAACAGAACAATCATAAAAACAGAGAAATCTAAAAATATACACCAAAAAGACAATTAGAACGTTTCACTTTTTCTTAACAAAACAACTTAAACTTAATGAAAGCTCTAAAGCAAAGCAAAGTTAAGTTACCAACAGTATTACGTCTTCCTAAATAAAGATAATCTCCTAAAAGTAATCACCAAATGGATACCGAAGGGAACGCGGAACTCTAATTTTACACAGCGGGTTCGATCAGCTCATCCGCTTAGATAGGGAAACTTGGCTGCCGTAACAATTCGTCCGGCAACATTAGTCAAACTCGACTTAATACTGCCCGAAATAGACTTAATGTAATCCCCTGAAATAATAATGAATTAGATTGATAGAGATGAGCTGCTCCACGCGGAATTGATGCCTTTTCTATCGTCAAGCAAAGCGACGTCTAGTTCTTTGTTTCTAGTTAGGTAGTACTAAGATGTTTTTTTTGGGACAAGCGCGCCACACTATTCCCAAACCACTGTAGCTCCTGAAAGCCAGAACCAACAGTGTCGACCACCAGAAAAGCGCTGAGACTATGAAGTTCGACGAAGTCTCAGAGAATGAATTTAACTGTCTTTGATCCCGCAACGAAATTAATCAGAAAAGTGTAGTGGAGGAGTAGAAAAAAAACGTAATTTCCACTTAATACTAATGTGGTGACAGCCACTCAGATCAGTCTTCAGGATAAGCTGTGTTTGCCTGGATTGGGCCGTGCCTTGGAAAGCACGTTAAGCCGTTAGTCCCGGTTATCTATAGGTTAGATGACAAAAAAATATAATTAGTCCGTTCGACAGATTATCAAAAAATATTTGAACGTATTTTTTCTTTTGTTATGTAAATCAAAATTGACGCATATACGACGCTTTAAAAAAATCTCAACATGTCACGCCGTGGTACAATTTTTTGTGCGTTCTGACGTCACGAGCCCCCACTCCCGAGTTTTGATGCGTTTTATCTTTGACAATATTCATTAATTTACAAAAAACATAAAATACGTGTCCATTATTTTCCAATACTCTAACTGACAGACTAAATAGATTTGCAATTTATTGATAATGGAAACTAGCCTGTTGTAGATCTTTGACAGTCGTTACAGTTGGTCAGTGACCCGAAAGTCTGACAACCAGTCTTGCCAAGGGGTATATTATTACCCAGTACCCAGTACTGACTGGGTTGTGGAGGTTAGATAGGCAGTGGCTAGATGTAAAATACTGGTATTCATCTGCAGCCGGTTAGACTAGAAGCCGACCCCAAAATAGTTGGGAAAAGGCTAGGCAGATGATGATGTGAGTATCTGTCAAAGTCGAGTGTTCGCAGCCAGCTCGTTATCAGTCCTGTCCATATTACTTACTTAGTTTGACTGAGCCTTTAGGCAAGTTAAAAATTAACTAATTAAGTCCTAATTAAGTCCTAATTAAGTCCTAATTAAGTCCTAATTAAGTCCTAATTAAGTCCTAATTAAGTCCTAATTAAGTCCTAATTAAGTCCTAATTAAGTCCTAATTAAGTCCTAATTAAGTCCTAATTAAGTCCTAATTAAGTCCTAATTAAGTCTTAATTAAATCTATCAATATGGCCAAAAATTTGTAAACAAAATCAAAACATTACGCATTACACAGAAACCTTTACCAGAACTTACAAGTAATAAAAATTCTAGACGGATTTCTAGGATATAGTCGACAATTTATATACCCTGTAGTGTCAGTCTCGCATTAAGCACTACAAAATAGATTGAATTTTCGGCTTATGGTAACAACGTATATATTCTCAAGCGACTTAAAATAAATCCTAGATGCGATCGCGAAATAGATATCAGAGGAGACAACGTTTGTGCTACATTGAGGAACGGATTCTGGGGTATAATTTATTTATATTTTGTTCAGAGCAGAAATTTGCCATAATAGGAATTACTTTAATGATAATAGAATTTCTTATCCTCCTTTAGGGTATGAACATAATGATGTGTTATAAACGGAGCTGGGAGCTTTAAGTTATTTCCACTATACAAGAAGCATGAATGAATTTTCTTACATAGATATAAAAAATAGGACTAAGCGAGAGGAGACCCAGGAAAGTATTTCCTAAACCAGCAATTTGTGTTATCGTTGTGATCATTGCTGTACCTACTTGGTTAATAGTTAACGTTAAGTTATTTTGTATTGAAATGCCTCGTTGGTTTAGCAGCAAGCAAGTGCGACTGAGGCAAAAAGCATAATAAGCTAGCATGAGGTCCTCGGTTCGATTCCCAGGTTGGGTTAAAGGTTGGTAAAGTGATATTGGGTTTTTCCATCACGAATTTCTCAGTAACAGCCCCATAGAGTCTAACGCGCTCGGTTGATAGGATGATACATAAACATAACTAGCGAAATGTGGGTGTATTAAGAGCACATCCTCTGCCTCACTCTTCGGGGATTACAGACGTGATGTTATGTTATTTTTCATCCCATCTATTCGAAAAGGACGACTTGGTTCGCCTTTAAGTGCACCCAAAGGTGGTGTTTTCTATAAGAAACTTTTAGCGGGCAGTAATGAGTTTTTAATCCTCTTTATAGATGTTCCAAATTCAAAAAGTGCGCCGCAAAGATAATTGCGGCGCACTTTTTGAATTTGGAACATCTTAGTGTTCAGCGCCGAATGAAATCGAACGCAAATATTGTTTGAATAAAGACTGGCTGGTACGACGGCCCAGTCGCGCCGCCGCCGCCGGCCGCCGCGCTGACTGAATAAAAAAAAGAAATCAAATTAAAAACGTGCGAACTACAGACCGCGTTTTCGTCAATTTTCATGAATTGTTAGAAATTCATGGTTTTGTTTTGAAAGATGAGTTCTTCAAGTGACAGTGAATAAAAAACACGATAAAGTAAAAAATACTTTAGATCTTCAGAAGTCGGTGACCTTTGTTTGATTCATTTAGTTTTTTTTTGTCACCGACTTCTGAAGCTAAAGTTATTTTTGACGTTTTTGTGTTTTGTGAAGTCGGTTTTATTTTTTGCAAAAAAGTTTTTTTATTTTTCCATTTTTAGTTGTAATATCCTATCCAAATATTAGATATGCATTTATTTTACATGTTGAAATTAGACCACACGACTGAAGTAAAAATGTTCATAAAATGAAAACTACTGGGCCAAACTATGTTACATTTTTATTGGACCAAATGGCAACTATTCCGCATCAAACTAAAGAATAATCACGTCAATCGGCTCATAAATATCAGCGTAATCGGTGTAAATACATAAAAAAACAGTCGAATTACCTCCTTCTTTTTGAAGTCGGTTAAAATTATGAGGCGCCTTTTATTTTTTTTTATTTTTTTTGACGACCCGAATGGCGCAGCGGTAGTGAAGCTGCCTTACGTTCTTAGGGTCCCGGGTTCGAATCCCGGTCGGAGCAAATGTTTGTGTGATGAGCATGGCCATTTGTTTCCGAGTCATGGATGTTTATATGTATAATAAGTATGTATTTACAAACAAAAAGTATATATGTAGTATATCAACTATCTGGTGTCCACGACACAAGCCTCGTTGCTTAGTGTGGCACTAGGTGGCGCTGTGTGTAATGTCCAGCAATATTTATTTATTTATTTTTATTATTTTCTCATAGTGGGTGATGAAAAGTAGAGTGTATCACTCGGGCGCAAAATATGTTTTTGGCTTGGGCGACGTACTTTGAATCCCTCGCTACGTTCAGGGTTCTATTAAAGAATCCCTCGCTACGCTCGGGATTCTACTCTAGAATCCCTCACTTCGCTCTGGATTCAAAAAAGCGCCCTCGCCGTAAAAATATTATTTTGCTCCCTTATGATACAATCTACTATTGTTTTAACATTTTGTAGGCTCATGTTTGACCATATACCAAGCTAAAGATTTTTTAAAACAACTCACGAAAGAAGTAAGCTTTATTTTTATAACATCATCATCTGCCTAGCCTTTTCCCAACTGTGTTGGGGTCGGCTTCCAGTTTTACCGGATGCAGCTGAATACCAGTATTTTACATGGAGCGACTGCCTATCTGACCTCCACAACCCAGTTAGTACCGGGTTATACGATACCCCTTGGTAAGACTGGTTGTCAGACTTTTTGGGCCTCTGACTACCTAACGACTGTCAAAGATCTACAAATGACAGCCGGCACCAACGGCTTAACGTGCTTTCCGAGGCACGGAGGAAACAACACATCCTCCATAAAATTCTCTTATAGAAACTATGAGATTCAGCAAGCATATTCCTCACATACATCATGTAGCGAACACTACATTCAACAGGCGCATCTCAAATTCAAATCCCTCATCCACCAAGGCGTTTCGCGCCATAGTTTATTTGCATCTCAGTATTTCTTAGCTCCTTGAAAAAGCACGTAATGAATAAGTTAGAAGAAGGGCACGGGCGGGGTCACCAACAAAAGCTGGAATAACAAGCAAGGCTCAACCCTTGAGACAAAAGAAAACTCTTCGACTAACGATGTACTGGCTCTCACTTGACACCCGCCGAGCGGTGTTGCCATTTCGGGGATTAATTTTTAACATGTAGCTATATATTTTCGCGCCATATTATTTTTGTTGCCTTTTCTTGGGTTATGTTCTAGGAAGTAATGGTGAGCTATTTTTGGGTTTAGTCTGACTTTTCTTTTGGTAAATGTGATTTTACACATTAATTCAGGTTGCTATAATGCCATTTTTAGGGTTCCGTAGTCAACTAGGAACCCTTATAGTTTCGCCATGTCTGTCCGTCCGTCCGTCCTCGCTTAATCTCTGTGACCGTTAGCACTAGAAAACTGAAATTTGGTACCAATATGTATATCAGTTACGCCGACAAAGTGGTAAAATAAAAATTGGAAAAAAATGTTTTATTAGGGTAGCCCCCCTATATGTAAAGTGGGAAGTGATTTTTTTTTAAATTTCAACCCTAACGTGTGATATATTTTTGGAAAGGTATTTAAAAATGAATAGGGGTTTTCTAAAATCATTTTTTGATAATGTCAATAATTTCGGAAATAATCGCTCCAAAAGTAAAAAACAATGTGTGTCCCCCCCCCCTCTAACTTTTGAACCATAAGTTTAGAAAATATGAAAAAAATCTGAAAAGTAGAACTTTATAAGGACTTTCTAGGAAAATCATTTTGAACTTGATGGAAACAACAGTTTTTGTACAAAAAAGACAAAAAGTTGTACAAAATAATTTCTGGACTAAGTTTTGTAGTATATTCGTATATGCAAGCATTTTTACATAATGGATACCCACCTTTAAACTCATAAGTGGGAACACTTATTGTGACGGACGGGAAACTACGGAACCCTACACTGAGCGTGGCCCGACACGCTCTTGGCCGGTTTTTATTGTTTTAACTATTTGCTGCGCTCCCGTATTGTGTCATTCACGTTCTTGTGATTCGCTTTTTAAGAAGGGCTCGAGAAAAAAAAATATTACAAATAAACTGTGTCAAGAGTCCTATTACATTTTTTTCGCAAATTTTTGATTTTTACTTCCTGGATCAAATTATTTCAATCGGCGAGTCGATAATAATAGCAACCTCCAGACTATTGTAAATTGTTATTGACGAAAATTAGAGACGAGACTGACATAAGACTGAGGAGCGAGCTGAATTGACGCAGAATTATAGTAGGTACTTCAATTTTATTTTTTGTAATTTTGTCTTATTATACCTATTGACAAACGAAAACTAATGATACGTATTCATTGTAGATCGAAGTTTTATATCGTATTAATTTATTTGATAAAATTGAGTTTATTTGGAATACAATGGACGCTGAATCAAGACATTTACGGCTTAAATTACGCTTTCTTTACGATTTTTTCCGTGAAAACTCAAGGAATTTAAAGGAATTCTAGAACTCCAATAAACAAGTTAAACATTTATCTTTTAGTAATTTTAGCTTTTCAAAGAATTGAATGTAACAATGTGAATTTGAGCGTCAAAGTTCCATCGCCAACGGTTTTTTTTTTTAAACTGAGTTCGTAAAATATTTATAGTCAATTACACGAAAATAAAAATGAAAATGAACCAACTCACAAGAAAGAGAAACACCAACCAACTCCAACTTACAAGAAAGAGAATGGCACTATCAGTATTCATAAGCCAATAATTAAAATATCTTACTGCTGCTGTAAACTACTGTGTCAAATACATGAATTTGCGTAAAAAATGTAATAGGACTCTTAATATGAACATGTGATGCGGAAGAATGAGGAAAATCTATAGAGTATAGTTATCTATTGCTAGCATTAATTTCCTGGCCAAGATCTTGATGACTAAATAATATACCTAATTACTTAACCCAGTTCAAATGTAATACAACATCAGTATCCATTGTAAAATTCTTAAGATCAGGTTCAATTTTATAACGCATTGGATAAACCGTCCAAATTATATCAATAGATCACTTGGCTCATCACCAATACCTTTCCTTCTTCCCTGCATGGCATAGACAAAGAAACATTGCCAGATTTTTTTTATTCATAAAAAAAACTTCTATCACATATCTGTCCCGACTACAGGAAGACTCAAGTCAGCAGTTCTGTCACATGAGGCCATCGGCACCATAGAGAAGTCGTTGTAAATCTAGTGCCGGACGCTAGCGTCGCCCCGCGCGTCCGCCTGGCATGCGCCCAAACTAATGTTTTTACCAACAAACTTTTTCAACTAGATTCGTTGTTGAGTCACAGAAGTTACTAGTGTTTTCACAGTTTTTTTACCTCTAATTTTGCATCAAAGTCATCTTTATTCTCAAGCGCATAAGGTTGCTGTCAGATGTAAAAAACTGAAATTACAACTAGTTGATATAAACTGTGGTTGGGATATAATAATTATGGTATTCGGCGATTGTTTTTAGTTGCAGCTAGTTTTAGGTTTTATGGGAGAGGCTGTCGCAAAACGGTGATGATCAACGCGTTGTATCCTGATATATGAAGGAGAATATGGTCTCTGAAAGGATATTAGTGGATAATATAATAACTCCGAATTGGTTGAGTGAAGTATATAGTCGGATAAAATTAGCGGCCCTTCTGAAAACTAGATAAACTTTTCATGAATAAAAAATTACGTCATGTATGTATATTATATAGAGTGACAACTTGCTTTATAGTTGAGGTTTTAGTACATAATATCAGTAGATAGGTACCTAATATTCACCGATGTGCATACAAAATACTTAGTACACACGTAATGTATAAAAGAGTCCAACAATTCACAGCCAAAATTGCATTCGTATGCCGTGTGCCTGACGCTGTGACCAAATAAATACACGACAAAGCCACATAAAGTAGACACAAAACGGCCGTACATTAAATTGTTCCAAAATCCCAATTACTTATCGTTTAAATTCCCATTTTGGAATCCGTAGCTATTAGTTATAAGCGTTAAATTCCAAACTAGTCGTGTACAAGGCATTAACATATCGTGCAACACCCGCCCCGTACTACTAATTTAATTAAACAATTATATAGGTACGTTCGTTGACAATCCCACATACGAGAACTACAACAATTTAATGCACGAATTCAACAGTAAACAAAAGTAAAACAAATGAACGTTTCTTGAAATTGAAACACAGAAGCCAATTTCATTTGTTACACACACAAAGTCTAACCAGGAACACATTGCAATAACGTTTTACTCAGTACACGTACAAGAAAAAGTGGTAAGAGAACGATATCAGCCAAGAAACCGAACGTATCGTGCAATAAGCGAGTGCTATAAAAACCTAGAACATTAACAACTCGACCGGGAATAAAACCGCGTTACAACAAGACAGAGTTGGCAACACCCATTCACAAACAATGAAAATACGCATACCTACACACGCTGGTGTAAAGGCGTCGATACACGATACAGTGTGGTTGCGCGTTCCTATTGTGTGGTTGTTGCACAAACCACGTTTTTAATTTACAGTTGTTACATCATTATACATAGCACTTTCATTTAGTTAAACGCTTTAATGAATGTTGCATTATTTTATTACTAGCAGGCTGTGCTCCACGTTTTCTGCAGCTCGGTTACTAATGGTTGCAGCGTGATGTTAAATAGCCTTAAACCTGCCTCAAGAATAAGGCTAGCAAAAAGAAAATATTTTTTCTAATACGACTGGTAGTTCAGAGATTAGCGCGTTCAAACAAACAAATTCTTTGGCTTTATTATATTAAAAATAATAATTATGTAGTTGTTTCTAACAGTACACTATAATGGTTTTGAAACTCGAAAGTAATTACAATAATTCCATTATTAACCAAGATAAACAATCATAATTATAAGACAATATGTTTCTAAAGTACTTATAAAGTCGATGGAACTCAATGAACATCGCAGACCTCTTCAGATTTACTCACATATTTTACTTATTGAGTAATTTGTAAATCTCAAGAAAATTTGAATTGCCAGACTCTCAAGATAAGATACTATGATAAACTTGATGTTGACTGAAGCTCTTAGTAATTACATATGGGGTTTTTTCCTGAAATCTCGCTAAGTACATAATAGGCTTGTGACAGCTATATTATCAAAAATAATTTAACACGTATTTTTCCTTTTGTTACGTAGGTAAACCAAAATTGACGAAGATACGACGCTTTTAAAATTCTCAATACGTCACGCCGTGCTATAATGTTTAGTGCGTTGTGACATCAGCCCCCACTCTCGAGTTTTGAAGCGTTTTATCTTTGTCAATATTCATTGATTTACAAAAACTAAAAATACGTGTCCATTATTTTTCAATACTCTAACTGACGGACCAAATAGATTTGCAATTTATTGATAGTGGAAACTAACCCATTATTACTATGTTGGTCGCATGGAGAAAGATCTTTAGATCGATGTCCTATACACATGAAACATGATGTCTAAAATACGATCATCACCAAATCTTATTGAAAAATGCCCTATGTACTATTTACCAGTTTCCGTGGTCGAACCGTGTACCTAGGTCCTAACAGTTAGGAAGCAAGGCGCTCATTACTGCAACAATTTGTCACGGGCGCACCGAGCGTTTCCAACTTTACACTGGCGGCGCTTCTTATCCGGCTCAGTTTGATGTGGCGAGCCCGAAGTGCGTACCTACTTGTCTAGTCTGGGCGTAAGTACGTAGAACTATCAGGATTGAGAATTGGAAAGTTGAAGGAGTTTTTAGTGTTGAGGTATCGGGATACAATTATTTTAAGCGTAGGTGTATTGTCTTGTACTTGGACATACAGGGTGTAAACAGACTCTGCACGAAGCCGTCAACCAAGCATTCTGTACATCAAACTAAGTAACGGTATACAAAAAAAAATGCTGGGAAATGACATTTTATTTTGGGGTGAAAAATCCAGCTTAACCCAATTCTGGGTTAAGCTCGCCGTTGTACATAAGCTATATATTTTAATTTGTGTGTATATTTTTTAATTTAGTGTGCAATAAAGAATAAAAGAAAAGAGAAAATCACGTTTTTCGGTAGGACTTAATGTAACGCACTTAAACATTGCGCTGATGGATGGATTGAAATAGTACGGGGGTCGTGAAGGTGTTTAAAGTAAAAATCATACATTAAAAACATGTATTTGAAAAGAAAAACTTGTGGAAAAGTTGGAACTTTGACCCCCAATATCTCCGTAATCAGTTTCCCAGGTATGGACTAGAAGTAAAAATGATCGCAATGACGGGAAGAACAAGTACCTTTCGGCTTCGTTAAGTATCTTTTTACACCCTTTAAACTAAGGTACAACATACCATAAATCTTTCTTCAATTTCTGGTGTCTGTGATACAATGATTTTAATCATTAGTACAGGCACCATCGATTCATTTTTGTCGGAAATGCTCATTTCATTTTTTATACTGTTCTTGTGAAATTTTTAAATTTGATTTTCTGATAAATAAAAATTATTATTATTATTATAAATACGTATACGTGTTTTAAAGTAGAAAGACCGACATAAGCATTAGAAATTATCCAAGCAACCTGTATAATCAAGGCTCGTGTACCTAATTGGGTACGATTAAACTTAAGTATTTGATTATGAAAATAGTAGAAACTGAATCACAGTTAGTTTTTTATTGCCATTAGTACTTTTATGAAACGCAAGCTAAGAATTTGATCACGATTTCTTCAACAAAGGTGGGTAAATAAAAGAATTGATTAAATCCGTAAACTTTATTGCAATACACAATTACACACTCCCCTTTCCCAACGAACAATATTCCAAAACTTTATGAAGTCTCGACGCTACAATGCAGTGATTCCGCGGTCACCGTTGCTTTTACAAAAAACCCCACAAAATCATAATAAAACTCCTTAAAAGGGGTAAACCAACAGATGTTAAGTTAAAAAATATGGTAATTGTTAAAATTAAACAAGCAATCTCATTGTGTACCAAACGGGGGCCGACTGGATGGCGTTCCGTGAAAATGGGCTATTGCCTCTAAATGTACCAAGTTTAAACAATGATTAGAATCTAGATTTATAGTAATTTGCATTGTAAATGTTAATGGAATCGGTTTATGAGCTGCTTCGAAAATATGGCCCTTATCCACTTTAGGTTATCGTTTTTTATTCGATCGAACTTATAGATAAGGTTCGGTATCGGGATGTTATCAGCAGTGTCGTTATCTGAGGTCGTTTGCTCGGAGAGCTAGAGCTTAGACCTAAGTAATACAATCTCGGAAGCTATTTCGGTAATACTTATTCAGTAGCTTTCTACCTATTTTGCTTTTCACTTGACTTGGAATGTCTAATAGAGTCATAGCCTGATAGGTCATAGCTGCCATGATAGTCATAGCGTTTGATATAACCTCGGTTATATCAAACGCTATGACTATCCTTAAAGATTATATCAAACGCTATGGACTCTCCAATCGTTCCAAGAACTACTAAAGATAAAAGACGTTAAAATTAGTCTACCCTGGTGACTAATTAACCCCTTATACTGAAGAAAAACATGAATGTAACAACCATTTCAACTCCAATCGAAAAGAAAACTATTAGTAAAAGTTAAAAAAGTTTCCGTACGGAGTAAAAGAGCTGCTCCATTGTGTAACCACGATTCACACAACCTTTAGACGCATTCATCGAATCTGCTCCTCCTATAGATGTAAATTAGGATGAAAATTCAAAAGAGCACTTAGTTTTAAACCGGAATCGGGCCACTTCAAGTATTAATTGCTTTTCGTGGCTCATTGTTAGTCAGATCTGTGGAAGTGAGATGCAAATTACGCTAAACTTTGCAACTGGCCCACTTTTCTAACGGAAATGTGAAAAGTTTCATGAAAAACAACGCCCGCGGAATAGGAAAGTCTATCTACAGTTTAGAAAAAAACGTGTTTGCCTGTTTTTTGTTAGTTTGGTTTTGAGTTCAACAAATTGGTGAAGGATATTGTTAAACTTCTTGTTTTAACGATTGGTTTTAGTCTGGATGATTGATATATTCATCATCATCATCATCATCAGCCTATTAATGTACCTACTGCTGGGACACAGGCCTCCTCTCTATGAGAGGGAATGGGCTATAATCCATCACGTGGACCCAGTGCGGATTGGTAGATGTCACATGTCTTCAAATGTTTAGTTCTAGGACATGCCGGTTTCCTCACGATGTTTTCCTTCACCGTTTTGAGAGCAGCGGTGATGAAATAAATGAAAGTAATGCGCCTGCCTGGGTTCGAACTCACGACTAACTGTTCGTAAGTCGGGGCCGCCACCACTGGGCCACCGCTGCATTGGTTTATTACTTAATCTTTATTTGGCCCGTCGGGTCCGAGTGCTCAAAGCCTGTTTTAGGAAAATTTCGGAACGCCTAGTTGACGCTTCCCACGACCCTGGCTTTTACCTTGGCCAGAGGCTGTGGTGTTGCCATATAACGTAGAACGCCGGCAGTCACACACACACACAACACACACACACACAAAATCAAAATCATCAAAATCAAAGCATTTATTTCAAGTAAGCCAGTTACAGGCACTTTTGAACTGTCGAAACAAAGATGAAAATTAAATGTAGCTACAGTCCTAGTCACAAGACATAAAAGCTGTGAAAGTACTGTAGTTGCCCATTCCCTAGCGTAGATCTAGCGTAACACACACACACACACACACACATTACCAGCTGACAGCGTAACGAGGAGTTATTTGATACCCTTTTATATATAGTTCGTTGTTAGTTTATTTATTTTTATTTATTTATTATAAATAAATAAATATCGTTGGACATTACACACACCGCCATTTAGTGCCACACTAAGCAACGGGGCTTGTGTCGTGGACACCAGATGGTTGATAAATTACATTAATACTTTTTTATATCCATATTTGGACTATTGATTGTGTGGATCTTCAATAATGTGAGCTTGGTAACGTAGCCCAAGAGAATATACAGGGTGTAAAAGACTTCATCACGGAGCCGTCAACCAAGCATTCTGTACATCAAACTAAGTACTTTACGCAAAAGTTATTGCTGGGAAATGACTTTTTTTTGGGGTGAAATTTATTTATTTTTTTTATTTTGGATTACCAACGAGCACCATTACAATTTCTTAGATAAATTAAAACTATTACAGAATACATGGTCTTGTAACGCACACTCAATTACAGGTAACCACAGCTTACACACTATCGAGTACACATGCTCTAAATACATATTTTAATTAAAATCAGGAATATACTATATAGGTACAATTATACATTAAACAATCATGCTACTATTAAATATTAAAATATTCAAATTTAATAACTTCTATGTCAAGACATAAAAAATATCATGTTTTGTGGTAGAACAATGTAACGCACTCAAAACATTGTGCTGATGGATGGATTCAATAGTACGGGGGTCGTGGAGGTGTTTAAAGTAAAAATCTCACATTAAAAACTTGTATTTAAAAAAAACTTGTCCAAAAAGTTGGAGTTTTGATCCCCAATATCTCCGTAACTAGAAGGTTCATACGTATGGTGTAGAACAAAATAATTAAAAAAATTAAAAAACCCGACTGCGTAGAAAAAACTGAAAAGAATAAAACAAGTTCAGGAGACAGGACATATTGACTGCAACAGTCGGGACCCATATTGGATGTAATGATTTTAGTCTAGATTATTTAACGGGTCCCGACTGTTGCAGTCAATATGTCCTGTCTCCTGAACTTGTTTTATTCTTTTCAGTTTTTTCTACGCAGTCGGGTTTTTTAATTTTTTTAATTATTTTTTTTATTTTACACTTTTTAGTTACTTGGATAGTTATAGCCTTTTAAAACCCTCATGATGAGCCCTTTATTGGGGTGTGTAATATTATGGTATAATAACAAATAGTACATTATCACTTGAAATAACATTCATTATGTTACAATTGAGCGCAGTGGGGAGCAGCGGTGGCCCAGTGGTGGTGGCCCCGACTTACGAACAGTAAGTCGTGGGTTCGAACCCAGACAGGCGCATTACTTTGTGTAATTTATTTCATCACCACTGCTCTCAAAACGGTGAAGGAAAACATCGTGAGGAAACCGGCATGTCCTAGAACCAAAAAATTCGAAGACATGTGACATCTACCAACCCGCACTGGGCCCGCGTGGTGGATTATAGCCCATTCCCTCTCATAGAGAGGAGGCCTGTGTCCCAGTAGTGGGAACATTAATAGGCTGATGATGATGATGATGATGATGTTACAATTTTCATATGCTATAAAAACAAATAACCAAATTTCATGACATGTAATGTTATATTTCATTTAAACTTCTGTTGCTCTAATTACATTTAGTTTAACATTCATTTCAGATAATTTTCAATTTGTGTAATGCTCTTTTTATTATATAACATTTAGTTGACCTATTTTCATTTGATATAATTTTCAAATTTACTAATTTTCAGCCTAAATTCTGTAATAAATAAGTAAATATCAGGAAACTTCATACTGTTATAACTTCATCTTTAACCCAAATGATTCACCAACAATAGAGGGGGGTTCTGTATGGTGTCGGACGTAAAGAATAGCACCATCCCATATCTTCCCGTGGGTGTCGTAAGAGGCGACTAAGGGACTTACCAGAGAATGGGCAGCAGCGTTCTCTGTGCTTTTGTAACAACCGCACTGCGATCGCCAACCCGCCTGCCAAGCGTGGCGATTATGGCAAAAACCCTCTATTGGGGGAGGCCCATGTCCAGCAGTGGACGTCTTTCGGCTGAAATGATGATGATGATGAGAGGGGATCGGGGGGGAGCACGAAAATCTCAGGCGTATAGTCGAATCAGTTTTTGTATAAGTATATGTCGCAGCCAATGATATTTAATTAAACAGATATGTTATGAGCGCGCAATCGTGAAGACTCGAAAACGTGTCAATTGGCCTGTTTTTCCTTTATTCTGCGTCACTGCGTGTATGTGAGCTGGCTCTCCCCCGCGGCACACTTTTTTCGGTGGTTTTGTAGGTGTATAACATATCTGTTTGTTAGAATATCATTGGTCGCAGCCAACTAGTTTAATTAGCCGTTCATCTAACTCGGGGTGCCCTAACCTCAAAACACTTTATATTGGCCAGAAAGTGTAGTCGATGGAGCCCCGCTATGCGGGGCTCCTATTTCTGTCTTGCAGGGTTTAAAGGAACCTAAATCGGGGTGCCTCAAGTCCCAAACCACTTTCTATTCGCTTAAAAAGCGTAGTCGACGGAGCCCCGCTGTGCGGAGCTCCTATTTCTGTCTTGCAGTGTTTGAAGGAACCTAACTAACCTAACATCGGGGTGCCCTAAGTCCCGAACTTAACGCTGTTTAGACGAGATTTAAAAGTTGATTGAACGCCTAATTAAACTAGTTGGCTGCGACACATACAAAACAAAGTTGACGTTTCAAAATTATATTAAACGTTACTATAGATTTTTTATATTATACCAACTAAATATAAGGTTATGTGATCGTTAGATCTTTTGTTATTATATCAAATGGTACGCACCCCCTTTATTGAACCGTTCAGGCTGCAGAGCGTTTCAAACATTTGAATTTGGCGCTAAAAATCCGCCATTTTGTTTTTTAATATTTTTCTATAACTAGAGTCACTCTCACAGTAAATACGAATCTAATGACACCTCTCAAGCTAAAATCCATCTAGCCGTTCAGGCTGCGAAGGTGCCAAAAATTAGAATTTTATTTACTTTTAAACTATTTGTCATTTCGAATTACATTCAAACATATAAGTTGCATATATTTTTGTAATTGCCTTTAAAAACCCTTCATTTTGATACCCCGCTCGATGGTATTAGAAGAAAAAAAAAATTCGACCTCCACAATCTGGCGCCCCAAATCCGCAATTTTCTTTGTTTATTGATTTTAATGTAGCCAGTGACACTCGCGCCATCAAGAAGAATCTAACGACATATAAACTATCCAAATCCCTCCATCCGTCGAGGAGTTACGAGGGAACAAAGATACAAACATACATACAGGGCAAACACATAACCCTCCTTTTGGGCTTCGCCGCAGTCGGGTAAAAAATGATCGCAATGACAAGGAGAATAAGTGCCTGTCGGCTTCGTTAAGAGGACAGGTGTTTTACACCCTTTATTGGTTTATTAATTCGCTTTTATCTAAATGCTCACCAGTGATAAGCTTTACATATTTACCAGTACATACAACATTACCTTTCAGTTAAACGTAAATCACATTACTCAACGATTATTTGACCCGAATTCATCCATTATCTGGCTGTATTTGAATGTATCTCATTATAAAACCCAAAGCTAACCATTTCTGTTACTACAAAACTGCAATTATGATGTGGTTGAATTTGAATCATTGCAAACTATTCAATTCTAAATGTAATGCAATGATTATCAATTAACCATGATCATTAATTACTATATTCCAGCCAATTCCAAGTTATCATTAGTTGTAGCTATGCATCTATTGTTGGCTCTTGTAATGGATTTTACACTTGGGGATAGAGTAGATGACAAAAAAAATCTAATAAGTCTGTCAAAAAGATTTTCTAAAAATATTGGACACATATTTTTTCTTTTTTCACGTAAACAAAAAATGAAGACGATACTGTGCGTCGAAAAAACGTGTGACGTCTCATTGGAGTACATTTTATACCTAAATGTGACGTCACAAACCCCCACTCGTGATCTTTGACACGTTTTATCCCGTCTTTGTCAATTATTATTAATTTGATAAAACAAAAAACACGAAAAAAAACGAAAGAAGAAAGAAAGAGCAAAAGAACGAAAAGAAAGAGGGAAGACAGATTTGTCTGCTCTTAACAATTTATTTTCCATCCACCCGCATTCTCCAGTCAACCCGCGATCATGGCGCTTGCAACAGCGTCGAAATATCGGGAGCTCAAAACAATTTCTTATCACAGAAGATATCCCGTAAGTGACAATATAAGTTTACAAAAAACACGAATCCAATATTTTTCGAAAATCTAACTGACGGACTAAACAGAATCATATTTTTTTTGTCAGTCATCATCCCTATTGCCGTGCCTCGGCAAGCACTTTAAGCCGTTGGTCCCGGCTGTCATTTGTACCTATATATTTGACAGTCGTTACAGGTGGTCAGTGACCGTAAAGTCTGACAAACAGCCTTACCAAGAGGTATCGCATTACCCACTACTAACTGGGTTGTGGAGATCAGAAAGGCCGCCGCTCCATGTAAAATACTGGTATTCAGCTGCATCCGGTTAGATTGGAAGACTCCAACATATCTCGGAAAAGGCTATGCATATAATGATTAACTTATCTAACAAAGTTTAGTTCAATAGTTGTTCACTACGAACGTCACCAAAACAGCATATAGTGTTTTTTTTGTTATAGTAAAACAGTGTAGAGTCAGTGTATGGGCAATAAAGTGACAAAATAATAAGTGCCTCAGTGAATTTGAAGTTTAATTTAGTATTTTAGTAAGATCCAGGTAGCCTAGGTTGTGACCTAGGCCTGGATATAGACTTTTTTAATAACTTAACCCTTCAAGAAAACCACTTTGACGAGAGTATGACAGTCTAGCGCAGCTATCTTCATCAGTAACAGGAAATTTTGTCTTACAGAATAACAGTTGAAGGATCATTACAGGCTGAAAAATGTAGACACGATAAAATAAATAACAGTTTTTGATAGGCCATGTACTCATCTAGTATATGGTAATTATATTTTTACGGTCACAGCAACAGTTTTCGTGTAATTCAGCCTGGAAGATCCTTCAACCAGCCAATGTTGGCAAAGTTGTCTGGCTTTTTGGAAATATTTTCCTAATTACAATAAAGATTATTGTGATTTCATGTCTGTACATAAATAACCTTATGTAGAAACGATTCTACATAAGGTTATTTATCTAATTACATTATATACACGATATACACGAGTATATCGTGTATATAATGTAATTAGATATAAGCACAAAATTGTAATTTTACGAAAAGATGTATGTACCGAAAATCAAAATTTTCATTAAAATTTTCCAAAATCTGGAAGCGAATCAGGGTTCTCGTTACAGTAAAATTCCGGAGTACGTTAGTAAACACAACATTTCTTAGAATCGTAGTCATCAGTACGGCAAATATTACATGAAGAAAAACAGTGAAAAATTTGTGCGGGAAAAGTCCTGAAGCTCCGAATCGCTTCCTGAATAGTTATGAAAGTTTATCAGTGTATTCTTTCCCAGTAACCCTCTTCCCTTGTTAGGTTCTACGCCTGAGATTGCGTAGATAGGCTACAGTTAAACAGGTGTAGGACGTCAGCGCCGTCTGAGTGCGAAGTACAGTGTGTATGCGTGCGCCCGGTGTAGAAAGGGTATAGGCAGACCGCTAGGTACACGTTTTACATCCACGCCTTCAGCGGATCACGCCCGTCCGGCACAATAGTAGTTGTAACAAATCATACCCGGTTAAGTAGGCACATACCCAATGTAATCATAGATTTAAGAGTACTGTGTAGTCGTACATTAACGCTATTTTTATTTCTTAACTAGTTCTTGTAACTGCCCAAAGAAATATTTAGCAATAAAATAAACATTTGGATCAGCACACGTCGTGAACATTAAAGAACTTTTGTTTAATTAGAGTATAAAAATATTTATTCAGATTTTGTATATTTATAAAAGTAATGTAAATAACATATTCACCGAATCCACATAAATATGCGTCACTCAAAACTAGGACAGCAACTGCAATAAAATAATTTATTCACATTGACCGCTGTCGGTCAATGTGAATAAATTATTTTATTGCATCACAAAAATTAACCCACACGACGAGCGAATACGACAATAATTTGAAATATTAATCTCCAATTAAACTGAGAAAGATATTGGAAATGTAATTTACGTTATGGCGCGCATTTCGTTCAACAAGAAGTTAATTAGTAAAATGCAATGGCGAGCAAACGGGAACACAATTCCAGGGTTGCAAGATCAAGTTTCTGAATGTTACGCACTATTCGAATATTTGAAACATTTTCGAAATTTAAGAAATAATTTTAATAGGTGGAAAAATGTAAACATGTTATCTACAATAACTTCATCTACAATCTAAATATCTACAAGAAGAAACTGACTGACTGACTGACTGACTCATCTATCAACGCACAGCCCAAACCGCTGGGACTACAGATTCCAAATTTGGCAAGTAGGTTCCTTATGTGGTCTAGGGGTGCACTAAGAAAGGATTTTTCAAAATTCATCCCCTAAGGGGGTTAAACGGGGCTCCAAAGTTTGTATGGGGAAACAAGATTATTAGTTAGACTATTTTATCCGAAACTTCACAGGAGTACTCCTATTGATAAATGAGTAGAAACGGGTTTCAGGGTTTTTCAGAATTCAACCCCTAAGAAGGGGAAATGGGGTGGCAAAGTATAAAAATCAATGAACAGCCCAAAGCGCTGAGTCTAGTAATTCTAAATTTGGCACATTGGTTCCTTATGTGGTCTAGGGGTGCACTAAGAAAGGATTTTTCAAAATTCACCCCCTAAGGGGGTTAAACGGGGCTCCAAAGTTTGTATGGGGAAACAAAATTAGTTAGACTATTTTATTCGAAACTTCACAGGAGTGCTCCTATTGATAAGTGAGTGGAAACGGGTTTCAGGTTTTTTTCGAATTCAACCCCTAAGAGGGGGAAATGGGGTGGCAAAGTATAAAAATCAATGCGCAGCCCAAACTGCTGGGTCTACAGATTCCAAATTTGGCAAGTAGGTTCCTTATGTAGTCTATGGGTGCACTAAGAATGGATTTTTCAAAACTCACCCCCTTAGGGGGTGAAACGGAGCTCTAAAGTTTGAATGGGGAAACAAGATTAGTTAGACTATTTTATTCGAAACTTCACTGGGGTACTCCTATTAAGAAATGAGTAGAAATTAGTTTCAGGTTTTTTCGGAATTCAACCCCTAAGAGGGGAAATGGGGTGAAAAGTCTAAAAATCAATGCACAGGCCAAACCGCTGAGTCTAGCTCTAGAGATTCCAAATTTGGCACATAGGTTCTTTATGAGGTTTAGGGATGCATTGAGAAAGGATTTTCCAAAATTTACCCCCTAAGGGGTTGAAACGGCGGTCCAAAGATTAAATGGGAAAATAAGATTGGTTAGACTATTCGAAACTTAACAGGAGTACTCCTATCGCTAAATCTATCGCTAAATGAGTTTACATTTGTGTTTCAGGTTTTTTCAGAATTCAACCCCTAAAGGGGGAAATGGGGTAACAAAGCCTGAAATTCAACATCATTGTTTGTATGGTAAATTGGGTCAGGTGTATTACAAAAACAACGATTTTAAGATTTAATGTGGCGGACCTGAAATACCATCATTCCCTGTTGGGGTCTTGGGGTGCGATTGGGTTGAAATGTCTAAAAATCAATATGGGTGTCGATACCGAGATTATCAGGGGTGCTAATTACGAAAATTGAATTTATTTTGAGATCCAGAAGATGGCGGATTTGACTTCTGTACAGGGTTGCTTCTGTATTGTTGATTTGTTTTGATGATTGTGATAACGATGATGATTATTGTGATAATGATGATGATGATGATTGTGATGATGATGATTTTGATTACGATGCTAATGATTGTGATTACGATGATGATGATTGTGATAATGATAATTAAGATAACGATGATAATGATTGTGATTACGATGATAATGAGTGTGATAACGATGATAATGAGTGTGATAACGATGATAGTGATTGTCACAGTGATGGTGATTGTGACGGTGATTGTGATTGTGATAGCAATGGTTATGGTAACGAGGATGGCGATTGTGATGATGATGTGATTAAGATGATAATGATTGTGATGACGATGATAATGATTGTGATAACGATTATGATAATTGTGATAGTGATTTTGATGGTGATTGTGATGGTGATTGTGATAGTGATTGTGATAGCGACGGTGATTATGATGGTGATAGCAATGGTGAAGGTGATTGTGATTGTGATTGTGACAGTGATGGTGATTGTGATAATGATGAAGATGATTGTGATTACGTTGAAAATGATTATGATAACGAGGATAGTGATTGTGATGGTGATTGTGATAATGATGAAGATGATTGTGATTACGATGAAAATTATTATGATAACGAGGATAGTGATTGTGATGGTGATTGTGGTGGTGATGGTGATTGTGATTGAGATAATGATTGTGGTTGTGATAGTGATGGCGATTGTGATCATGTTGATTGGGATGAATATGATAATGATTGTGATTACGATGATAATGATTGTGATTACGATGATAATGATTGTGATTGTGATTGTGTTTGTGATTGTGATTGTGATAGTGATTGTGATTGTGATGGCGATTGTGATGGTGATTATGATGGTGATTGTGATGGTGATTGTGATAGTGACGGTGTTTGTGATGGTGATAGCGATGTGATTGTGATTGTGATGGTGATTGTGATGGTGATTGTGATGGTGACTGTGATAGTGATTGTGATAGTGACGGTGTTTGTGATGGTGATAGCGATGTGATTGTGATTGTGACAGTGATGGTGATTGTGATATTGATGAAGATGATTGTGATTACGATGAAAATGATTGTGATAACGAGAATAGTGATTATGATAGTGATTGTGATGGTGATTGTGATGGTGATGGTAATGGTGATGGTGATTGTCATGGTGATTGTGATAATGATTGTGGTTGTGATAGTGATGGCGATTGTGATCATGGTGATTGTGATTAAGATGATAATGATTATGATGAAAATGATTGTGATTGTGATGGCGATTGTGATGGTGATTGTGATGGTGATTATGATAGTCATTGTGATTGTGATGGTGATTGTGATTGTGATAATGATGGTGATTGTGATAATGATTGTGATTACGATGATAATGATTGTGAAAACGATGAGGGTGATTGTAATAGTGATTTTGATGGTCATTGTGATGGTGATTGTGATGGTGATGGTGATTGTTATAATGATGGTAGTTGCGATAGTGATGGTGATTGTGATAATAATGGTGGTTGTGATAGTGATAGTGATGGTGATTGTGATAGTAATCATAAATTGTGATGATTATGAAACTTGGCACATAGATAGTTTATAACCTGGATTTAACTTGGATTTTTTTACACGTAGGACACTATTTATCCCTTTAGTATAATTCAGTGGTACAGTTACCGAACTTCACGCGGGCGAAGCCACGGGCAACAGCTAGTAATATTATAAAGAGGAAAGATTTGATTTGAAGAATGAATAAACTCAAAAAAACTACTGCGCCGTTTTCAAAAATTCTTTCACCATTAGAAAGCTACATTCACCCAGAGTAACATAGGCTATATTTTATCCCCGTACTCCCACGGGAACGGGAACTACGCGGGTGAAACCGCGTGACGTCCTCTAGTGTATCTAGTGTACAGTAAAATAGGTGGGTTTGACGCATTTGGTGCACATCTTGTACACCATGGTCAAATGGTGAGGGGTCAATGAATTTTTAAACGGAATCGTGGATTGGATTCAAAACTTTCGACAATAAATCGTCTTCTATAAAAATTGTGAAATAGACATTGGCAGAATTCAAAATATATCTAATAAGAATAAGAATAATTTATTTATAAAAGTATTACAAAAATGTACATTTATGTGCAGTAGTGTTATTTCTAAAACAATGGTATAAATAGTGCATAATAGTAAACTATAACTAAAAATATATTTAACAGTTGCAAAAAACAATAATGTGGAATTCACAAATGTTTGCTAGCGACCTGCCCGATCTAGGTTTATTTAAACCTGTGTTTCAGGCCATCACTTTACATAGCACAAAATTAAGTAGGACAGTAAATGTTATAAAATAAGAGAAATCTATTAACAATTATAAGAATAATGTAAGTGGTACAAAAATCAATAAACATTAAAACTAAATTAAGTAAAATACCTATGTACAATTAGATACCAGGGAATAACATAATCAAACCAGGACTTCTAGCAGTTTTTCTGTGTCCGTGTAATTAAGTATCGCTAAATAATCCGATATTACAAAACTACATTTCCTATAACTAAGACTGTAGAAGTTTAGATTCTTGTTGAGTCTATTATACAGAAAAGGTCCTAAAAACGCATAAAATCGACTAGCAAAAGCATGTCTAGTTTGAGGCTTTGTGCAAACCAGGTCCTTCCTTCTCCTATCGTCAGGGACTGGGTCATAGGGAAGTGTAGAGTGCTGCTGTAGTATGATGTGAAGAATAAATAATTGCCGCACTGTGAGCACATTACATGCTCTATAGAGCAGGTGTGTAGGAAATCTAAACGGACGAAAGGTAGCAACCTTTAGAATTGCTCTTTGAGAACGTTCTAGAGGGAGAAGAATCGAATTTCCCGCCCCCCCCATGACGTTATGCAATAGGTTAGAATAGACTGACACAACGCTAAGTAAACCTGTTTTATTAATTTATAGTCGGCTACATTACGTAAATACTTAAAAACAAATATTAGTTTGCGCACTCTAGCACATAGCAACTCGATATGTTTACGGAAATTTAGATTCGAGTCAATAGTGACACCAAGATATTTCAAATGGTCAGCTCTTTCTAAAGTAGGGCAAGAACATGCAGTGTCAGCGTACGTGCTACAGGTATGCGCGTAAATGATTAGGTTAGTAAGCGGTGTGTTAGTATTTCTCATTGTAAATGAAATGTATTTTGTTTTGTCAGCATTCAGTGTTAGAAGATTATTCTGGAGCCAATTAGATACAATGTTGAAACCATTCTGAGCATGTTCATAGGCCTCAACTCTTGATTTAGCTGAAAACAACAGGGCAGTATCATCCGCATAGGACATTACAACACCATTTTCGAGTGGCAGGCTGCAAAGGTCATTAATATAGATCAAAAATAATGTAGGACCTAATATGCTGCCTTGTGGTATTCCAAAACGAGTATTAGAAAGATCAGAACTTGTATTCGGACCAATTTTAACACATTGCTGTCGATCGCTAAGATAATCAGATAATAGTTGAAGCTGCGCTCCTCTTATCCCAAGTGTTTCAAGCTTCAGCAAAAGAGTAGCGCAAGAAATAGTATCAAAGGCCTTGGCAAGGTCTAGAAAGATACCAACTGTATGCATTCCACTATCCAGATTCGTAGAAATGTAATTAACCAATTTGTTTACTGCTTGGCTAGTTGATTTTTTAGGCCTAAACCCAAATTGATTATCTGAGAGTAGTTTGTTATCTTCCAGATATTTTATCAGTCTACTATTTATGATTTTTTCTAAAATTTTTGATAGTCCCGTTAGTACTGAAATGGGTCTGTAGTTAATCACACTCATTTTGTCTCCAGACTTGAAAATAGGTGTGATCACAGACTTTTTTAGAACTTTTGGAAATATCCCTTTAGATAAACATAGCTGAAAAATGTGAGTGAGCGGAGGGGCCAGTATGTGTTTAAATCTTTTAAGTACATTATTGGGTATATCATCCCACCCAGTTGCGCAGACATCCTTTAAGCCGTTTATAATTCTAATTACTTCGTTGAGGTCCGTATCTAATAAAACAAAAAAAATTTAACGTGGAAGATGTCCTAGTTGGGTTTTGAGTGTGGGGACGGCTAATATTTATGGATTTTTCAGCCAAATTTTTACCAACATTGACAAAATAGTGGTTTATCTTATTTATTGCTTCGGATGGGTTTATTTCTGTTGATAGTAAATCAATCGGAGGTTCGGAATTTTTACACCTCAATGTATTGGTTTTTATAAATTTCCACACAAGTTTACTATTTTTTCCCGCCTTCTCGAGTTCATTTTTATCGTGCTGGTTTTTTAGCTTTTTCAAAAGGTTATTACAGAAATTCCGATATCTTTTATATGTAACAGAAAGTATTACGTCATCAGGTGCAAGTTTGGATTTTAGGTGGAGTTTGTCTCTGTGTCTTACAACGAACGAGACCGGGTGTGATCCACGGTTTTATACAACTATATTTTCTAGGGATTATCTTAGTGAAAGTGTTTTTTCTTATTACGTATTGTAAAGAATTGATGAAATATTGTAAAGAGATATTTGCATCAGCAGAAACGTAAATAGGGTTAAAATTAATGCCGCGTATGTCACATTCAAGGTTTGTCATATTGACTTTAGTATAGCTACGCTCGCAGTTTTTTCTAGGTGAACTTATTTGCATTGTTAGTAAAACAGCTTGATGATCGGTTAGCGCAGAGTTAGTAACCAATGTTTTGGATGGATTTTTTGATTTTAGAATGATATGGTCTAAGCAAGAACCGCTTTGATGTGTGGGGTAATAGTGAGCTGGTAAAAGTCCATGAAATGCACAAATATTTAGATAATTATGTGTATGGGTATCGGGTTTCCCGGAGGAAATGTTTATGTTGATATCTCCCACAAGTATTACATTTTTGAAAGTACTGATGTTTTTTAAGTTAGTGTCAAGTGAGTCGAGAAAACTGTCGATATTAAGAGAGGGAGGCCTATAAATAGCCATGACTACTGTATCGGGAATAATTTTAATGAATAAGCAATTACTATCTTGGGATAGTGGTTCTTCTTTGATCGTTCGTAGATTATTTTTAACATAAACTACAACTCCGTCGTTTTGGTTGGTGTTTATCTCTGTTTTATATGAATAAAAACCGTTCAGAGACGGTAAGTTGACTGTCTGTTTTGACAGCCAACATTCTGTTAGTACGATAATATCACAGCTTATGTCAAGACTTTGTAGTAACACTTCAAAACCGTCCATATTTCGGTTTATGCTGCGAATATTTTGTGTAAGCAAGGTAAGCGATTTGTCGCCAGAACGAAGAAGGTATTTACAGTCCTCAACATTACAAATTTGGGATTCAGACACAGTAAAACTATCTAGATCACTGATTAGCTGATTGCTCATGATAATTAAAAACCAAGAAGAAATACAAATACGGGATGAGCTACCTGTTTGTGTGCCTACTAAATATAATATACTGTGGCGCTCTTAGGCGCCCTCATAGTCTATTGAGTTGATGTAGTTGGTCTCTGCATATTTACGTGCCGGGCAACTTACATCACCGGTTGGATGGTCACATTTCCTCTTGAATCTTTTGCACGTCGCACACTGGGAGGGAGAAGATTTGCTACTGCATTCCTTCACGGAGTGTCCCGTTTCTGCACAGTGGTTGCAAGTAGGACTCGTTTCACGGCAAAACTTAGCTGCGTGGCCAAACTGCTGGCAATTGTAGCACCTAGTGACTATCGTAAAATCTCTCATCGGGCATGAAGTCCAATTAATAAAAATTCTGCTTTGGTTGACCAGCATTTTTCTTATGCCAGCGGGTACTTCCAGAATGTAGTTGCAGGTAGCAAGGCCTTTCTTCCCCGATTTATGGCTCAGTTTAATGGTCTCAAGGAAGGATTCACGATTTGTATTCGGCAATTTATCGGATAGGTTTTGCTCGTAAATACAGTCGAATACCTCCTTCTCAGTAAGGGCTACGGGAACACCAATGACAGTAACCCTAGGGCGTCTTTTAGAAGGTTCTTCTATTGTAAGGCCAGAGGTAACTACTATCTTCTCAGAATTTTTCAATTTGTCAATATCGCCTTTATTTTCAGTACTAATCAGTACTCCCTCATTCTTAACTTTTTTCAGGCCACGTACTTGGAGCTTGAGTTGCTCGGGAGATATTAACTTTTGAACAAGTGACTTGGTGTCGTCACTTGTTTTGGTTTTATCGCTAGGATAGATGGCGATTGCACTCAAATTAGCAGGACGGATGAAATTGTCGGAGCCTTTTTTCACCATGCTAGCATATGAATTGCTGGACGTAATCAGCTTCGACTCAATAACCTCTTTAAACTGGTCTAGAGAGTTCGCCATGTTCTTCTGAAGCTGTAGGTGCTGGACGGTGCTGTGGGACTGGATCATTTTCTGCTTTATCGATTGGTAAAGGACAGCCATCTGAGAAGTCCCACTTTGGACCTTACGGCAAAGATTTACCACACGTTGTTTCTGGTCCGAGTTCATTTTGCCTTCACCAACAATACTGCAGACTTCGGTCAGGATGCCGTCAATAGATAACATCCATTTCTGTATCTCTGGGGTGCTGACTATTTCACTTGGCAAAAAATTCTCCTCAGGTGCTGGTACAGGTGGTGGAGGATTTGGTTCGCTCGGGGGCAATTCTCCGGTAGGCGTTGGCGGAGGACTTCGTCGTAGTAGTTGGCTACGGGCCCCAAATGGGCTGGATCCTGGGTTAGACATCCTAACCGCAACACTTTATTTAATTGACAATAGAAAGTAAATATAATTTAGTTCATTTTGCACATAAATATTGCTATAGCACTAGTCACTTCTGACACACTTTACTTTGTTTTTAACTGACGCCGCAAAAATTATTCATATATTTGTCGTAATTGTTTATAGATATTTTATTTAAGCAAGTACAGAAAAACACGTCCGCTTAGTCTCGCATCTTGTAAAGCGATGATATTTCTATATAATATTTCTTCACTGATTTCCTTTCCCTAAAAAATCCCCAGCAACAACTTTTTTCCCCAAAAACGAGGAAAACTCCATCCAATCTACCAACACAGGCGATTGGTTTTGCCCTATGTCAGCCATTTTCCATGCATACACCGGCTAATGAGAACGTAAATATTTCAATATGGCCGCCGGATATTTTATTGATAACTGCGTCGGTTGCATGGTGTATGTGACTTGTATGGCATGATGCGGAATTAATTGGTGAATTTTGGGAATTTGATCGCTTTCGAAGTTGACAGGTGACAGGTGATGTTGTCTGTCGTTTGTTTTGTTTATTTCGATTGGGTATTGAAGTTAGGTGTATGACGAATACGTACACACAAACAAAGAATCTCCTCCTTTATTGAAGTCGGTTAAAAATAGATTAGTGTAGGTTTAGACAAAAAGTACAAAAATATTGCTTACTAGCTGAGGTCCCGCGGTTTCACCCACGTAGTTCCTGTTCCCGTGGGAGTACGGGAACAAAATATAGCCTATAGCACTCACGAATAATGTAGCTTTCTACCAGTGAAACAATTTTTTAAATTGGTTCATTACTTCCGGAGATTACCCCCTACATACAAACTTACAAACAAATGTTACCTCTTTATAATATTATTACTAATTACTAATTACTATAGACTAGCGGACGTCACGCGGTTTCATTCCGTAGTTCCCGTTCCCGTGGGAGTACGGGGATAAAATATAGACTATAGGCTATATTTTATCCCCGTAACATACTTTTATGTTACTCAGGGTGAATATAGCTCTTAATGGTGAAAGAATTTTTTAAATTGGCGCAGTAGTTTTTGAGTTTATTTCTTACAGACAATATACGTATACAAATCTTTCCTCTATAAAATATAAGTGTAGATAAAGTGTAGATTTAGGTACTTTTAGGTATGTTTCAAGAATAAAGACACAAAACTACCGAGTTTTAATTGAGTATCGTGTAATTGTCAATATACACTACCATTGTACATACCAATATACATACCAGTTCTCAAATTGTTTCCTTTATCAATTCGGAACACATGGTACCATGAAGCTATACGCCACTAAGTTTATAGACTTTTTCATTGAGAAGTATCGTTAGGCTCTTATAGAAGCCGAAAGGCACTTACTCTCCCCATCATTACTATTTTTTTGTTCTACACCATACCTGGGAACCTTCTAGTTACGGAGATATTGGGGGTCAAAGTTCCAACTTTTTCTCAAGTTTTTTTTTTTAAAGTAAGTACATGTTTTTAACGGTAGAACTTTACTTTAAACACCTTCACGACCCCCACACTATTCAATCCATCCATCATCACAATGTTTTGAATGCGTTACATTGAGTTTTACCGTAATCGATGATTTTTCACCCCAAAAAAAAAGTCGTTTCCCAGCAATAATTTTTACGTAGGTAGTTACTTAGTTTGATGTACAGAATGCTTGGTTGACGGCTTCGTGAAGAGTCTGTTTACACCCTGTATAGAGAAAACTATATACGAACTTATTTTTACAGTGACTGTACCACATAACATCACGCCTGCAACCCCTGAAGGGTAAGGCAGTGGTGTACCGAATAGTACACCAACATTTCATTAGTTATGTTGATGTCCCGTGTAATAGGGGACGAGCCTATGGCCATCAACCGGGCCCAATTCCAAACTGCTTGCTCTTACTGAGAAATTCCTGATAGAAAAACCCAATAGCACTTGCCCAACCTGGGAATTGAACCCAGAACCTCTTGCTCAACAGTCGCGTTAGAGACCACTAGTCCAACAAGGCAGTGACTGTACTATTTACTGAAAAAAAAAAAAAATATATATATATTCTGTTTGGGACTTGCTGTTACGCTATTTTAATCGTTTATTCATAAATTAAAATAAAATATGACTCGCAGCAAAACGAACTGTATCATTAATTAGATTTAGTTAAATTAATTTTCTAGAACATAAAAAATATAAACCTTTTCACCAGAATTCTTCACAAAACATTTTTCATGTCATTAAAGAAAAGCCTTCACATTCCTTAATAGCAAAATGTATTACCGTCGAAACTCGTATACTTTATGTTTTTCGTCATCATATTTAAATAAGTACTTCTGGGACCACAAAGCTGTTTCAAGGAAACCAACTTTTCGCTTTGAGTATGAATGTAAACTGTAGAGCGCTAATGTTGGCCAATTGAATGTTGACATGTTTTTATTAGGTACTTCCTAACTTCCTACCTAAATGCTCTTCCATGTAATTATAGTTTTACCTCGCCTATTTTCGGTCACGGCGACCAATAAATCTCAGAGGAGATAAGCCATCACCACGCGAGATGTTATAGTGAACAAGTGTGTGCGCAAATACAGGTGCACTCTCTCTAACTATCTCCCTCACCCTTATGTAGTCCGGTGGGACGGCAATTCAACGCCGCCGGGGAGAGATCAGGCGTAGGACCAACAGCTTAACGTACTATCGAGGACACTCCCGCCTGACCACCACTAAGCTAAAAAAATGAAAAGATACCGAATCGGCCAAGCGCACTGACGACTCACGCCAAACGAGAGTTATTGTTATTTTGCGCGCCAAAGTTGACGCTTTTCTAATAGGTAGGCCCAAGCTTTAAGGGGGCGTGGCTCGGCGCCTCCGCATGATTTAAGCGAAAAATAAATAAAATGGTCAGGCGGAAAAGACTACGATAGTACTTTCCGAGGCACAGGGGTGGGTATCGTACCCATACCGCCGCCGTATGGAGTTTCCATACTCTGTGCCGCTACTAAGAAATTTCTAATAGATGCTTAATATAACAGGAAAATAGATCTAATATAAATATCCAACAAGACTTAGGGAATTGAACCTATATGAATGACCCCACACTCAGCAGTCATGTTAGACGAACGCGAGATCAACATAGCAGTTCTCTGCCACGGCAGGACTTCCTGAATATTCAGGCCAGATATTTAGGTAACTAACCACCATATTTAGCAAAATTTGTTACTGGTTATTTTACATACTTTTATAATTGCAATAAAATTTTCCAACTTTTCTTTGATATTTAACCTATACCAATATTAATATTCAGAAGGCGCTCTACAGTTTATCCTAACTCGTAAGTCCCAGCCTCCATTATAGCGCATTATTAAAATAAATATTTTAAAATAACGAGCAGTGAGATCGGGCTTTATCCGCCTCTTTGTGGGCCACATCCGCATCCGTTTGTCGTATAGGAAATGTTTTGTCTTGATCCGTGTAATCAAGTTCTTTGTTAAAATTTGTAATTATTTTCGAGTGTTGGAATTGAAAAGTGGCTTGGGAGTTTGAGTTTCGCACAGAGCAAATAGCGATCCGATGATGGGAATTTGGGGTCTTCTTATTTATCGGTGTTTAGTGCCTAACCTGGTGTCACAGTTTTAATGCCGCCCATGGGCCTCTTGGCTTGGCTTTTTTCCTTCACCGAAGCAAGTGATTTTAGGTCTAAAAGCTACATGTATACACACCTTTTTTTTGTTTTTTTTTTTTTCGGATGGGAAATCATCAAATGACTTCTCCCGCTCTGGGCGGAGCAGGAGGGAGTGTCAGACTTTTACTGTCTAAAACTCATCCATGTTCCTTCATCGCCCTTTGTGTTCCGGGGCCACGGTATCTCTTTCGAACAGTCCCGCAACCCCGGCAGGGTAGATACACACCTCATGCCGTTATCGCATGTTATTTGGATCAGGCGCAACACGTCTTTTCTGGGGAATTCGTCACGATATCGTTTACTCACTTTTCTATAATTCTACACAAAATTCAAAATTATTTATGTTCATTACTCTTTAAGTCACATTTTCTTCATCCCTCTTAGACTTCCTCATCTAAGTCCTAAAGCGTAGGACATCCTACCGAAGTAAGAAAAGATTAGAGCAGCTTATTATAGTGCAATTATGGGTTTGTCTCCACACCGCTCACGGTATCAGATTGAATTAGCCACGGCCCACGGCGAGTTGTATCCATTGATACATACCGTGGTCCATTTCCCTTAAAAAATAATATTACTACCATCAATAAAATATCTCTTTACCTAAAGTAATCAAGGAATCGAAATCACTTCCAACTTTTAAGAGACTATTAAAACACCACTTAAATAATTTATAAATTGTAAGTTTTTTATAACTTAATTTTAGTTTATTACCAAGCGAAACCGTCGCTTATTGTATCTTAATTATTATGTTTTTCCTCATAGAACTGAATAATTGTATTCTTTTTGAGCGAAATAAATTTCTTAAACCGTAAAATAAAACACACGCAAATGGCTTAGACCCTACTTCCCCTATAAGCTACAGATAAATCCGCGTATACCGATGTACGCACTTATATCACTTCCAATCACAATACATAAATAATACATTACTTGTAGTAGGTACATTAATAATGCAAGAACACTAAAACGTTTCCGTCTCACCAGTTACAACCGTCACCCCTCTTGCATCTGACTTGCATTACCATCTAAATGTCAGGGATATTATCCCCTAGGGGTTTGACGTCGGTCCATAATGATATTAAAACCATAGACGACGAACAAAATTGACCTTTGCTTATTGTTTCCTTTGTAAGGCTTATATTTTGTTTGGTCGAAAAACAAAAAAAACTCGTTCACATTTTCTAAGGCACATATTACTGTTGAACCTCACCTATCAGGACGGGTTCTGAACAACAGAAAAAAACAAGCGCATGGAAAAATACGATTCCGTGCTGATAGATGTGGCGCAACCCTTATACGCTAAATAGCACGAGTTTGCTTCAGTATAGCTTTATTTTTATCATTGTCACACAACTGTCGATCTAGTAGCGCAAAAAAGAGACAGGAAGTTGTCCTAACCAAAGCACGTGCGCGTAACGTGTATGAATCTCGCCAAAAATAGTAATTGTTAGATGTCCCCTAACCATATTAAGGTCATGCGAATGTAAATAGGGTCATACAGTAGAATACAGAAATTGGTATAATTTAGTAGTAAATTATACATGGTCATTTGCCCGAATTCGATTGTCTATGGAATTAGGGCAAAACGATCAAGTGTACCTATAAATGAACAAGTTCGAATCCACCCATCTTCGGACAAATTCGTCCGCCTTCATCGTTTCCCGTGCAGGTGCAAGTACTCGACTTCGTTCTTCGTTTAAACAACTCTTAGTTCGTATTTCATTTCATTCCCAATGTAATAAGCGTCAGGGGTTTTGGGACCAGGACCGCGGTCCCGGATTCCCCCTAAATATTTTTGAGTAATACAGTGATCAACCATTACATAATTTATTTAAGTAAAACTTCTACATATATAGACCAGGGTATTAGGAAATAGGCAGTCACGAAAAAGCGTTACGGCCGCGTGGAGGGGGTAGACGATATATCGCGTGGTAGGTAGGCGGCAGCGGCGGAGGTAGAGAAAGGCGGGGGAGGAACTTTTCTTATAATTTTTTTCTTGTGGCCCCAAAATACCACTCAAAAATATTTAGGGGGAATCCGGGACCACGGTCCCGGTCCCGAAAGCCCCCCGACCCTGTAATAACTGCATCGGGTGCCCGAATTCGAGTAAAGTCTAACGACCAACTGTTGTTGCGCCTTAAATGTTGTTCCGTTTCTACCAACTTGCAGTTTAACCTGGCAACCATACTTGACTCTTTATACGACCTCGTCCTATTCCGGTAGACAACCCACATCAACAAATTTATCACTATGGAAACGTTTTAATCAGAAACTATCATCCGTAACCATAAAGTTATAATGAGCTACAAACTTCTAATTGAAACCTCGCTAGTACGAACTGAAAGTTAATCAAATGACTCTTTGTAGGTTACCTACTGAATGTTAACATTCTATAATTAAACAACCAGCTAAAATTACCCTTCGTTAGGGTTCCGTACCTCAGTTGACCTTAACGGAACCGGATAGATAAAGCATCACTTTGTTGTCTGTCTGTCCGTCTGTCAGGACCCTTTTTCTCAGGAACGTGTGGAGATTTTAAACTGAATTCATTTTAAATACTTCTAGTCTGCTACTACTTAGAGCAGTGAAAAAATCAAAGTTGTAAGTCAACGCGATCAAAAGATATTAATAACAATTTATGTAGCTAATTTTGCGATTTCACAAGAGAATCAAAACCTATAGGGTACTTCCCGTTGACCTAGATTCATGAAATTTGGTAAGAAGTGAAATCCGTAAATATGTAGGTATGTTTAATGACAAAATATCTACAACTTTATGCGGAACCCTCGGTGCGCGAGTCCAACTTAGCGGTTAACGGTTTTTTTTAGTAGTATTGTAACTTTTCATGTCCAAAATAACCAGGGAAAAAAATAGTGCATTCACTTCTTTCTTCAATTCCATCTTGCCATCAAATAGTTCTACAATTATGATTTTTAATCACACCCGTAAAAATATAAGAATTTAGATACACAGTCGCTAATTAGACAAAGCGATTAGGTATGAACGTCATATCATTTGTTGAACAATACGTTCACATTTTCCTCTTATCTTTATTATGTTTCCACACAAGATAATTTAGATAAAACGTTGCTGGAGACTTACTATTTGTGATAATAATGAACTGTCAGGTCTTGTCAGGTATATAAAAATAAGATAGCTACATATTTGAAATAGGTTTTAGTCTCATTACTGCGACTTTTACCGCAGAATAGTACTTTTACTTTGGTTTGAAATGTAGGAAAGACTTTTCTCGATTCTTTTAGGCAACGGGTATAGTAAATGTTTTTTTTAGGTTTCTTGCCCATTCGCCGAACGAAAACTATTTTTGGTAATGAGTAACTCGAATCAAATCTATCTCCGTTACATAATATAACATCACGCCTGTAATGATCAAAGGGTTGGGCAGAGGGCCACATTTCATGTAATATGGGGCGAGCCTATTATAAACGGGCGCAACTGAGAAATTCCTCATCGAAAAACCCAATAACACTTTTCGCGATCTGGGAATCGAACCCAGGACCTCAAGCTCAGCTGTCGCCCTTGTGACTACATGTACGACAGTCTATTTCCATTAATTGACATTAAAAATAAAACCCGACTGTGTAAAAAATGATTAATAACTTTAATTTAAAAAAAAAAACTGAAAAGAATAAAACAATATCAGGAGACAGGACATATTGACTGCAACAGTCGGGAACCATATTGGATTTAATGATTTTAGTCTAGATTATTTAATGGGTCCCGACTGTTGCAGTCAATATTTTTGTAATCACCTTTTAAAAAAACCCTTCATTTTGATACCCCACTCGATGGTATTAGAAGAAAAAAAAAATCGAACTACACAATATGGCACCCCAAATCCACGATTTTATTTGTTTTTAAGGTTCCGTACCCAAAGGGTAAAAACGGAACCCTATTACTAAGACTTCGCTGTCTGTCCGTCTGTCCGTCCGTCTGTCTGTCTGTCCGTCTGTCTGTCACCAGGCTGTATCTCATGAACCGTGCCAGCTAGACAGTTGAAATTTTCACAGATGATGTATTTCTGTTGCCGCTATAACAACAAATACTAAATATAGTCAATGGTACGGAACCCTTCGTGTGCGAGTCCGACTCGCACTTGGCCGGTTTTTTAGGGTTCCGTACCCAAAGGGTAAAAACGGAACCCTATTACTAAGACTTCGCTGTCTGTCCGTCTGTCCGTCTGTCTGTCTGTCACCAGGTTGTATCTCATGAACCGTGACAGCTAGACAGTTGAAATTTTCACAGATGATGTATTTCTGTTGCCGCTATAACAACAAATACTAAAAACAGAATAAAATTAATATTTAAGGGGGGCCTCCCATACAACAAACGTGATTTTTTTGCCGTTTTGTCAAATGTATAGATAATGGTACGGAACCCTTCGTGCGCGAGTCCGACTCGCACTTGGCCGGTTTTTTTTTATTATTATGTAGCCAGTACACTCGCGCCATCAAGAAGAAACTAACGACGTATATAATGTACCCAAATCCCTCTATCCGTTGAAGAGTTACGAGGGAACAAAAGAAACGGACATACATACATACAGGTCAAACACATTACCCTCCTTTTGGGCTTTGCCGCAGTTGTGTAAAAAGGGCCTTTTAACGCCCGAACTCAAATAAATGATGAGATCGAATGATTGGGTTATTGACCTGTCAATAACAACAAGTCCCTTTTTCTGCTAAAATGAAGATAAATATTTGAATACTAGACGCAACCAGCAGGCCTATTACGTATCTCTCTGATATCCAGTGACTATCAACGGTTGTACGCCGAACTTTGATGACAACCGTGAATGTCAAAATATTGGTATTACGTATTACACACAGAGTGGATATCACTTTACGGTGTTACTTCTTTCGAAGAACGCCACTTCAAACTCAGTTGTGTTCAATTTGATGTCCACTATGCTTACTAATCATCGCAATATTAAAAGAATCGATACGAAAGCGTCTGTCAAAATGAGTTACGGTGACTATCAGACACGATGGGCACCGATGACGTCATATTTGATCGGATTCGTCATATTTGATAGGGCGTGAAACAAGACGAGTTGTTTTTTCCTATTCTTCCTGTGTTCATAAAATTACTTTGCGAAAGTTCATTTCAATAACGAATATTCTGAAACACGTGTCAAATTAAATGGAAGCCCGAATTAATAATGTAGGTAACCAAGGACGAATTGTTCTATGCCAATTCTTTGTCCTCGAAATCATTTGGAAATATTCCATACAATATTAACAGGCGTATAATTTACTCCACTGAAAATAGCCTTTTTTTTTTTTTCGGATGGGAAATCATCAAATAACTCCTCCCGCTCTGGGCGGAGCAGGAGGGAGTGTCAGACTTTTACTGACTAAAACCCATCCATGTTCCTTCATCGCCCTTTGTGTTCCGGGGCCACGGTATCTCTTTCGAACAGTCCCGCAACCCCGGCAGGCATCGGTCCTTACGGACCTCCTTCCCTTTTGCTGACTCTCTTTGAGGCGCGCGTGGAACACGAACGCGCCGTCGACACGGCCTGTCGTCATGAGACGGAAGGACGGCGAGCTAGCCCATAGCCCACCGTCCACAGGCCCGCGACTGAAAATAGCCTGCCTCTTTGGTCTAGTGCTCGCAAGCCACGACTGCTGAGCATGAAGTCCTGGGTTCGATTCCCGGGTCGGGCAAAGTGTCAATGGGTTTTCCATCTGGAATTTCTCAGTAGCAGCCACGGAGTCTGGATTTATGCCCGTTTGATGCAATAGGCTTGCTCCCTATTACATGGGGCAAAATAACTGTACTATTAGGAACACCTCTGCCTTACTCTCCGGGGATTACAGGCGTGATGTTATGTTATGTAGGTAACTAAGGACGGTTTTTCGTTAGCCAATTCTTGGTCCTCTGAACTATTTGGAATTGTCCATACAAAATTGTCAGAACGTCAATTTTACTCCACTGAAGATGTCTCTAGAACGATGTGGAAGTTCATCTCCTCGGACCGACCTAGGCACTACAGGAGCTAAATTAGCAACTCTATGGTGGTTCAAATTTCGTTTGAAATACCGTTAGAATAAAGTTCTAATCAGCTTGCACTATAAAGTGGTTGTTACGTCAGTCACTGCGGGCCGAATAGTGCGCAAAGAGTGTTTTTTTTTGCGATTTACATAAAATCTATTGATTGGACTAAAAAAAAAAAACACTATCATGTTAATATGGTGCTTGTTGAATTATTTACCAAAAAATCAAAATGATCACATGTATTTTATTTAGTATGGTTTTTACTCGTTAAAAGAAATTTTTAGAGATAAGTTCGTGATTTTTTTTATCTAGTAAAATTAGTTGTATTATGTTTTCAAAACAATATCATACTAGCATATAATTATCCTGAAGAATATCATATATTTTTTAGGTTTTGTTTATGGCAGTAAATCATATGTTTTTTTGCATTATAAAACTCGCGTTTAGCTCCTGTAGTCCCCTTAACCTTCATGATCGATCCGTGAGGCTGTTATTATTTAGCCGCAAGCTCCGGGACCGCGCACACTTCATGAGTTTCAGCACATTATATGTCTGAAAAAATTCTTTTACCGAAACAAAAAGAAAATGTATTGTATTCGTAATAAAAGCGACGTGTTAATACAATATTCCAATTAACACATCTAATACAAAAAGCAATATCCTGCCCAAACACGAAAGCAGGCGTCTTATCAAACATAGATATTATAAGGAAGACAAGACATCCGTATTCTGTATTTCCCTTATTAGGGAGAATTCGTATGCAGTGACGCCGTCAGCGTTATTATTATCCGTGATAAACAATAATAGTGATCATCACGCACATAAAGTGATATTCTAGTAGGTGTACTGAGTGACGAAAGTGCTCGTTTTCACGCAACTGTCTGTTTGTTTATTGTATTTTGTTGTAGACTTCTCTATTTGACTGTGCTACGTTAGAATAGTGAGGGTGTGATGAAAATGCTGGGGCTTTGAGACTGTTCGAAAGAGATACCGCGGCCCTCGAACACAAAGGGCTAAAAAGGAACATGGATGGGTTTTAGTCAGTAAAAGTATGACACTCCCTTCTGCTCCGCCCAGAGCGGATCATTTGATGATTACCGATTCAAAAAAAAAAATTGTGTGATGATGTGCCTTCTCTTTTGAGAAGAGGTCTTTGCCCAGCAGTGGGACAATTATAAGCTGGTATTATTACTAGTGTGATGAAACAGCTCAATGAATTTGTTTTGTTTTTTTCTTTATATTAAATTTTAAATTAATTTTATTTAAGAAAAGAATAGATTAACTCTTGTTTAAAGAGCCTATAAAAATAAATACACTTTTCCTGTATCCTTCCACAAGGCCAAAAAAGACACGTGTTAATTAATTAATTACTATCAAGCTTACAGCAAAAAAAAAAACATTTATAATAAAAACAAGCTTGTAAAGTTAGTTAGGAAATAATAGTTATCAGCTTTATTATATTCCATTTTCTCTTCTTATTTTACACGTTAGGTCGACTCTCTCTTTTTATTTATTTTTACCCGACTGCGCCAGAAGGCGGGTTATGTTTTTTGAGAGTATGTATGTATTATATAATTGTTTGCACGCTCTGTGGCCTGAACGGCTCGATGGATTTTAGCTTGAGAGGTGTCGTTAGATTCGTATTTACTGTGAGAGTGACACTGGGTCATCTGCCTAGCCTTTTTACGTTGTTTTTACGTTGGGGTTGGTTTTCAGTCTAACCGGATGCAGCTGAATACCAGTATTTTACATGGAGCGACTGCCTGTCTGACCTCCACAACCTCTGGGTTGTGGAGGTCAGACAGTCAGTCGCTCAATTTTGTTTTTATTTTTATTTTGATATATCGTATTACCCAGTACTATCTGTAGTACTGGGTAAAAATAAAAAAAAAAACAAAATAGCGGATTTCTGGCGCCAAATTCTAATGTTTGGCACGCTCTGTAGCCTGAACGGCTTGATAAAGGGCTCATCATGATGATTTTAAAATGGTATATCTAATTAGGTAACTAAAAAGTGTAAACTTAAAAAAGTAACAAAAAACCGACTGTCTCCTGAACTTGTTTTATTCTTTTCAGTTTACGCAGTCGGGTTTTTTATATTTTTTTAGTATCTTCTTTCGCAGGTATACTAGAAGAGATTTCGTTAGAAACAAGCATCACGTTTCTGTTCCTTTCAACTTTTAATTATTTATTTAACAATGTATGTACTTACACACTAATAAATGTTTAGTCTACGTACATAAGAATTGTATATTATTATACCTAATTAATTTGTGTGTTATGTATTTATATTGTACTAGCTGATGCCCGCGGCTTCGCCTGCCCGCATATTATCTTAAACCTTCCTCTTGGCACAGAATATATATTAGTACCTTACGGCTCTTGGATCACTCTATTTATTAAAAAAAAACCCACATCAAAATTCGTTGTGTAGTTTTAAAGATATAAGCATACATACGGACAGACAGAATATAGTGATTTATTTGTGTGTGATGTTGTATTTACTATTGAATAATTTAAAGAGATTTTCTAATATAGGCTTTGTGGTACCTACCTACTTACCAGATTTTTATTTTATTTTATTATAACACCAAATTATCTTACCGTACTTCAATTGATCATTTATTAATCCGTGGACAATGGTGTGGGTTACATGTTTACCAATTTATGTAACTACTCATAATTTTAATCCTGAACATGTTTTGTCGATAATAAATAAAATAAAAATATATTCAGAACGTGCATACTAATCTTTCGGCGAATCAAAACTTCCCCGTTTACCGCCTATTCTCTTATCGTCTTATTAAAATAAATATTCTGAGACGGAATGATATTATAGCTCATCTCTAAATCCTTGCTGGGGAGAATTCATACGACTGAATCTAGCCGAAGCTCTACTGTTCGTACGACTGTCTGTATCACATGATCCGTAATAGGTAGACAGTTGAAATTTTTACAGAATATTATGTATTTCTGTTGCCGCTATAATAATAAAAACAAATTAAATACCTATGATAAACTTCTATGGGGTATTTATGTTATTATATTCAGTGGGATAAGTTCTATGGTAAGCGTTTGTGCGTCGATTTTACTTCCACCCTGTATTTATGTATTTTTGTAAAAGCAATATGTATAATGCAATATCTTATTGTACAATACCTAGGCTTTAATGCCGGAAACGTTCGGGCATTAAATGAAATAGTTATTGAATAGTATGATTCCTCACATTTGTCATCTGGGAATTTAATGTTCTGTTAATTGATAAGGAAACCGGGAAGATACGAGTATCACCTATTTACCGAAAATTTTGTGGGTTTTTTACTCCACACAATATAAATACTTCATTATATTAAGTCTTCAGTAAATAAGGAATAGCAATCTCGTCAAGTACCTACCTAATTCATTGCTTCAAATAATTATGTAATTGAAACGCATGCACACCGCCTACATTTGAGAGACAAGAGGAAAAATTTAATTAATCTATATCTATACTAATATTATAAAGAGGTAACATTTGTTTGTAAGTTTGTATGTAGGGGGTAATCTCCGGAAGTAAAGAACCAATTTTAAAAATTGTTTCACTGGTAGAAAGCTACATTATTCGTGAGTGCTATAGGCATTTGAAAACTAGCCAAGTCAGACCTTCATCATCATCATCATTTCAGCCGAAAGACGTCCACTGCTGGACATAGGCCAGTCAGACCTTAGTCTACAATAAATTCTCCTAAGTTATAAGAAAAAAATGATATTTTATGTTGTTATAGATAAATTTCAGGACTGACCATTGAACTTGGCACCCATTTAGATTTCACTTCTTTTGTTGTTGAAGTCAACAACCAAGGCAAATATCATAATATTGAACTTGTCTCTCATTTCACATTTATGTTTTTGATGGGATATCATTACTTTTTGTACATACGCCATCTAGTGTCACTTTTAAATAAATCAATGGAGGCGGCAGGGTGTAATGAGTGAGTTTCTGAGAATGATAATAAGTGGCGCTAGTGGTTGTAGAATACGGTTAGTTACGCGTAATAAATACGAAAATCTACTATATTATTATTTATAAGTACAAAAACGGAAATATTTGGATTAAAGAAAATTAAGGGTGGTATTCAACTCGTTATATATTCACGTAAAGATCATAAAATCCACATAAAGAGATTTACAGGCACTAATTAATAAGTTAAGTGAAAATTATAATAAAATTATAAAAAATTACCAGTTTCTGATTTTTTCCTTTGTATTCACCTAATTACCTATCTGCATGCCAAATTTGAACTTTCTAGGTCATCTGGAACTGGGTTATAGTTTTGATCTATAGGTCAGTCATAAAAATGACGATTTTTGGACGCTAATATCTAAATAACCATAAGACATATGTTTATAAAATTTAGAACACATATACATCTCGCTTGTCTCAATATATGAGCCAAATTTGACAAGTTTAGGTGAAATCGTTTTTGAGTTATGAGGGGCTCAAAAGTGGCTATTACACACTGTGAGCTGCCCGCCAGAACTTGGCTTGACACGCTCCCGCGTGTCTAGATTTTTCAAAAGTTAAAGGACTGCATTAAAAAACAAGAACAGTTGGGATTTCACAAATATTCTGCCAAGTCCTCGAGGTCGAAAACAAGGTTTTTTGTACCTGCCGATGACTGTACTAAGAGAAAAAGAACAAAAAAACAAATGAATTGAATCGGGGGCGCCAGCCGCGGATGCCTCGACCACTGGGAGCCTAAGCCACGGACCCAACTGCAGGACAGTTTTTCGGCAGTGTTTTGGCATTTGTTTTTGCTTTTTAAAAGAATGGTTTGCTTGCGTCATAACTAAATAACACATAACACCACTTTGTACTGTATGGTGTCGGATGTGAAGAATAGCACTATCCCATATCTTCCCCTGAGTGTCGTAAGAGGCGACTAAGGGACTTACCAGAGAATGGGCAGCAGCGTTCTCTGTGCTTTTGTAACAACCGTACTGCGATCGTCAACCCACATGCCAAGCGTGGCGATTATGGCAAAAGCCCCTCTTTGGGGGAGGCCTATGTCCAGCAGTGGACGTCTTTCGGCTGAAATGATGATGATGATGATGATGACATAACATCATGCTTGTTATCCCCGAAGACTTAGGCAGAGGTGTACCTATAGTACACTCACATTTCGCCAGTTGTGTTTTTTAAGTCCCATGTAGTAGCGGGCGAGCCTATTGCCATCACTCAGGCACAGTTCCAGGATCCCTGGTTGTTACTGAGAAAATTCTTTTGAAAAACACAATAACTCGTTGCCCGACACGAGAATCAAACGCAGGCCCCATGGTCAGCAGTCATGCTTGTGGCCCCTAGACCAACGAGGCAGTCAACTAACAGTCGAGGTAACTAGCTAAATATTCCTTAAAAAAAATCTTTATTCAGAATCTCAGAAGGTATGAATCTAAAAACTAACAATGTAGGTATAATAATGTATAATGCCTGTAATAGGATAATCCGGTATCACAGGCTGCAGGAGCTCTAACAATAAAAATAAAAAATAAAAAAAACAAAAAAAAAAAGCTGGTGTTTCTGTCAATCGTATTGGATACAATGATGTTTGAAACACGTTTACGGTTAAATATATTTAGTGATCGGTTTTGCTCTTGCCCTATTAGTGTTTTTAAAAGAGAACACATTTGTCTTTTATAACACCCACTCACATATTCACTTATTTACTTAACTTGTATTATATTAATTACGTTTTAATTAATTTCATCCCAAGTGTAAGTTTGTTGTTCTGCTAACGATGACAGATAAGAAATACAATTATCTTCTTGAGATATTTATTTTAAATTACGTAAAAGTGTGATATTTGTAATGGAATTTACCAAACGAATGTCAATATTTAATTTAACCTTGTAATCGAAAACTATAACAGATACGGCTGGTTTATTTCGCCGTCTTATTTCATCGGGGGCGTAGCTCAGATGGTAGAGCGCTCGCTTAGCATGCGAGAGGCACCGGGATCGATACCCGGCGCCTCCAAGGTATTCTTTTTGTGAATCTCTTTCTAGCCACTTTTTAAATTCGACTTCCCGAAAGTTCAAAACTTTAACAATTCAACAGCTATATTTTTATTTGTCTGGCATTTAATAGGCGGATAAAAAATATTATATAAAACTTTTTTGCATGTATTTTTATCATTGGGGTATAGAGAAAAAAAAATGAAATTTTAAATATAAATCATTTTAATAACGATAACAATATAACTCTCTGTACAGAATATACAAATAAACATTGGAAAAAATACTAAGAAAATGCAGGTATTCCAGTGATACCTCTGCCTAATATCAGTGCATGAATATCATGTGTTCCTTCATAAGTATTCACAGCCTCTAGATTCATTACATGTCTTATAATATGGTACTCATCAGACACACCGTTACCTCCGAGCATGTCCCTGGCATTTCTGGCTATTTCCAATGCTTTTCCACAGTTATTTCTTTTTAATAAGGATATCATTTCAGGAGCTACCTTATTTTCATCCTTCAGCCGACCAACTCTCAGGCAACCCTGGAACCCAAGGGCTATCTCCGTCATCATGTCAGCCATTTTCTTCTGTATAATCTGGTTGGCCGCGAGAGGTCTCCCAAATTGTTTCCTATCTAATGTGTACTGACGGGCGATCCGCAAACATGTTTCAGCGGCACCGAGAGCGCCCCAAGCGATCCCATATCGCGCGTTATTGAGACATCCGAACGGCCCCTTCAGGCCCACTACGTTGGGCAATAAATTGTCCTCCGGTATAGCCACTTCGTCGAGCAATATCATGCCCGTTGCCGACGCTCGCAAAGAAAATTTGCCATTGATTTTAGGAGTATCGAGACCCTTTTTGACTTGCGACCGCTCAACGATGAAACCTCTGACTTTCTCTTCTTCGTTTTTAGCCCACACTATGAGTATGTCTGCAATGGGTGAGTTAGTTATCCACGTCTTTGAACCTGATAGAACGTAGGTTTTGTTCTTAGCGTCGTATTTAGCTTTTGTGACTAGACCACCAGCATCACTGCCGAAATTAGGCTCGGTCAAACCGAAACATCCTACTAATTCTCCTGTCGCCATTCTTGGTAAGTACTTCTGTTTCTGTTCCTCAGATCCATACATGTAAATTGAGCCCATAGCCAAGCTGCTTTGTACACTCATTGCTGACCTGTAAGCCGAGTCAACTCCATCCAGCTCTCTTGTCATCAATCCATATGTAACCGAAGACACACCGGCACATCCATACCCTTTAATAGTGCATCCAAGTGCTCCCAATTCTCCCAGCTCCTTGTAAATTGTTCTATCAAAGACTTCATTTCTGTTCGCTTCGATTATTCTCGGCAATAGTTTCTCGTTGCAATAAGCTCTGAACGAGTCCCTTATCGCCTTCTCGTCGTCATGTAATTGTCCATCTAAATTCAGGGGATCCTCCCAGTTGAACGTAACTTTTGCGTTTTTTGAGCTTGTAGTGGACAATGCTCTTATGTTGGCACTGTTTTTGCAGAGAGACAACAATTTAGTGGACACTGACACCGCCATTGCGACCGGTTTCACTGCTCGATACAAATACAGTGGCGCGACACTCACAATCAGTTGTTTACTGATTCTTGTTTATCACTAATCTAGGACACTGACGCTTTGTATTACATTTAATTTTGTTGGAACTTTGTATCACTATAGTCTCATTGATAAACGAGATCAATATCCACTAACTTTTACATTAAACGAGATTCAATATCCACTAACTTTTACATTTGGGCTATTTTTTTAAAGAATTCTTCGACTTCATAACCTCTCTTGTGACCTAGAGGCGACGAATTGTTAAAATAGCGGTAGCGGTCCGCTACTATCTTCATATCGTTGAACTTTACGTCACTCTTGTTTGCTTCGCGCAACTCATGCGCATGTGTGAGTCGGTTATCTAATTTCCATGCGAGTATTTGTAGGCGTGTCCGTATCATTCCAAACCTTATCCTGAAGGCAATAGAATTGATTTTAGTTGGTATAGGAACGTTGGATAAATATTATTTCACTTTGATTTGTTATTTGTCTTAATTTTTATCACGTTAAAAATATAAAGATAAAGTCTATTTGATGATAAAAGTACCAACAGGTGAAATACAAATATTCATATTCGCTGAACAAATATCTAGAAGGTCAAATGAAACGAGCCTACTATCTTTTCGAAATTATTACTTTTACAATTTAAATAATCTACAATTTCGTAAGATTTTTATCAAATGACCTAAAAAACTTCAAAGTTGGTTATCTCACACTAAATACGTAAAAGAACGTAACCTATGACAATAATTTCCACAAAGTATTATGATACAATCTGAGACCTATGGATGCAACATAAAACTCATTTTTTCTAAGCACCATTTCGTGGCTATTCACAACCTTTTGGTCACTATTATTATACAATTCGTTGGAAACTCAATAACATAAAAAACTGAATCAAAATCGATTCATCCGTTCAGTTTTTTGTTTATTCGTTATGAATATGATGCCATAAACAGACACACAGATCTATAGTCACTTCAATCTTATAACACTCCTCCTTTTTGGTCGGGGTTTAAAAATATACTGCATTTGACATAAAATGGGGTAATTTTTGTCTCTTTAAGCAGATTTGGCCATGAGTATTAATTTTATACTGCATACAACAATGTGGACAGCTTAAGTAAAAGTTTAATTTTCAGCAAAAATACAAAGGAACTTTTCCTAGGCAGGAGTGAGGAGCCTAGTTTAAACAACTAACATTCCAGTAGGTTGCAGTTATTACATACTTAGGAGCCTTCTCAAAGAGCTACAGAGAGATCCTTGGTGGTGGGAATTACGTAGTTATACATCTTAGCGACTAATTAGGCTCTTTACGGAGTTATTATTTTTAACCTTCCTATGGAATCAAAGCGTAGAACATAATAAGTTCCATGGATAACAACAAACGCATGACATGGTTTTTTCCACTTTTTTGAGGATTTTATTAGGTAAAGATATCAGCAGCTGATTCTTGATTGTTTTTCTGCTATTGTTTGCTATATGCAGAAAAACAGCACTGCAGTACCTACTGATTTTTTTCTGCGTATAACAATCCAAAAATTAAAAAAATAAACATAATTTTATTAATCAATAGAAACAAGACAGTTGCGTCATAATATAATATAATCGGTGAGCCACAAAATACGCATAGCTTGTATCTTGTGGCTCGTGAAAATAATAGCAATACATAGATAAACCACTCGTCAGATAAATGACAGGCGTTACTTTTTGATGCGAATATAAACCAGTCAGTGCCTTCCAAGGCAATACTTTACCATAATATAACATAACATTTGCCAGTTGCCGTGTGATGTAGCCGTGTGGTATCCGGCAGAGTAGAATAGAACCAACCCATTACACTCACGGGTGTCGTATAAGGCGACTAATGTCTGAGGCAGAACACCTTGCGCCTCCGTAGACCAGAGAATGGGCAGCAGCGTTTTCTGTTAGTCTTTCATCACTGCGATCTCCAATCCGCCTGCCAAGCGTGGAGATTACGGCAAATTCCTCCCATCATGGGAGAGGCTTATGTCCAGCAGTGGACGTTATGGGCTCTTGTAGTAGTAGTAGTATTCGCCAGTTAGGTGTTGGTCCCATGTAACAGGGGACGAGATTATCGCCATCAATTGGGCAAATGGTTAAGTGTTTGCCAGGTTGATGGCAATAAGCATGTACCCTACAATTCCATGGCATTATTTTTTCAGATTTCTTGAGAAGTGTACAAACAGCCGTAGCCGTGTGGTATCCGGCAGTGTAAAATAGAACCAACCCATTACACTCACGGGTGTCGTATAAGGCAACTAAAGTCTGAGGCAGAACACCTTGCGCCTCCGTAGACCAGAGAATGGGCAGCAGCGTTTTCTGTTAGTCTCTCATCACTGCGATCTCCAATCCGCCTGCCTAGCGTGGAGATTACGGCAAATTCCTCCCATCATGGGAGAGGCTTCTGTCCAGCAGTGGACGTTATGGGCTGTTGTTGTTGTTGTACAAATATAACAAGATCTCATGCCAAGCAGAAGCGTTTGCAGCCACCAAACTAACAAGGCGTCTGTTCAGATCTTTTTTTGCAAAATTCAAAATATAAGTACGTATTCAATATAAACCCTGCGGTTCACTGAAGGTATTAAAACTATAAGACAAGTACATACCCCTACCTACCTTACGTCTATATACAATGTACTTTGGCAACATCCCTTATAATCCGTCCAACTAATCTAAACGTGCTTGTTTTAGCATTGGGTTCACCACAATAGATCAACGGGGTTGGATCTCAGCCCACGACCTTCCAATCGATGGGCTCTTATTGTTTCAAATTGATTACTTTTGTTTGGGATTGTACCGTAATTCGTGAGGTAGATTTTATTGAAGTGAAAAATAAAACATTCTGGAAAATGTAAGGCTCTGTTAATTAATTATATAAAATAGGCACTTAGAATACTTATGTTGGATTTTGACTTCAAATTCTTCTTGTGACGACCCGAATGGCACAGTGGTATTGAGGTTGCGTTACGTTCTTAGGGTCCCGGCACCCCGGGCTCGAATCCCGGTAAGAGCAAATGTTTGTGTGATGAGCATAGACATTTGTTTCCGAGTCAAGGACGTTTATATGTATATTAGGTATGTATTCACAAACAAAAAAGTATCTGTGTAGTATATCAACTATCTGGTGTTCACGACACAAGCTTCGTTGCTTAATGTCTAGCGATATTTATTTATTTATCTTTTCGTGTCGATTTAAACTAATTGCTTCGACTTTCTATCTTCAGTTCCACTTTTCCTCGTTCAAGTCATGCAATGTGCAGGTGATTGAACAGAGAACATGAAGCATATCCTATCAGGGGGCTGCACTCTGGCATGTGTTTGGGAAGGGTAGACGACACCCGTCTTTGCCAGATTGTTTCTAAAGTGACTTAACTGACCCCGTAAATGGCAAAGAGATTGTACTTGAACAAAATCTATTGATTTCTATGTTTATAGCCATAAAGACTAAGTTTCACTAATTATGACATCACGTCTGTCATCATCATCTGCCTAGTCTTTTCCCAACTATTTTGTGCTCGGCTGCCAGTCTAACCCGATGCAGCCTAATACCTGTATTTGACATGGAGCGACTGCCTATCTGACCTCCACAAACAAGTTAGTACTGGGCCCCTTGGTAAAATTGGCTGTCAGACTTTCGGGCCACTGACTACCTGTAACGGCTGCTAACGTGCTTTCCGAGGCACGGAGGAAACTCCGCATGTAATGGGCGGTCACCCATCCACGGATTAACCCAGGCAAGGGCGGCTTTACCCTTAAGATCGAACCAAACGGTGGTTATTATTTACCCACGAGCTCCTCATTATCATATGATATCACGTCTGTATTTATGAGAAAAAAATATTCACTAACAAACTATAAACAATCACACTACAAACAAACCGCCGTGTGGTATCCGGCAGAGTAGAATAGAACCAACCCATTACACTCACAGGTGTCGTATAAGGCGACTAATGTCTGAGGCAGAACACCTTGCGCCTCCGTACTCCGTACACCAGAGAATGGGCAGCAGCGTTTTCTGTTAGTCTTTCATCACTGCGATCTCCAATCCGCCTGCCAAGCGTGGAGATTACGGCAAATTCCTCCCATCATAGGAGAGGCCTATGTCCAGCAGTGGACGTTATGGGCTGTTGTAGTAGTGTAGTAACAAACTATACTTTGTCTAAAACCAGCGTTCATCCTTTGTCATTTGTAAGAACAGATAAATCTAACCAAAGCAATTGCACCACTGGTCCTGATTAAAAAATGTAAAAAAATTAGAAACACCACACAGCGGGGCCGTATGCGGACAGTGTGTCCATTTGTTCACGCCCTAGGACAAAAAGCACAGTGTTATGAATGCGAAAAACGTTGCAGCACACAAACTACGCTGTTTTTCAAGTTTTTCTTTGCGTAGACGACTGAAATATTTAATTTTAACTAGCTTACAGACGCGCCACGTAATTTATTTTATTACTTTTTTCAGTTATATATACGGGTATTGTGCTATTTTTGTGATGAATATTTTCGTGTTTTTTGGCTGCACACTGCACAGGCAGGCACATATATAACGCCGACGTAACATAATTTTTTAAAGGCAACTGTGAATACATCTAACATTGCTCACTATCCGTGCTGCCATTTCTTTTCATGTAACAGCCGGTTTTGGTTCCAGCGATATCGGCATCCATCGCGGTACCTAAGTACCCCGTCTCGTCTCTAACATTAATTCTCACGTCACCGACATACAGCCGGCGCCAATCGCTGCTTCTTTTGACAAATACGTAAGTACAACGCCTCGAACGTTCTAAACACAAATAGAAAACGTTTGAAAACGAAAATAGGTATTCCATTCAAATACAAAACGACATGGAATAATATTGTACTCTGAAATACATTGACGTCCGCAACACCAAACAAAGAGTATCATCATAACAATGTAAAAGGTATTTATCCAGATACACCGGTCTCCTTATACCATCCGATTTCCTCAACAATGGGGATGCTCGTAAAGCAGGGGGATGAATCTTCTATAAGTTATTCACTCTCTATTTGCATGACAAACGACGGGAGGGCAGGGAAGGTCTTAGATCTTTAATGGCACCTCTTCGGCCCTTGTTAACTGTATTTTAACCACTCCATCCTTTTACACTTCTAGGGACACTCTTTAATGGGCCAGTGATTTTTCCCAGTCATATGCAAATGTCAGATTAGCATACATTTTATTCGGTGCTCCTATTTTAGCAGACGAAAATGTTGATAATATTAAAAACGCAAATTTTCGCCTTGACGGTTATTGCAACAGGCTTTTGTGTTGGCGCTTCTAATTTAAAGCGGGCCAAGCTGAGTAATCTTGACGTTTTAATGAAGCTATTTAGTTATTTAAATCGTTTACCTACTTTAGTAACCAAAACAGGCCATAAAATTAGATAAAGGAGAAGATAAATCAAGTGAAAACGACGGTAGCTACGGCGGAATATTTTTAGAAGCTTTGAAATATTAAATGAAAATGGTATTGCTGACAATGTCTTCGACAACTGCATAATACAAAGTCCCAGTTGAAGCGACGTTCCAAAATTAGAGTCCCTGGAATATCTTCACACACATAAATGGAATAGTCGTGTAGTTCGAGAGCCTAGAATTTCGAGATAATCTCGCTAGGTACCATCTAAGTCGTAGTATGAAATTGGTTTCACTGTTGGCGTAAAGCGATTTAAAAATAGAAAAGCTGAAAATATCAAAGGAATTCCCAGGCGGGAAATAGTTTTGAGTTGTACATGTTTACTGCCTACATTTTATTTTTCTGATCGTAGAGTACTGAAATTGATGGCAATGTAATCCCTGGTTCGAAAAATGTGAATAACTTGTACAATGTTTAGGAGCATGCCCAATAAAATGTTGCCGAATAAAATATCTTTTTAGGGTTCCGTAGTCAACTAGGAACCCTTATAGTTTCGCCATGTCTGTCTGTCCGTCCGTCCGTCCGTCCTCGCTTAATCTCTGTGACCGTTAGCACTAGAAAGCTGAAATTCGGTACCAATATGTATATCAATCACGCCGATAAAGTGGTAAAATAAAAATTGTAAAAAAATGTTTTATTATGGTAGGTATATGTAAAGTGGGAAGTGATTTTTTTTTACTTTCAACCCTAACGTGTGATATATTGTTGGAAAGGTATTTAAAAATGAATAGGGGTTTTCTAAAAGAATTTTTTGATAATGTCAATAATTTCGGAAATAATCGCTCCAAAACTAAAACACAATGTGCCCCCCCCCCTCTAACTTTTGAACCATAAGTTTAGAAAATCTGAAAAGTAGAACTTTATAAGGACTTTCTAGGAAAATCATTTTGAACTTGATGGAAACAACAGTTTTTGTACAAAAAAGACAAAAAGTTGTACAAAATAATTTCTGGACTAAGTTTGTAGTATATTCGTATATGCAAGCATTTTTACATAATGGATACCCACCTTTAAACTCATAAGTGGGAACATTTATTGTGACGGACGGGAAACTACGGAACCCTACACTGAGCGTGGCCCGACACGCTCTTGCCCGGTTTTTTAAACATGCTTTTGTCATAGTTTAATGGTGACTTTTCCTGTTCTATTAGTAACTACACTTTATCGAAAATTCCGCCCCATGAATTTGTTGTGGTCGTCACTAAATATAATTTCCAGTCTATGAAATACATAAACAAATAAATATAAGGCTTCATAATGTTGGTATACGATCATCAAACTTTCATCAAATTGTATTCGTCCCTTATTTAAAACCCTTTTCTAAAGCTCCACAGTTTTGATAGTAAATGTGCGTAGTTATAATTAGTTTTGTTTTGACCCACTCACAGATGTAAAAGTATTTATGAGTTTGTTAACCTATTGAAAATTTTTAGTTATAATTAAAAAGGAAATTAATAACTTTCGAGCTAAGAAAATTTTTACGTTTTTCATAATTTTATTTTGGCAGCATTTGTCATAAAGTTTATGACTAGAAAACTATTAAAATAATAGTTATTTATGCAACTGTTGTATAATGAGGGGTATTAAAACACGAATGTGGGTTTATCACACGAGGCGAAGCCGAGTGTGATAATAGTATCACATGAGTGTTTTAATACCTGATTATGTACAGTTGCATACAAGACTTTATATCCATGATATGAATCCTCCATAAAAGGTTCTGAAACCATAGGGTGTTGCAGTGTTCTAAGAAGTCTATGTAAATTCATGGAAAGTTTAATTGCTTGTATTTACTACAAACAAACCGTGTATAGGTAGTAATATAATTATTTACATTTTGGATTGTTCAATTATCAAAATTCACAAAGCTTGTATCACTCATTTTTGTAAACAGCTAAGTACATAATGCAATACTAATATCCAAATGTCGAAAAAAAATGGCGGGATACGACGTGAATTCGAATTAACCTATAAGTTTTTTTTTTAATTACGGCGCTGTGGTAGTGAATCGCACGTGCTAGACAATGTTCTTTTTTTAAAACGAGTTGCATAATGAAATTCAGTACAACATTATAACACCCGTTTGGGTGTTATAATGGTTATTATGACACTGGCTGTTTTAATGTTGGCCATAAGCTAACTGTTTCAGATACCTTTATAGAGGATTTATAGCATGGGTGTAGATAAAATATTCAGACTAATAAAAAGTCCTTAATTTTTTAATAACATTATCTTAAAACTATATTAGTGAGAAAAATAGCTGACAACATGCAGCCTTCCTACAACTGCAGATGTAGGACTCTCTACAATCATCCTATTAATGAATGACCCAATTAAAATTAGATCCGAGTGAGTGGCAACCCCGGGAGGGGACGCCCTGGAAGGACATACACTGACCATGTTGGTGAGGTTCTTCAGAAAAGTCAGGTGCGTAGTAGTCGCAACCGGCGTGAGTGTATGGCCATGTATGAACGTGGACGATTCAAAAGGAGTTTAAAAGGAACGTATCAGGTGGCGTTCTGTGGTTTGTATGCATCTCAGACCAAATAAAAAACCAAGACAGCGCTGCGAACAATCAAGTGAAGCCAGCGCAAAACTAAGCTCCGCTCTGTGCATATACGCTCACACGCACACATTTATATCAAACTTCAATTAAACTACGTTAAAACAATGCACACATTTTTACGAAACCGGCGTCACTTTATTGTGGTTGTCGCTGTCTTGATTTTTTATTTGGTCTGAGGTAGGCATGTTAAAAGTAGATGTTTATTTATAACCTTCAATTTCCATTGATATAGTGGACGTCCCGCGGTTTCACCCGCGTAGTTCCCGTTTCCCTTGGAGTACGGGGATAAATTATAGCCGATGTTACTCAAGGTGAATGTAGCTTTCTAATGGTGAAAGAATTTTTGAAATCGGTTCATTACTTCCGGAGATTACCCCCCCTACATACAAACTTACAAACATACAAACAAATGTTACCTCTTTATAATATTAGTATAGAAGTATAGATATACCTAATGTTCCTATTCTTCTTTTGTTCTCTGTTTATGCACAAGTTATTTGAAAAAAAAAATACAGTATTGTACTTGATTCTGTTACTGTAACAGAAATCCTGGGAACCATGAAGTCCCGGGTTCGATTCCCAGGTCGGGCAAATCTGGAATCAATTCCCAGGTTGCTGGGTGACAAAACAAATCCTGAAATTCTAAACTCAGAAAGATACCTCGCTGTAATATATCACCAATATAAAATACAAACGCTAAAATAGCTACCACGCCCCGTCGGATCCGTTATATCGTAAGAGATTAATGTAATCTGTTATAATTAGGCTTCACCCAGCGATTGCCTCCCTGGAGCCAAGGCTTTAATTGATTAATTTGCTATGAAAAGATCCGAAGTACCTCCGCTGGTTACCGTGTTTTGATTTTACGAGGAAATCAGGTTATATTGTGCTTATTTTAGGCTCGTAAAGTAAAGGTTGATAGTGTAATCTTTGGAAAATAAATACTAAGCAGCTATTTTTCTTAGTTGAAATATGACGATACCTACTTTTGTATATCATAATAGTCTATCTATACAGGGTGTATATAAGGCGGTTTTCATACGACACCGCAACGGCGCCGTCAGACGGAGGCGGCGAAGATTTAGAAGCGGTGCCGGTAGGCCGCGCGGATAGGCGGTGAGCGCCGCTCGTCCACGCGGTTGGACGGTGTTGTGTAATAACCGCCTTAAGGCTGCGGTTCCATTGAAGCGGAGCGGAGCGCGATTCACCAATCATATGGCAGGAGTGGAGAAGAGATGTGGATTTCAAGCCATGTGATTGGTGAATCGCGCTCCGCTCCGCTCCATGATAACTGTTATCATGGAGCGGAGCGGAGCGCGATTCAATTGTTAGGTTAAGCCGTGCTTGCCTAGGTTGGTCTGTGTATGGTTGACCACCCATTATTTATTTATTTAACACTTCAAGCACAAAGTACAGAGGCGGACTTAATGCCATAGGCATTTTCTGCCAGTCAACACATACAGAGCCATGGTCTATATGCCATTACATACAGAGTTTCCTCCGTGCTTCGGAAAGCACGTTAAGCCGTAGGTCCCGGCTGTAATTTCTAGATCTATGACAGTCTTTACGTTAGTCACAGGACCAAAAAGTCCAAAAAACCAATCTTACCAAGGGGTATCGTATTACCCGGCCACTAACTGGGTTGTAGAGGTCAGATAGGCAGTCGCTCCATGTAAAATACTGGTATTCAGCTGCATTCGATTAGACTGGAAGCCGACCCCAACATAGTTGGGAAAAGGCTAGGCAGATGATGATCACAATATTAACCTCTCAATCAAAACTTGAAACACAATTCGAAACAAACTGTCAACGAACGAAAAACAATAAATTCGGTACCTAGTATTATTTTAATGCCTATATTAACAATGTCTATAATATACAAAAGCGACAAGAGTTTGGTTCAGCCCGCCCTTATTCTTCTTACGTCGTAATTTTCAGCTCCCGAACTCAGAACAAATTAATGTTAAAACAAATTTCAATTGAAGCCATTACTTTGAAGTTCGTAAGTTTGTAATTTAATGTTAAATTTTGTTACGAGCAAACTTTAACAATGAGCCATTTGACATTTTCTATATAAATATGATACATTGTGTACTTAGCTTCGTTTGTTCGATGTTATGTACTTAATCATGTATCAGGTAAATGTGTGTTGTGTATCTTTCTGTTTTAATGTTAGTTTAGTTTAACCCGGTTTACGAAGCATTGGATATTCCCACGCCCACGGGTTATAAGTTGGTTTCAACCTGTTTTAAACATTTGTGCCAAACTAAAGTTTTATGTGTCAATATTAGGAAATTCTTACAAATATTACCTTTTGATTTGTTTAACACATTTTGAAACTGTTTGTTAACAATTATCTCATTATTGTTGGCATGAGCCTTGGCATGAGAATTGTGGAAAAAATAGTATTGCCATACTTGCTGGGGAGATTCTTCCGCCGTTTCTTCCTAGCTGAAACAATAGAAAGCGGCGAAGGTAGGCGTTTTGGGGGATTTTCCTTCTTCTTTAACCATTGGCCACCCACTGCTGAGTAGGTCTCTTCAAATTCTCTCCACTTTTACCGGCTATGTGTCACGGCTATCTACACTGGCCTGCAAAACTAAGTACACTTTTAAAATTTCATTTTTTCTAAACTATAGAAGTTAGAAATTTAAAATAAAATAAAAAACGTTTCATAGCAATTTTTATCAGCTTTATTAGTTTTTAAAATTAAACTCTTTTTTGAGTCCTTTTTGTTTGCAATAACTTTTTAAGTACAGAAGATATAATATCTTCTGTACTTAAAAAGTTATTGCAATTTTAAAAGTGTGATACTTAGTTTTGCAGGCCAGTGTAGATAAGGGATTATCTCTTGGGAAATTTTTACGTTCAAAAAGTGTTTATTATCAGCCTAATTTGAACAAATTACTTTTGATTTTGACAGCTCCAAAATAGTTTTTATTGTTTGGTGAACACAAAATGTAAAATTAATTGGTGGTTTTAAAATAAAATATTGAATTTCTTTGAAACGTTTCAGTTTAATTTATTAAAATCGAAGTACTTGTTGTATCAAAATCCAATTAGATCGGTAGATAAATATGATAAAGTAATTTATAAGCCTTCTTTAATAGTTGTTAGAAATTCGATATACATATTAGAAAATCGAAAACCAACAGTTTCTCGAAATTAAATTTTGAATAGAAAACTTAGTTTAAAACGGTTTGGTTTACGATCATGTTTAACACAAAGTTTTCAGACGTTTTCGTGGGCCTCATAAATTATGATAGTCTTTAACAAAAACAAACAAATTGTAGCAAAAACAAAACAAATTGAAGATGCCTGGGCTTGCCTGAGAAAAAAATCACTAAATTGCTTAACCGAATATATCATTACACATGAACTAGGAGTCTCAAATTGTGCATTAGATAGAAAACAAAAAAATGGAAATAATTGTTCTTCAATTTAGACGGATGAAGCGTTTCAATTACATAACAAGCAGTATCTTCTGTGTCATAGGATAATATCGTATATACCTAAATTATTATTCTTCTGTATTCTGACTGTGATCATCAATCTCCGGGATTTCATGGCGACATGGAGAGAGCGACTGTCGCAACCCCGTGCAAGGCACGCCACGATAGTGGCGATAGTCCCCTCTTTGAGGAGTGGCTTGAGAGACGCCACGGCGTCCTCACCTTCCGCCTGACGCAGGACCTCACCGGACACGGAGTGTTCGGGAGGTTCCTGCACCGAATCGGGCGGGAGGAAACGCCCGGGTGCTTCCATTGTGAGGATCGACCGGAGGACACGGTGGAACACACGGTGGAGGTGTGCCCCGCGTGGGCGGAGCACCGCCGTGTCCTCGAAGCGGCGATCGGCGGCGGCGACCTCTCGCGTCCGGCCCTGGTGCAAGCCATGGTCCGGAGCGAGACGGAATGGGACGCCCCGTCACCTCCTTCTGCGAAGCAGTAATGCGATGAGAAGGAGGTGGCGGAACGTGAGAGGGAGAGAACCTCTCAACGTCCCGGCCGCCGCGGGAGACGCCCCGGGCGTCGGGGGCCACCACCACGTGGCCCCCGGCCACCGTAGGCGCGGGCCTGTGGACGGTGGGCTATGGGCTAGCTCGCCGTCCGTCCGTCTCATGACGACAGGCCGTGTCGACGGCGCGTTCGTGTTCCACGCGCGCCTCAAAGAGAGTCAGCAAAAGCGAAGGGGTCCGTAGGGACCGATGCCTGCCGGGGTTGCGGGACTGTTCGAAAGAGATACCGTGGCCCCGGAACACAAAGGGCGATGAAGGAACATGGATGGGTTTTAGTCAGTAAAAGTCTGACACTCCCTCCTGCTCCGCCCAGAGCGGGAGGAGTTATTTGATGATTTCCCATCCGAAAAAAAAAAAAAAAAAATCATCAATCTCAGAAGAGGAAAATTACGAAATAGGGCATGATTTTTTTTTGTCACTCTAAACAAAGCGTATTAACATCAGAAATAGCCAAGTGAATTTTTTTTTTTAAATCTATTAACAATACTAAGTTATAAGCATTTGAAACTGCTGATTAGACAGAGAGATCCGATACAACGAATGACGTCATTCTCTGCATCGACGTACAAAATCCATACTAAATTCCGTTTATCTAGAAAGAGATAGAAACAAAAGTTTAAATGGTTTTAACTTTTGTGTTATTTGGCCGATTTATGTTTTGTTTCCGCTTTTTGTCATTATTTTTATAGTACTTTAACATTCCGTATCGAAATAAACAAAAGCAAATTTATGCATCTTCCCTATTATGACTTCGGTTTCTTTAATTCTTATCAGAAGGAATTTGCGTTCAAAGCACCACCCACTGCGTTGCAAATTCGCAATTCTTCGAACCGTCCCGTTTCTAGGGCATTCCATTTGGGTACCCACAATCAGGATCTGATTTTTTCTTTGTATTTCCTAGGCAAAATCCTTTATGAAGTCCCATGGTCGCATTGCACAAAAACGTGTTTTTGCCAACATTTCATAGAAAACATGTTCCCATACATTTCCTAGCGACTCCACAAACGAAACATCCTCGCTAGAAGTGATATTATATCACAAAAGGCTCTCACATTCCGCATTCAATTCCACACAGTACATCACGCTATTGTGATGGGTATAAACATCGTTTTTGTTCGCGCTCGCCAAGCAAAAAGTTGCATGCGGAGCTAGGACATAGAGAACTGACATAAAAAGGCTGGCGTATGCGGATGGTATATGTACGATATGTTTAATGTACGCAATATAACAAAAGCTTGTTATTTTTACACGCCTTTGTAGAGGAGGCTGTTGTGGTATGCGTGCTATCTAAAAGCAGAAAGGAAAGAGGATAATGGTGTCGATTCTGTAGTGCACAAACTAAACTTAATTTAGGCTATTGCTATCTTTTACTAAAAGGCAGTGCGCGAAAAGGACGGCTGTAGCCAAGCTGTAGCTATGAACTAAGTTAAAGATGTCAAACTAGTTTACGCCTTGCGCTGCACCGTGTTTTTAGTCGACATGTTTTTAGTGCACCCTTCATTTGTAAGGAAAGATTAGTTCCAACTAAATTTGACAGCTCTAAATTACGTCCGTCTCTTTCTCGTTTTATTAGAGAGAAAAAGATAGCAATAGCCTAAATTTAGTTTAGTTTGTGCACAACAGAATCGACACTACTGTGTAATTTATAAAGTAGTGTTACTCCTTCCTGGCTTTGAAGCTAAAGTTAATGGTCAACGAAGCCGTAGATAAAACAGATTAGTGATGTGACTGTTCCAAAGTACGCCGTGTACATACCTGAGAATCCAGTTGAAAGGCTACTTAAGGGATGGGACAACTTCAGTCACGTACGTCTTATCAGGGTCGCCAACCCTAGCCAAACTGTCATCTGAACTAAAACACGCTTACCTATACGTACATACGACGTCAACGAGCCTTATAGGGTTCGTCGATAGTTTATGTAAGTGGGTACCTACAATGCTGTCCAGCAGACCTTTACGTATCTCTGTTGACAGCTCGAAATGATAGTAACTGGGCTCAGTGTCCATCAAATAACTGTCAAAAAGTTAGTTTCGTATTATGTATGACCAGTCGCGATCAAATATGACGTCATCGGTGCCCATCGTGGCTGATAGTCACCGTAACTCATTTTGACAGACGCTTTCGTATCGATTCTTCTAATATTGCGATTATGTAAGCATAGTGGACATCAAATTGATGACAACTGAGTTTTAAGTGGCTTTTGTGAAAGACGTTACACCGTACCCGGGCTGTTAGTCACCGTAAAGTGATATCCACTCTGTGTAGTACGTAATACCAATATTTTGACATTCTCGGTTGTCATCAAAGTTCGGTGTACAACCGAAGCTAGATAGTCACTGGAGATCAAAAAGATACGTAATAGCCCTACAGATCAGCCTTTTTTACAACAACTACATTGACCCTTCCTTGGGTAAAAATGAATTGTTTATTTAGTTAAGTAATTTGATTAAACTTTAGCTTCGATGACGAATCAGTACTACAAAAACAATTTTTTTGAAACAGTTGTGAATCGTGATCTTCTGTTTTACGATAAAAAGTAGGAACAGTGACGAGTCAGGCATACGGATGCCTGTCTACTGAAGCGGAGCGAGACTGCG